>JARQZK010004377.1:0-202500 GCA_030704885.1 Cynegetis impunctata
AGATTTGAATGTTAATATTGGACTGAATAGCACGTAATAAATAACAAAGAAGCACCACGCAATAATAGATCCAGAACAAGTGAGACCATATCCCAAAGCAGATCTGAGAAAACCAAACTGGAAGAATAGAAATGTTGGTAAATCTAGAATATATTCAAATAGTAGCGAAAAAAAAGGATTGAAGAAATAGAAAGTCAACGAAGTATTAGGAAGAAGACGGTGGAAGACCGAAGAGAAAAAGTAATTATTCGAAAAGTTTTTGGTTCTCCAAAAACAATTTTTAAAAAATAAAGAAAAGTGCACCATCAGATAACAGCTCTGCAATTAATGAGTCAGATTTTTCTATGCAAAGCGATAATGACTCTGATGTAAATATAGTCCAAGCTACAGAGATTTTTTCATATAAAAAGTGTTAGAAAACCAGCTGCGCCGTTGTTTGTAAAATAGTTCCATATGATATATATATATATATATATATATATATATATATATATATATATATATATATATATATATATATATATATAATATATATATATATATCAGGGGCGGCTAGCAAAGGAGGCTAAGCCTCCTCAATAAATATTCCGTGTATCACTAATATAAATATATTATTATTGAATAGTCAACATTCAGCATATTCATATAATCAAAATCATATTATTTTATGCACCTACCTTCCTTTCAACCTACATTATATAATATAATTTATTAATTAAGATAGAAGGTATTTACATTTACTGCATTTCATTCATTTCAAGATTTGTGGCAACGCTGCGGAAGGCTTAGAAAGGTACCCTATATTCTCAACGTTCATTATGCCTGCCACAGAAAAAGTAAACAACGGTGCAAATACTCCGAATGAATACCTACTTCATTGCAATAGAAATGCCAAAACACATGTAAATGGCAACACCGATAAAGTCCAGTCTTATACAATGTCGACCAATCACAAACTATAGAATTTCGCGGACATCGAAGTAAATTCGTTGATTGAATCGTTATAGTGTGATCGTAATTCGTAGTCTAATGGCCGCCGAAAACAGCTCGCGTATTGTTTTGAAATGAGTTTGATTACTGAAGTTAATTTCAAAAATTTTAATGGTGACTTAGTGGAATATTTGTTATCCCATAACTTTAGTGCACTAAGTTATGAGGATAAAGTTTTGATAAATACATTGAGTACTACCCCTGAATTGAAGAGTTTAGTGCAGCGTAACGGAAAACAAAACCGCGGTTTTAATACAAAAAATTATGAGAGACATCCTTGCCTAACCGGATCACAGGTAAAAAATAAATTATTTTGTTGGCAGTGTTTACTTTTTACTTGTGAAAATGTCTCTGTTTGGGGCCGCTTAGGATTTGAGGATTTAATTCTATACCTAGTTGAAAGTGAGGAATTTTTCACCGATAAAGTAACTTTAAATACAGCTCGCGGATTAATATCTTACTTACAATACAAGGAATTTATATATTTTTTAAACATCTTCAAATTAATTTTTGAACAAACAGAAATAGTTTTCCAAATCTTACAGCACAAGTTTTCAGATGTAATTTACTACGAAATCGGCTCAAGTTTCTTTTGGGAAAAAAATTCAGAATTTCGTGCAGAAGTTTATTCAAAAAAACTATTTTCTGTATTTCAAACTACTGATGACACGACTTAGCCCAAAACGAAAGAAATTTTGGATACTATTAGGGGTCAAATAGAAATAAGGTTCTCTGATTTGAAAGAACTGCATTTCTTCGACTTACTCAATAAAAATTTGTTTACCGCATTTTCGGCTAATTTTCCAGATAACCTTTTGGAAAATTTATGTCAAAAATACACTTTTTTTGATAAGGTGGCCCTAAAGAGTGAACTGTGTGTTGTTTATAATGACAATGAAATTTTGGGGCAAAATGAAAATCATGTGATGACTATTAAATACCTTTTTGATAATGATTTGAATCAAGATTTACCCCAAGTTTATAAACTCTTATGTCTAATTGTTTCTATCCCGGTGACATCGGCTTCCGTAGAGCGCTCGTTTTCCACTCTTAAGAGAATTAAAACTTATTTACGGAATTCAATGAGCCAGGATCGTTTGAAAAATATTAGTTTGTTGTCTATTGAAAAGGAATTGGTAAACTTTTGGCGAAAGACAAAAAATTTATGAGGATATATAGATCATTTTGCTAACGTTAAAGATCGCAGAATCCCGCTAATCTTCAAAAATATATAACTTTTAATTTGCTGGTCCCACACATATTTTGTACATTTTATTTTCACAGGTTTTGTTTGTTACTAGGTACTTTATTATACTAGTATTATACCAAATAATTCGTTGTTCCTTGTAATAATCTTAAAAGAATTAATTTTTTGTTTGATTTATGTAATATTATATTTTTTATTTAAGGATTCTGCCTTGAGCATTGGCATCTATGCAGGAATTATAAAAAAAATAGATGTCTATGCCAAAGAATTTATTTAAATTTTTTTTTAGGTCTAAATGTATATTTTATTATTTATTTTGTTGTTTATTTTATTTTTATTTTGTTTCACTTTATGACAAGAATTTTATTTTAATCTATTTTTGGGAGGGTCCTATTTATTTTTGGCAAGAAAAAACTCTCACCTCCTCGTTTGTTCTTGCTGGGCAACAATTGATTAATTCCTCGAATAAGTAACAAATTCGTTAAGTAGGTAGTAGGTACCCATTTTGTGATAGAAAAAAAATATGATGAATAGATGAATTGATTAATTGGCTGAGAAGAGTTTTTGTGAATATTGTAAAATAGGAGTTGTAGGTCTCAAGGTAGAAACTCGAAAGTTGAAAAAAAATTTTTCCAAACAAATTAATAGCTTAGGGTGCTTGTTTTACTTTGATTCTCTTTAAATTATAAGGCAGTTGACCTTGAAATCCTAAAAAATTTTCGCCCATGATGTATTTTTTAACACCTCTTGTAGCCTTCCTCAAACCAAAAAACCTCACGAGCCCCCACTGATATATATAATATATATACTATATATCATAATATATATAATATATATATATATATATATATATATATATATATATATATATATATATATATATGTTTTTCACTCGACTATTATTTATAACTTTGTTATTAACAATTTTATGCAGAAAATCGTGTTTTTTCAGTTTTTTGCTTTTAAAATTGAAACTATCAGAGTAGTCGTAATGGTGATAGTAGACTAATTGAAGAAAATGAAAAGACGAAGAAAATGAGAGGTCGGACGACTCGATCAGACTCTCAGTTCAAGAGAAAATCGGTCAAAATGCAGTTTTTTCAAAAATTCATAACTCGGTTATTTTTTGAGTTGTTGCGTAGATCCTCCGGTCAGTATTAGTTATTAATATAAACTTTATTTATGCGAGGATCAGGAACTGTCTGATGCATAGTTTTCTATCTGTGGCCATTTGTATATTTTACTATGCAAATTTCCAGCAGACCTGAATGCGACAGGTATGGTCCGATTTCAATTTACAAAAAAGATTTCGAAATTAGAATTCTCATAGTTAAAAACGTTCATCTTGGTTTTACATGAAAACGCTGAGAAATATGTTAAAAATGAAGCAGAACATGACGAAAAACTGTCAAGAAATTACTGTCATGTTCAAAATGCCGACGTTTTCGAATGTCATGCTTCTCCTTGCCTGCTGCTCTACCCCCACTCTTCAGCTACTCTCACGTGTTCGCCGTTTTTCGTCATGTTCAGCTTTATTTCTATCATATTTCTCAGCGTTTTCATGTAAAACCAAGATAAACATTTTGAACTATGAGAATTCTACTTTCAAAATCTTTTTTGTAAATTGAAATCGGACCATACCTGTCGCATTCAGGTCTGCTGGAAAATTGCATAGTAAAATTTTAATATTCTACAATTAGTCTATTAACACCATCACGATTTCTCTGATAGTTTCAATTTCATAAGCAAAGCACTAAAAAACGCGTTTTTTGCATAAAATTGTTAATAACAAAGTTATAAATAATAAAGTCGAGTGAAAAACATATCACTGTACCATATAGAACTATTTCACAAACAATGGCGGAGCTGGTGTTCTTCTAACACTTTTTGCACAAAATGCTCACTCTAAATCTCTGTAGCTTGGTCTAATATTGAAGTTGACAAAGAAAATCTAACAGTAGGAGATTTTGTCTTGGTACAATTTCCCCTAAAAACAGCAAAAATTTACTATATAGGAGAAATAAAGGAAACGAGTAATTCCTTAAATGTGCAATTTTTGAGAAGAAAGGGAAATTACTCTACTTTTTATTTTCCCGAAGTTCCAGATATTAGTGACGTGGTCGTGGATCCGGAAGATGTGGTGTCCATCTTACAAAAACCCACTTTAACAGGAATAGTCAGAACCCAATCTATTTACTCATTCAACTACAATTTTGGGACAATGAATGTAAAATAATACACGACTTATATAATGTATATTAAGTGTTAAGACAATGTTTTGTATTTGTTTTCATATGTTATTAATTTCAGTTATATGATTTCTGCAAATAAACGTACCTTGACTGAAACTTCCCCACCTCTTGACCGAAACTACCCCACTAACGGGGTACATTAGGACAGATTTTTCGAAAAATTGAAAACGCTATCGCTCTGACAATTACAAATATGCATGACTGGATACGGAGTTAAGTTGTTATTTGAATTCCGAATAGTTTGAAAAACGATAACCACTAATGACTTTCTTTTGGAAGTAGCACCTATTTTTGAAAAAAATTCCGAAACTACCCTCCTTCCCCATTATATATATTTATATTTATATATATATATATATATATATATATATATATATATATATATAATCTCTTGATAATTATTAGCAATAACAGGCTGGTTGAATCTTAAAAAACTCGATTTAATTAATAAATTGACGTTTCATTATGTCATGCTTCTCCTTGCCTGCTGCTCTACCCCCACTCTTCAGCTACTCTCACGTGTTCGCCGTTTTTCGTCACAGGCAACAACAATTCGAATAAATAATTAAATATTGCTAGCTGAAAATATGGCAATGATCCCAAACTACATTGTTTTATATGTAAGTACCCTTTGTCATTTAAAAAATTTGAAATTCTAAATTAAAATTTTCATTAAAAACGGCTACTTCCATATAAACGAACTATACCGATAATTTTTGCTTTACTTGTTTAATATTTCCCAAAACTAATTTGCTTTTTAATCACAGGCAACAACAATTCGAATAAATAATTAAATATTGCTAGCTGAAAATATGGCAATGATCCCAAACTACATTGTTTTATATGTAAGTACCCTTTGTCATTTAAAAAATTTGAAATTCTAAATTAAAATTTTCATTAAAAACGGCTACTTCCATATAAACGAACTATACCGATAATTTTTGCTTTACTTGTTTAATATTTCCCAAAACTAATTTGCTTTTTTAATGTTAATTTACTCTTTCTGAGATCTCTCGGATGGAATTAATCGCCTCCGTGGCAAAGTTTGACCAAATCTCCCATACCGGAGAGTTCAAACAATAAACCACAAATAAGTGATTTTCTTCCATAACAGAGGATTCTATTATAACATATTATTAAAAACAGCTACTTCCATATCAACGAACTATACCGATTATTTTTGTTTTACTTGTTTAATATTTTACCAAATCTAATTTTCTTTTTTAATATCAATTTACTCTTTCTAAGATCTCTCGGATGGAATTAATCGCCTCCGTGGCAAAGTTTGACCAAATCTCCAATACCGGAGAGTTCAAACAATAAACCACAAATAAGTGATTTTCTTCCATAACAGAGGATTTTATTTATTTAAACTATTTCATCTCCTAATTTTCAATCCAATACTTAGCTACGCCGTTCTGATGAGGACCAAAGAGTCCGAAACACGTGTTCAACGGCTGCTTCCATAATAAACGTTCTATACCGATAATTCTGCTCTACTTATTTTAATATTTTCCCGTGACTAATTTCTTTCTGTTAAATAAATAGTACTCTTATATTATTACATACGAACATTATATAGATAAAGGTTACAATAGTTTCCATGGCATTCTAATGAAACAATCTTGAATGTTAATAATAGACTGAAAGAATTTATAACAAGACAGATCAATATTCAATTTTATCAAGTCAATAAATGTCAAAGAATTTTCAATTTTGTTCAAAAATGTTGAATAACTATGAATGTCATAATGAAACGTCAATTTATTAATTAAATCGAGTTTTTTTAAGATTCAAAACAGCCTGTTATTGCTAATAATTATCAAGAGATTAAAAATAAATCACAGGCAACAACAATTCGAATAAAATAATATATATATATATATATATATATATATATATATATATATATATATATATATATATATATATATATATATATATATATATATATATATATACAGGCTGGACCACCAGGAACTGCATCGAGCGATATCTCAGAAACTGAATGTAGGAAAAATTTGAAATTTTGGAAACTGGCCTGATGTCTAAGGGCCTTTTCAGCTAAAATATTTTCATTTATTGGGCATTTCCGGTTCTACCGGAAATAAACCCCAAGTCGCTTATTTTAAATGGGATACCCTATATTTTATTACACTTTCGAATTTTATCTAAGATTCTAGGCAGATTTTATGCATTATGTCCTATACCTTAGTCTAAGCGTTCATGACATATGTAAATTTTTATGTCAAAAATTACGATTGCAACTCCTAATATAATTATCAATTGTTCCTATAAGAAAGCCCTTATTGCTTACTTTGGGTTGGATTCCTTGTTGAGAAGGACTTACTTTAAAAGATTTCTTATAATATTTGGATAACTAATCGTACAGGGTGTTAAAAAAATAAGATCTAAAATGAGACTGAGAAAACTGATGAAAATAAATTTTTTCAAATGGAAACCCCCCATTTTTCTAATTTTGTAGTATTAAGCATCAAAAATTAAGGTAATTTAGTATAAGGTTATCTTTACCTAAAATTTTTAGGTTTCGAAATATTGCCAATTTAATATTTTTAAATGTCGAATTTGCATTTATTCATAACAATTTAATTAGTTTTAGGATAGTCACGATCGTATTTGACATTCCAAATCATCGTAGTGGCACCCTGGTTATATTATACAAACGAAGATTATTTAAACTTATTTATTATTTATAGACAATATAATAAAGTTATTTCAAGAACATGTGATAAATTCATCTTGATAAACTTTGGACCCGCAAAGGAAAAATGTACAGATGTAAACCAGTTATTAACAATGAAAATATTGATATCGTAAACTGGAAATAGAAATTTAAAAAAAATTGTGAATGTTCGAATTGGTGTCTTTGACATTTTGCGCATCTAAAGCGCCCTGTAAACGATCAAACTTGTTTGTCAAATTTTAGGTGTTTGTCAAATTATTTGATAGTCTATGGCTTTGTTTGATGCGTTTGTCAAACAATTCACGTGTTTGAAGTGTTTGATGAAAAATTGGATTGACGGCATTTTTGACAACTAAATTCAAAACCGTACTACTCATTTTTCATGGAACGCGTCACGGCATGTCAACGAGAAAACCGTAACTAAGGAAGAATTTGTCAAATTTGTTTGATCTTTGGTTTGATCGTTTATGCCATTGCTTAAAGAACACGTGAAGTTTGTCAAACAAGTTTGTCAAACATATTTGATCGTTTACAGGGCCCTTTAGTCGCAATTGTTCATGTTTGGCTCTTCTTATTGACTGGTGGTCTAGGTCTTCAAATGCTTTACTTACTCGCCCCATGCAGTATTCCATGGTAGTCACAGCGGTGTTATACAAGTTATTTTTCACTGTTCCCCATAAATAAAAATCGTGTACTGATAGGTCTGGCCAAAAATTTGGTCCATTGTTGGCTATCCATTGATCATAAAATAAGTTTTCCAGATAATTATTTACTAAATGGGCATTATGTGAAGGTGCCCCCCATAATGTTGATAGAAAAGGTTTCGAAGATCAGCCAGGGGCAAGTTGTCTAAATAGTCAACTTTAAAATTCATGTCATTCTGTTTTTGAGGATATGGTGTCACAAATGTATCACATGTTCTTGAAATAACTTTATCACATTGTCCATAAATCATAAATAAGTTCAAATAATCTTCATTTGTATAATTTAATGTCATTACGATGATGAAATGTCAAATACGATCGTGGCTATCCTAGATCTTATTGTTTATTGTTGATTAAATGGAAAAACCATCATATATAAATATAAAATTGGCAATATTTCGAAAACTAAAAACCTTATAAAAAGTTACCTTAATTTTTGATGCTTAATACTACCAAATAAGAAAAATAGGGGGTTTCCATTTGAAAAAATTGATTTTTATCAGTTTTCTCAATGTCATTTAAGATCTTATTTATTGAACACCATGTATGATTAGTTATCCAAATATGATACGAAATCTATTAAAGTAGGTCCTTTTCAACAAGGAATCCAACCCAAAGTAAGCAATTAGGGCTTTCTTATAGGAACAATTGATAATTATATTAGGAGTTGCAATCGACTTTTTTGACATCAAAAGTTAAATATGTCATAAACGCTTAGACTGAGGTATAGGATATAATGCATGAAATCTGCCTAGAATCTTAGATAGAATTCAAAAATGTAATAAAATAGGGGATATCCTATTTAAAATAAGCGACTTGGGGTCTATTTCCGGTATAACCGGAAAAGCCCAATAAATGAGAATATTTTAGCTGAATAGTCCCCAAGACATCTAGCCACTTTCCAAAATTTCAAATTTTTCCTAGATTAAGTTTTCGAGATATCGATGAATGCAGTTCTTGTATATATATATATATATATATATATATATATATATATATATATATATTGATATAATATATATATATATATAATATATAAATTTTTTGGGCCAATCCTTGAGAAAGGTAATAAAAACTTACCGAAGCTTGGATGATATAAAAGTGTATCACCTGGACCGAAAATTCCAATATACTTTTTCCTATATTTTATTTACGGTCAAGACTGTCTTCAAACCTATATATATATATAATATATATATATATATATATATATATATATATATATATATATATATATATATATATATATATATCTAAATATATATATTAAAATGGTTCTATTTGAAATTTTCATTCATGTCGAGTTAAAGATTTTCTAAAAAGACAAAACTTATTACCATCTAATTTTAATGCAGATGATGTCATCTAATTTTCAATAATAATATGTTTTTTATTTCAAAAACACTATTTTATCCTGGTGAATGACAACGATTCTAGATCTTTGAGTATTTAAGTTTCACTAATTCCTCTTTGTTCTTTCATTTCACTTATGACATTGTTTCCGTTATTAAGTGGAGACACAGGTTCGCAATTTTGGGAATCGTCGATGTAATGTCTTCCGCCATCCTATTTTTTGTTCAAGCTTCAGACATGCAGGCAATATTCAAGAGCTCACCGACCTTCGTCTGGTACAGTTAGAGGTGTTGTGTTAGCAGGAAACAATTGATCTCTTTGAATAAAAGTCGCAGATTATTTTACGGAGACTGAGTTATAACTGACATCAACTAGTCAAATCGTTTATTGTGCTCTCTCTGAAACACCAAAATCTTTCACAATCTAAACATTATTTTGATCAAAAATTATGGTAGCTTATCAATGTGAGTCTGGCGAGTTATGCTACTAGTTATGCAGTCAATAATTATTTTCCGTTAATTGAACTAAGTCGGCTCTGTAAATCTGTGGTTGTTATCGAAGTTGAAAATAATCCAGATGCTTCCTGCGTCTGAATGATTAACTCTTATGTATTCCGTCCGAAACTAACGATTATTAATTTAATCTACAAATAATATTATTGTACAATAGTGTTTATTATTGAATACATATCTGTTTTGAATGTATTGTTAAGTTTACATGTGCGCAGTTTGTTATTAATTCAAACAACCCGAATAGTGTGTGATATTTGATAGTTACATTCCAGAAATGACTCCTAATTATCAGGTAGGTGAAACGTGACGTTAATAAGGGAAATATGAAGCTGAACCAATAGATTTACTGTTCAAAAACTATACGCAATCAGTCGTAATTGCTTTGTTAAAGAACTGATGAGTAAATTGAGATTCATCTTACCAACCAGGCGTTCATTTCTATTCACGATTGTTTTATTGTAATTATCTTAATCCATCATAAGTTTATTGAAATAATATATACTCAAAATTTCTCGAACAATCCTTCAGGTTATGATATCAAAAGCGAAATGATCGCCAGTGAATGAGATGACAAAAAAAGTAATCGATACCTGCTAAATAAATAAAAACAAATTCTAATAATAAAACGACATATTGGTCTAATATAGTAGTTATTTTTTATTGTACCGAGTAGTACAATGGATTAAAAATAAATTCAGAAGATAAAAATTTAAATCATATGGTAAAAGATTTAGTGTAAGTATCTCATTAGATATTTCAACAGATATATGCTGATTTAATTAATTATGATTTATCCTTTTTAGGAAGTTCATATATAATTTCAAAGTCAGTACTTTTGATTAATACAACAGAAGCTAATTGAATCAGAAAATTATTGAACAAGTTTACGAAAGCTGATTATATGAGTCCCGGCCGGCAGCGCAAATATATTTTTTAGGGTACTTATACAGTGGAGCCGGGATGTACGCTGGTAGCCGGGATGGTAGCTTACTCGCTTACTAGATGAGTACCTGGCAGAATGAGAGGGGGTACACGTTGACGCTTAGCGATTTCCAGCTTTAGTTGCTTGTTGTCATTCAATATGTAGCAGACGGGACTGGCGTGATAAAAAGGCGGTTGCAAAATGCGCAGGAGCTAGCTGTTCCACATAGCTTTGAGCTATGTAAACAATCGGGGTAGCAATTATATTTCTATCCATCCAGGATCCCTGCGCCCATCGAGGTAACCAGCCAGGCTCCATAGTGCACGGGTACGTTGCCAACTATGGAAAGATGGTAACATCGCAGTAAGCGAGTAAGCTACCATCCCGGCTTCCAGCGTACATCTCGGCTCCACTGTGTAGGTACCCTTAGGGTGTTTACAGAGTGGAGCCGGGATGTACGCTGGTAGCCGGTATGGTAGCTTACTCGCTTACTGAATGAGTACCTGGCAGAATCAGAGGGGGCACTCGTTGACGCTCTGCGCTTTCTAGCAAGTCCAGCTTCAGTTGCTTGTTGTCATTCAATATGTGGCAGACGGGACTGGCGTAATGAAAAGGAGGTTGCAAAATGCGCAGGAGCTAGCCGTTCCACATAGATTTAAGCTATGTAAACAATCGGGGTAGCAATTATATTTCTAACCAGCCAGGCTCCACTGTGCACGGGTACGTTGCCAACTATGGAAAGATTGTTACATCGCAGTAAGCGAGTAAGCTACTATCCCGGCTACCAGCGTACATCCCGGCGCCACTCTGTAAATACCCTTACTATGGTACAGCGGAGCTCTATGCTGTGTCAGGGTAAATAATGTAATTTCAATATGCCATTTTTAATATTACATCTCTTACTGCGATACAGCGAAGTTCTCAGCTGTAACGCAGTAGTATTCATGAATTTTACGCCGGCAAGCGTTAAAAACATTACTGCATTTGAGTGGATTTTCTGACACATGCAAGTATTTGGCGCCTTATTATTTTATTGATTGGATTATTGACAAGTGGCTATCACTTGTTATAATTCGGTTAGTAGGTTAAGATCTATTCCCAGGATTTTTTTGAATAATGTCGAAAGAAAGTGTTTTAAATCAAATGAAATCAGTTTGCAACCAAGACGATATAATTATTGAATATAACTATAAAGATAGCAATAAGTATTTTGCTACGATCCGCACCAAAATGAAAAGAGAGGCGGAACACAGTAAATGGTGTGATGATTGGATAGATAAGTTTATTAGTTTAGCTCTACTAGCGCATCAGAGTGGATTGTGAGATACACATATCCATCAGCTAAAAAATAGTTGATGATACTACGTGATAATTTAACATGATGAACAAAAACTAAATTTGAATTTACTACGTTTATTATCACAAAATATTTTGAAAAATATAACACTGCGATTGCAATTTCGGTCACTAGACCAGATGGCCTAGAGACCGAAATTGCAATCGCAGTGTTATATTTTTCGAAATATTTTGTGATAATAAAAGTAGTAAATTCAAATTTAGTTTTTGTTTAGCTAAAAAATACATATATCGTAAAGAGTTTATATGCCAACACAGTAGTTTTTATAAAGTAAGAAAAAGAAAAACGAGTGATTTACGCATACGTGATAAAGGATGCAATATGCTACCGTTAACATTTTAATGAAGAAAATTAATCCAGATACCTTAAAAAATCCTTATTTAGCGAAAAAAATGAATATTGTCATTACGGTAAAATGTTGAATAATATGTTCACTATACAGGGTGTGAAAATTATGAGTGCAATAATTTTATTGGGCTATATAGAAGATCAAAATAAGAAACAAAATTCATATAACATTTCGGTCAACACTCCTTTGTTTTCATGATACAGGGTGCCAAAGGCGCGATTTGTTTAAATTTTTTAATAAAACTTGTATAAAAAGATACAAGAAAACACGAAAAACATCTTATAGTCATTCATCATAATAAGGCAAGTATTTTTGCAACAAATTTTTTTTTATTTGCTGTCAAAATTCTAAATGTAACATTGGTGTTTCGAGTAGGTACAAATTTTTCAAAAAACCAAATTTAAAGAGCTCTTATCTTATCATAGAAGGCACCTTCTTACATATGCAAATAGTAGAAAAAATAAATTCATAGATAATATGAATAAATGGTTCAAAAATGTAAAAATATTATTTCCATTAATGAAATTGCTAGAAAAACCTACAGCGTTTCCTCCAGTAGAGATAAAAATCTTTTTTATACAGCATATACTGATATTTTCTTTTGTGATTGCGTACATGGCCAAGGTGGTCGCTTTTGTAAGCACCTTTGTGCAATTCAACAAAAAAAGTGATCTCCTACTCTCATCTTGTAAGATAAAAAAGATTTTTCCAAAACAGCCCTCGGCGATGATGTATCTACGAATTTCTTTGAAAGTGTGGATGACATTGTACTAATGTACAAAATATCATCAATGACATACAAGTGCAGAGGCGCCGACTTATGAAAAATATTGGGGGGGCCCATACCGGGGTCTTGGCCCGGGAAGTTTTTCTAAGCATTTTAGAGTCATATGATCAACATTAAAAAACCGAAACCTCGACTCTCGGTAACTCGATACTCTGGGAAACTCTACAAGCCTGACACATTTTTTGGCATTGAAAAACGAAACAAAACATAATCACGCATGGTATTTTCGTAAAAAGCTAATTTAATTTAGAGTAATAATTATGCTCAAAGACTATTACAGTGAATACATAGCTCTGAAAAGACTGAAATTAAATAAATCCTTAACTATCATTAAAAGTATAAAACTATAAAACATAAAATATTGCTGTCGCACAGTGATAGCACTTTGATTAATAAGTGGAATAGCTAATTCAAGTTTTCTTTGAATAAGGCGTAGGGTTCATAAAATAAAAACAATATCTCAAAGTTATTGCTTTGAAAATATTTAAGTATTATAAAATAATAAATATAAAAATATTTGAGTATTTTTAAATAACTAATACAGTAATATAGTAATACCGTACTAAACTAGTACTAATATTTCCAAACTGAATATTCAATATTCTGTATTCATTTAATTATCTATTCTATGAAGATTTTTAATATTGCTCTAAATACCATTATTAGGAGGTTTAGAGTGTCTTTAGAAAGGTGCAAATGTCGATCTTCTGACTAGATTACTGAATATTAAGTCGTTGATGACTGGTCGGATATTCAATTCATCCAAAACATCTCGGTGGGCATGAAGAAAAACCAAGTGGTTCAATGGCTTCTGTTCCATGGCTGATCGGAGATATGACTTCAGACGTTGAAGGGTGCTAAATCACCGTTCTGCTGTTGCTGTCGTGATTGGAACTACTTGAAGAAGCTAATTCACATAACATTTTTCAAACTGCAGATTCTTGTGCAATGTACTTTATTGCATCGCGCATGTTTTTTAAGACTAGTTGTTTTTTATTAGCGACATCGGCTAACATATTCAAGTGTAAGCGCAGTCTCTCAATGTCTAGATCATTTTTGACAAACTCAGTTGATTTTTCATACTTTTTTCCACCTCTGTTTACTAATAGCAAGTACTCTTGGTGGACTGCAATGCCCTGTATGAGTCCAGTTGATACAAACCGCTTAATGATACAAGATTGCACCGTTTCACAAACTTCAATGTGAAGAGCTTTGTAGTATTCCTTTGGGGTTTTGAAAGTGTGCGGAGAGCTGGCTTCATTGTTTTCATTCCTCTTTGGTATACGTCGATTCCGAGGAAAAAAGGAATCATCACCTTGTGAAGGTTTTTCTTTTAAACACAATTCCAAAGGTGTGCAAAACTATCACTTTTTACCAATCAAGCCCTCATATATTTTTTACAGATCAGCAACACTTGATGAAGGCATTGGATTTTTTCATTGACATCCCTACTGTGTTCATTGCATGGCAATAAAGACGTAAAAACATAAGTCTTGAATTGTAACTCAATTGTAACTCAATTGACTCAAGGGAGCCTGCACATTTGTAACCTGCCTCTATTTTGTCCTCTGGAGACATTTTGTGATTTTACAAAGCATAAAATAACTAATAATTTTCTTAAATTATCAAACATATTTTTCAGGGGGCTCGAGCCCCTTCAGGCCCCATGGAGTCGGCGCCTATGTACAAGTGTTGTATATATATATATATATATATATATATATATATATATATATATATATATATATATATATATATATATATATATATATATATATATATATATATATATATATATATATATATATATATATATATATATATATATATATATAGGCCGTTTTTTTTAACTGATCCCGCTATTGCTATCTCGAAAAAGGAAGGACCTACAAGCAGTGGCGGATTTAACGGTGGGCGTAGTAGGCCTTTGCTAAAAAATGTTTTTTTTCTACTACAAAAAATGTATATGTATAGTAGCAATTCCGCTGTCTGGTTTTGGGCCCATATCGAGTCGGACAGTCAAATCACAACAATAACACATTACTTAAATCTCAGATTGAAGAAAAATCTCGAAGAATGCTTCCCAAAATTTTGTTAAATCTTCCAGTCTCACAACCAGTGTGGAACGTTTTATGAGTTTTTTACAACACATCAAGCAGCTGCAAAAAATACAATTACCAGGATTTAAAAAATGTTAAGTTGTTCAAAATAGAAAATTTTCATAACATTTTTTTTATACATTGCTTCTTCTCTGAGGTAGAATGTTTTTTTGTTGAAAAATTGATTTATTTTTCAGATATTCAAGAAAATCTATTTTCTTCAACTCTTTTGATGACTATTTGTTATAAGCGACCTCAATATCAGTATAAACTTTTCATGATATTGATTCTTAATAAAGCTTCTTCCGAAGGAATACCCAATACTATTTTGCATCGGTCAAAACCCTTGATGACCGGGCTATATTAGTTGACCCGACAGACGATGTCCTCCCAAATCTGAATTAATTTGTTTGGGATTGTTTTGGAATGACATTTGTGCAAAAAGAATAAAATTAAAGTACCTACATTTGTTAGAAATATCGCGACCTTGCATTACAGTACTATCGCGAGAAAGGTTGAGCGTATGAAAAATTGTTTCAAATAATATTTGTCGTAAATTTTATGCTCTATACATTTTATTATAAATGTAAACATGATTGGAGCAATAGAAACTGAGATAATCACGAAGAACGGTTTTTTTGACATTTGACCATGAATAACTCACGACGCAGACAAGAGATTATATTAGACTTTTGGGGGCATCAATTAATTACGTGAGATGTTCAGGGGGGGAGGCGGCCCAGCAAAATCTGACTCAATCTCACGTGGGAAGGGGGTGGTCTCGGTGAATATCACGTATTTTATTCCCCGCAAGCAACAGTATAAAATTGCGAGAAAATTAGGTTAACTTAAGTAAAAAATGTTTCTCCACTAAAATATAGCTCAATCATTCATAAAAATATTCAACGCGGTTTAACTATATACTTTTCTAACTATAAATGAATTCATTCGATTGGAAACAATTTATTCATTCATCAAATATGAAAAAGAATATTGATATTTAAAATAAAAACACTTGGCTTTAAGTTTCACAAATATATTGAATAAAAATTAATAATTACATTAGTCAACTAGTTTCGGGTTATGGGCCCATTATCAAGACTGAACAGAAAAATACTTAACAAGCTCATTTATAATATTGATTGTAGTAGAGGGGAAATTTGGTATTCAACTTGTTCATTTACGATGGGGTAATTCCTCTTAATGGCACTACTAATTTCTAAAATTTCCAACAGGTCAAGACGTTTGCCCTTTTTACCTGGGTGGAGGCATATCGTTTTCTCGAAGTCGATGAAATGGTTAAATTTTATACAATGCTCTGAGAAACCAGTGGTGTTTTTGTTAAACAAAATCGACTTTTTATGTTCTTCTACGCGAGTGTTGATTTTTCTGCCTGTTTGTCCGATATAAAAGGATGGGCATTCATTACAAAAGATTTTGTAAACACCACTGTTTTCTCCAATATTGTTCCTATCCTTGTTATTGATAATTTTAAAATTATTAGCAATAAATAACGGCTATAAAGACATCTTGATTGATGAAATGATAAACCAGTAATAAAAGCGAACAAAAATATCATTTAATAAACTATATTCCAGGAATTAGTAATAAAATCATCAACAGATTATCACAAAACGGTATTAAAAGCATATGTACAAATAAACGTAATTTAAAGTCACTCTTAGTCAATAACAAGGATAGGAACAATATTGGAGAAAACAGTGGTGTTTACAAAATCTTTTGTAATGAATGCCCATCCTTTTATATCGGACAAACAGGCAGAAAAATCAACACTCGCGTAGAAGAACATAAAAAGTCGATTTTGTTTAACAAAAACACCACTGGTTTCTCAGAGCATTGTATAAAATTTAACCATTTCATCGACTTCGAGAAAACGATATGCCTCCACCCAGGTAAAAAGGGCAAACGTCTTGACCTGTTGGAAATTTTAGAAATTAGTAGTGCCATTAAGAGGAATTACCCCATCGTAAATGAACAAGTTGAATACCAAATTTCCCCTCTACTACAATCAATATTATAAATGAGCTTGTTAAGTATTTTTCTGTTCAGTCTTGATAATGGGCCCATAACCCGAAACTAGTTGACTAATGTAATTATTAATTTTTATTCAATATATTTGTGAAACTTAAAGCCAAGTGTTTTTATTTTAAATATCAATATTTAATCATGTTTCACCAAGTGATAAGCGAAACTTCAATATTAGTTATGAAAAAGAATTTTTCTAACATTATTCGTTAACTATTGATGAATATTTCTTCCTTATATACGGTACGATGTGAATATTATTCATAAAAAAATAATGCCATAACCTTTTATAATAAACATACGATGCACCAAAAATTTTCACTGACAAAAACTGTGACATAAAAGTTGTTGAATGGCGACGATTTATAGCTATTCATTAAACTATACAGCAAGCTGAATAATGTACCCTTATTGTACCTAATGATTACCAAAGAAATAAACGAAACTGTTGGAGGGTCAAAATTTTTTCTCTGTTTGTCGGATTTAGAGAAAAGACTGCTAAAAATTATGGAAAAAAAATTTGTTGCGGGATACGAGGCTGTACATGAATTGGGATTGGAAAATGTATGTTATTATAATCACTTACAAATTATTTCTTTGCCGAATTATTCAGATTTTTTTCAATCATACTTAAGAAATCAAATTTGTAACAAAGAGAATAAGTATTGTTCCTAATAAAAGTATTTTTTTAGACGAGAGGTCGAGACATTCGACAACTATAATTTGAAAACTAAAGTTATGAAGTTGTTGAACTCGCCTTTAGTCAGAAATTAAAGCAAAGAAATTAACAGAATCACAAAAATAGAAATGGCACACATAAACATGACGTTTATTGATTGAAAATATCAGTATCGCCACTTTTAAGATAACAAATTACTCTACAAATTCCGGAAATACCCGAAGAGAAGGTGATTGCAACACAGAGTGCTATCAAACTCGATTATAACCTTCGACAGTAGAATTCTACTATAGAAAGCGACAGGTAGAATACAATAGTGCACGGAGTCCCACTGCTGGATTCAAATTTTTGTCTTTCTATATCCTCAGGGACGTTAGCAGGTTGAAAGATTTTCTTTCTGAGAGAAAATTATGAAAAAAGCTCAGTTTTTTATGGAGAACTATTTATATTTTGGAAGTGGTTTGATTGTAGAAATGGAGGGTTGTTATTGTTGCAATGGTAAAACACCAAAATAGAATAAAATTTAATATGTAGGTACTTTGAATCTTTGTTTTGAGTAGTTTATGAACAAAATTAATTCACTTGTAAACTCCAGAATTTTCAAAAGTGTAATATTTTTTCAGCAATTGAATGTTAGTATTTTTGCACTCAAGATCTACGTACCAATACGTTTAATGTTATCCAATTATTGATAATACTATAGTAGTCATCAGTTAGCAAATGGTATAGCTACAAGCTTCATTAACATTGTGCCTAGGTAACCGATATGTCAACTAATTGGATAAAAGTCTATTCTATTCATTTCTTCAGGAAAGAGTTTGTCAGATAGATTCTCTGAAAAAGCTCATAAAGTTTTGTAGGATCTTCTTGGGAAATAGAGAGTTCTTCTTCAAAAAGAAATTCCATCCTCAGAAGTTTTATTAGTTTCGCTTATACCATTATGTTTCACATCTACGAAGTGCAAGAAACTGCTGCCTATAATACTAACTGGCAACCAATTCTTGATAGAACGCAGGAAACACCAGGTGGAACAAGTAGACAAATAGCAGGCTCTATTTGAAGATAACCTTTCGGTTCTTCATTTCGTGTTTATGGAAAATGTCAAATCTACTTCAATCATTTGTGGAATGAAAATATAAATAAGTTGTGCCTTATATCAGTTGTTTCATTTGTTGGTCAGCAAACTTTACTTTTACTTTTTCGTGTCCGAGTCTATATTACAATTTGTCAGCCCAGTATCGGGCTACATCCAGTGCATTATCTCTAGCAAGCCATAAGTCTTCGAGGCAACAGGAGCTTGGACAGTTCTTGCAAACCAGGAGGTGTTCCATATTCTGTGTAGCCTCACAGTCGCATTTGACATCTTGTTCATTATTAATTCCCCATTTTGCGACGTTCGTCTTCACGGGGGCAACTCCTGTTCTGAGACGGTTGAGGGATTTCCAGCTCTTCCAGTCCAACCTGGAGCCTGCTGAGGGTTCTTGTTTTAAGGGGATCTATCGGTACTGTGCTCAATAAGCCTTTGCGTGATTTAAGTCGCCTCACTGGCTCGGGTGTTCAAAAAGAGGGTGACGATTATCAAATGTTTGCCTAAATCTTTCGGTGTGTTCAATGGCTATTCGTCGAGTTGTTGGTGGTTCACACACAGCAGCTTTATAGAGTTTATCCAGCGGAGTGGCCCTCATGCAGCCGGTCATAAGCCTGCACGTCTCATTAACAGCAGTATCGACAGCTTTGGCATGCACAAACCTATTCCACACCGGGCAAGCATACTCCGCTGTGGAGAAACATAGTGCTTCAGCTGTTGTTCTGATCACGCCGGGGTGAGCTTCCCATTTACTTCCCGTTAATTTCTTGAGGAGCTGGTTCCTAGTCGACACCTTTTGTCGGGTCTTATGGCAGTGGAATTTGTACGTGAGGGATCGGTCCAGAGTTACTCCCAGATATCTTGGTTGAGGTGTATGTTCTATGGCGAAACCGTTCCATTGCATGTGAAGTTTTCTTCCGGCGGCTTTAGTGTTTAGGTGAAAGGCGCATGCCTGGGTTTTCGACGGATTGGGTTTCAGAGAGTTTGCCTCATAGTAGGCTGACATCCGTAATAGGGCATTTTGTAATATCTCTTCAACAATCGGAAAGTTTCTCCCTTGAGCTGCGATGGCCAAGTCATCGGCGTAGAGGAAGTGCTCAGTATTACCGGGGGTGGGTTGGTCGTTGGTGTATATGTTAAACAACATTGGGGAAAGAACACTTCCCTGGGGGAGGCCGTTTTTTTGTGTCCGCCATCTGCTGTTCTTGCCTTCCAAGCTAACATAGTACCTCCTATTTTGTAGTAAAGATTCGATTACTCTAGTTAACTGGTAATCGTTGGTGGTATTATATATCTTGGAGAAGAGGACCCTTTGGTTCACGGTGTCATAGGCCGCTGATAGGTCTACAAAAACCACACCGGTTATGTTTTTTTTTCTCAGAGCCCCTCTCTATGTGTTCAGTCAAAGCCAGAACCTGCCCCGTGCATGAACTTCCTGGGCGAAACCCTCCCTGTTGTGGAATAAGTTTTCGGTCCACACAATTCTGGATTTTATTGAGTATTAGCCGTTCGTAGAGTTTGTATAAGTGGCACAGGAGATAGATAGGTCTATAACTACTGGCGTGGCTTGGATCTTTGCCAGGTTTTAATAGTGCGATGACACTTTTGATTTTCTCCAGGACTTTGGGATTTGCTTCATCGAATAGCACCTGTTGACCAGATGTAAGAGCCACCGCTTTGCTTTCTCCCCAAAATGTTTAATCTGCTCTACGCACATGTCATCCACTCCTGCTGCTTTCCCATTCTTCAGAGAGTGAATGGCCTCATTAAGGCCCTCAATTGTGAAATGCGCATTATGTGTCGATTTTTCCACTAATCAGCAGTTGGTGGGCAATCTGAGTAGGTCAGCAAACAACATGACTATTCGAAATTATTTAGTGAAAAATGTTATTGGGTATGTGTTTAATTGAAAACCCGAATGGAGTTCGTTAACACGAAATATCCACTGAACTTAACGCAGTAACATATTACCAACTTCACAAATACAATTATATGATCAGATTGAAACGTACATATCTTTTTTAGATGAACAGCAACGGAAACGCTGCGTTTCCGTTGCAGAGCAGCGAAAATTCGTTATATTCATACCATAGTATAAATGAAATATTTTTTCAAATCGATCTATATCGTCGTTTGAAAATATTGCTGCAAAGTTAAATATTGTGTGTATGTGATCTGATAACTCTTATTCAATATTATTTTTTATATTTCACATTTGATACACTCCGTATACCCAATAGCACCGCCAGGCGAATGTCCATAAAAAAGGTCCTCTACTCCGGAAAAAGCCATAATTAAAAGCCAAAAATTATATCCCCGCCATCGCTACTTCCACTAAAAGTATTGAGTACCTACACCCCAAATAACATCAGAATCTCCAATAAATTCCTCCATCTCCTTCGTACCTTCAGATGATTCCTATGATACTACTGCTGTCTACCAACCCAAAATCTTCCGATATGTTATTTGCAACATTTCGAACATTAGAACCCAAAAGAATTTTTTCAATAGTTATAACAACTCAACTTATCTTATATTAAGCTTATCTTAAAATGAGTTTCATGCTCACCGTTCACGATTTACTAAGAACACACCAGAATATAGTTGAAACTTCAATTAAATTTTGTTCTTGAAATAATCCATCACTCAAAAGTCCTCCTGAACACCGCCTTTCAAAAAATTTTACTGCTGTTAGACTAACCAAACTCAAAATCATAGATTTCAACCAATTCCTTCGATTAATTTCAAAGGCATCAAGCATAGAAACAACCTCTATTAGCGTTATATCAACAAAAACGCGATTGATGAATTTTCACTAAAAGTGTCAATCTTCGGACATACACACAGAGTGAAACCATCCAAAAAGTTCCATCTTAAGTGTCTTAAAGTGGAAAAAACGAATTCATGTTTATAACTCGAAAACAAAAGAATATAGCAAATTTTGGGTTTCGCCAGTGAATTTGTCTCGAAAAAAAAAGATTGTGAATGCTCCCCCCCCATTTTTTTGTATCTCCTATAGTAACTGAAATATCCCATACAAATATACCTACAATTTACAGGTGAAAAAAATATTATCAACAAGAAAAAACATATGTAGAAACATATTGTAATAGGAACTTAATTTACAAAAACAAAATTATTTTTTTCTTTTATTCACATTTATTTTTTATCTCAATCATGTTCAACGAAATCGTTCCCAGAGGACATTGACTACGTAACCCCTACCCCCGTCCCTGTGACCAAGCGTAGTATTCTGAAGACCCCTTTCCCCCCTGAACGGGTCACGTAGTTTGGGCATAGAATGAAAGCTGCTAAATAGCATTCTGCCGCAGCATCTGCGAACAAGACAGTCATCTATGGAACAAACCTCTGAGCTCTGAAAAAAGCGAGTGACGTAGTGCCGAAAGTGCGATTTGAAGCACAAGTAGTTGAATAGTGCAAAAAAAAAGTTTATTCTATGAGAACCAAAGTGATCGAATACTAAATTATTGGTTAAGGCAAATTCGTGAATAAAATAATCAAAAAAGAAGTGTTTCTGTGGTTTTCCTTACTATATAATGTCAGCAGATTAGACAGTTGGCATTGCACCGAATTAAACATAAATATTCACCAAAATCGGCCACTGCCGCAATCTCCCCAATTTTAGTTGTTTAACTATTGAGTAAAGCTAGGGTTGAAGAAGGTGGCGAAACCATATAGCTTCCCATATTCAAATTATACATTTAACAATGTACCCTCCAGAAACAAATAATATCCGTATTCCATTCTTCATTAACGTGGAAATTCCACCCATTTAAAGCAAAATATTAGGTATAATAGGAAATTAAAAGTTTAATTGACAGAATTTCTGAAAAAACATGTTTGTGAATATTTACATTTTCATGAATAACCTAACTTAGAAGAAAAAATATTCAATTCTGACAATAATTTAATTACTAAAGTTTCATTAAGGAGACGATATGTAGATGATATTTTTTGTATTTGGACCGGTACAGATAGGCAGTTAGATAATTTCCTCAAATATATAAACACTTTCTACAACTCGATTCAATTTACAAAAGAACTAGAAAACGAAAACGGTACCTACCTTGAATTTTTTAGACATTCAGATTGCTAGGAATTTGAATTCTCTTACTTTCAACATTTAATAGAAAACCAACCTTCACAGATACTTTAATTCACAGTGACAGTAACCAACACATTAAAATAAAACTCAGTGCATTCGTATAACATAGGTTGCCACTATTCCATTAAAGGAAACAAATTTTCAAACCAAAGTTGATATAATTAAATTATAATCCACCAATAACGGTTACAATGAAAGTCTTATCGATAAGCTCATTGGGAAAAAACGAAAAAAGAATCTATTGCATTCAATATACCCCACGCAAACTATTAATGAATACCAAAAATACTTCCCAATAAATTATGTACCGTATTTGAGTAGCAAAATTTGAAACAGACTATCGAAAAATAACGTTAAAACAATTTGTACAAATGAAAGTAACTTGAAGTCATTCCTGGTCAATAATAAAGAAAAATCTGACATCGGAGGAAACAGTGGTGTTTACAAAATATTTTGCGACGAATGTCCTGCTTTCTATATTGGACAAACAGAACCTTTCGTTTCTCGTGTCGTTTTTGTAATGTGGCCTTTACTTTTTTAAAGATTTGTGTCTGTACTATTCCATTATGTAATTTTACAGGTTGTAACTTGTGTGGGATCGCATAGATCCGGCCATCTAAATCCGTGATTGTCGTTACACAAATAATATTTGTTTTCGCATCTTCACTGGCTTTTACCATGAACTCGAATCGTAATTTCTCCATTAATCCTGGTAACCAGCTGTAGAAATGTTGTTTCATAATGTGTTAATGTATTCTTGGATACTATGGTGAACAGTAAAACTCTAACTGAAATTGAGTTGCTCTAAAAAGAGAACATTTTATTTAGTTACAAAAAGAAGTTTTAGCACTAATACATTCTCTAACCTTAATTAATAACAAACTCACCTAAAAAGAGAAACAACATTTAAAGCTATTGTTTCACCAGTTCTTAATGACTATTATTTAAATATTCAAATTGCAATATAATTGAAGAGCTCGGGGCAATAAGGGACCTAAGCCACAATTTTTAAATTTGTACGATTTTAGTGAAGCGGCATTTGTAAAGAAGGTATTAAGCCACCATACAAGTTATTCGGTTATTGCGCGATAGATGTCGCCACGAAGCTATGACGACCTTGTTGCCTACTTACAAAATAGTGGCAAAATTTCAATCAAGAACGTCATAAGCCACAACAAAATCAACATGCCGAGAGGTGGTTATATGTTATTGAAGCGAAAACGGGTATTTTATAACGAAAAAGGCGGTATTTCAGATTCGGATTTTGACTCTGACGATTCAGTAAAGGATAGGGAATATTCTCCAGATACTAGTTCAAGTGAAAGTGATGAATCTACAATAAAAGAGGTAAATAAACATTTTAGTGGCTTAAGTCCTTTTTGCTGTAGGTTATGTGGCTTGTGACTTATTAAGGTTATAATATCATTAAATTTATTTTTTTAATATAGCGTGGCCATAAATAGGTCATTTTTAATTTTGTACGAATAAAGAGCCACCAACACTTTCATTTTAATTATTATTTGTTTGCCAATAAAATTTTTTAAGACCAAAAAAGTATAATACTTTTAAGGTGGCTTAGGCCCTTCTTGACTAGAATATGTTTTGTTTTTTCAGAGGACCCGACAATATCATGAAGATAAAGATCAAGAAGGCAGCAGAGGTTCAGTTTTGAGCCCAGAAAAACTTCCGCCAAGCCGGTGGAGAAGAGTAAATATTGAGGGAAGAAAGAAAACCAAAGCAAAGAAGCGTCGAAATTTGGGACATGCCTATAAAAATTTGAAGGGTGCAGCAAAAGAAGCAAAGAAGATTGGAGAGCCGTGTAAGTGCAAAAAAAAGTGCAGAGAGCTGCTCAGGGGTACCGAAACAACTATATTTAACGGATTTTGGGATTTAGAGACATATGAAAATCAGAACACGTATTTATTTTCCACAATAAAAGTTACAAACAAAAAGAGGAGCTACAAGAAAAAAACAAAAAGACAAGAGTCAGCAAGAAAATTTAGCAACTTGTACTTTGTAAAAGTAAACGGAATAGATGTCCAGATTTGTAAACAGGAGTTTTTAGCGGTTCATGGACTACAAAATTCAGCTAAACGAGTTAAACTAATTTCAAAACAAATTTCGGAAGGAAGACCAACACCAAAAAAAGATGAGCGTGGTAGACATCACAACCGACCGAACAAAGTTGCCCCAGAAATAGTACAATCGGTTCACGACCACATTAAAAGTATCCCTAAATATGTGAGTCATTATAGTAGGATCTCTAATCCAAACAGAGTATATTTGAACCACGACCTTAGTATTTCAAGCCTTTATAAGGATTATTACATTGCATGGTGTAAATTGAATAATATTATTCCTGTTAATGAGGATCGCTACCGAAGAATCTTTAACTTGGAGTACAACATAGGGTTTAAGATGCCTAAAAGCGATACATGTCAAACATGTGATTCACTGAATCTTATGATAAGTTCAAATAAGGAAAATGAATCTGAGGCTAAAAATCTCCAAGTGAAATTACAGTTACATCAAACTCGCGCGCGGGCAATGCAACAAAATCTTAAAGACGAAATTAAAAATAATGAAGAGATTCATAACACCGACATAATTTCATTTGACTTGCAGCAGACATTACCCACGCCTTCATTGACTGTTGGCTTGGCATTTTACCTTAGAAAAGCGTGGACTTATAATCTTGGCATACATGACTGTGTATCTGGGCAAGGTCATATGTTTATGTGGACAGAGTCAGTTGCAAAAAGAGGAAGGTCCGAAATTGCTAGTGTACTTTTAAAATACCTTACAAGTAAACCAACCAGGTCTGAAAATCTTGTAGTCTTTACCGATAACTGTGGGGGCCAAAACAAAAATTGGCTAATAATGGCACTATGGCTACAGTTAGTTAGAGAAAAAGTTTACAAAACTATAGAGCATCGTTTTCTTGTATCTGGGCACACTCATTTGCCTTCAGATAGAGACTTTGCTTTAATTGAAAAGCATAAAAAGTATGTTAAGCAAGTGTTTTCTCCAGAAGAATGGTTTGATATTGTAAGAAAATCGAACAGAAAAAACCTTTTACAGTAGTGGAAATGTCTCAACATGACTTTTATACTTTTGATGAGGTAATTATAACAAAAAAGAATTTTACAACCGAGAAAAACCCAATCAAGTTTACAGACGTGCGCTGCTTTCGCTTCCAGTAATATTGAACAAGACCCCAACCAAGTTAATGAAACAGATAATATAGACGGGGATGCAGAAACTGATATTATTTTTGATTAAAACATTTTTTGTGTATTTTTTACTTTGGAATTTATATTCGTTTTGTTATTATCAAAAAGGTCATAAGCCACATTTATTTTTCAATATATTTTTTTTCCCGGAAAATGCATTTTTTGTTTGTTTTTTTTTTAGTAAAATATGTTTAACAATCTTTTATATATATAAAAAATTGGGTTAATCACTATACAAAATTAAAATATGATTTCTGGATTTTGTCCAAAACTTTAAACCTTATTTACTACATTATTTTCAAATGAAGCTTATGGCCCTTATTGCCCCGAGCTCTTCAATTGTCATAATCTAATTCGCATGCTGTATCAATACTTCAATCTGACAGACAGCTCCATAGAAACTATCAAGTTCACTCACAGGTGACTTTTACACAGTAACGTTATGACGTGGCAAATTCAAACATACTTAAATGAAGTGTCAAGCACTTTGTTTACATATATCTATATATATATATATATATATATATATATATATATATATATATATATATATATATATATATATATATATATATATATATATATATATATTTGTTTTTTTCCGGAATAAATTCGTACCTATCTTCAGAGGCCCCAATCATATAAAATGAACTGAAATGCTCATTTCTGGGGTTTTGTTTGAGAAAAATCCAAACTATCAAAATGTGGTCAAATTCAGTCAATATTTTGTCATATTCAGGGAAGGGAGTGGAGGAGAGGTGTATAATCGAACACTTTTCAAACCGGTAGCAAGATGTGTGGAAATTAATTATGAACAATATATCCCAAAATCAGACTCCTAGGGTTTTTTGGAGGGTACATGGACGTGAAAATTGTTTTAAGAAGTATTTGCACTCCTTCCAAATTGAGTAAGAGGGTTCACAATTTGTAGGTATATTGTATAGGTATTGTAGGTATCGCCAAGGAAGTAATTCTTGGTGGCATAAAATTTTTTTTCTACGAATGTCAATAAAAACCATCATTCTATGTTCAAAAGTAATTGCATTGTTTTATACCTATTTTTATTGTGCTTCTATCACCATGGTGAGTGAACTACAAAGTTCACATTGTGCACGGGTATTTTTACAAAGGTGGCGTTAACCGGCGCCGCGTGTTTTTTTGTGGAACGTCAGATTGACATTTTTTTAAATCTTAAAGGGAAAAATATTACTTATCCCATTTTATGTGACAGTAACATTCGTAGAAAAAGTATAGTGTAAAACTCCATTTCCTACTCGTATGATTTGCCGCACTCGCCTGCGGCTCGTGCTGCAAACGTCATACTCGTAGGAAATGCATGTCATTCCATGCTCGTTGTACAATATACTATTCTCTAATCGCGGATATTTTATGTAGATTTTTATTTATTATCATTATCATTAGCTACAAAGCTACTCATTAACAACAACAGAATACGAGTTAACTCTCTCATAAAAAAAAGACAAAAAAAAAAACAAAATGGCAATACAATTCATAGCATCATTAACATAATCTGTTTATTCTCCCAAGTACCACCCCTTAATTCTACGTATGAATAGCCTGACAGATTGTGCATTTTTTATTTCCAAGGGCAATGCGTTGAATAGTCTCAAACCATCGCTGAAAAGATATTTCTGCATGTGAGTTGTTCTAGCAAACTCAATATCAAAAAGGTCGCGTGATCTCAAATTAATCAGGTGCCTTTCAGATCTAGCAACTAAGTATTCCTGCAAATATTCTGGCAACAATTTATTTTTTAGTTTAAAAATAAACAAAACACTACACATTTCTATGCTTAGATTTCTTGTTCTTTTTGTGGTTTTTAAGGTCTCTACAGCTCCTCCAGACAGTGGCGTATCCAGAGATTGAGTTTGGGGGGGTAGTGGCAAGTTTTAGGCAGTTGACCTAAACTATTTATAAGATAATCAGCGAAAGAGGGGGAGGGAGGGGTGTCGATTGATCGTAGCTCATCCATAATTCAACTATTTTATTCTACATGAAAAAAATATAAAATAATTGCGAGGACATGTACATACAATATTCATCATAAAGTCGGAATTCTTTCCATAGTCGTGAGTATGTATAATAGTCCAGTCAATGACCATTTTTCCGTGTATTTGTCCCATACAACACCGATTTTCATAAAAAATTGGATTTAGGTTCTACTTAGCATCTGTCTCAAAGTCTACCCTGTGACAGGGGTTGCTTTTTCCCTGGGGGTGGATGCCACCCCTTCTTGTGGATGAAAAATTTTTCATTAAAAATAAGTACTGAAATCGATAAATTGACTAATTCTAAGCAACTTTTGTACTATGAAGTTTTTTCTGAAAGTCAATACTTTTCCACATATTCGCGGGTGAAATTGTCGGTTTTCTTTTTCGCGAATAACTGGAAAAATATACATTCTATCGAAAAAAATGTGGTGAGCAAATTTATAGCTTATAAAAAAACAAAGAAAATTGTTTATTTGTGATGTATGCATATTCAATACAAACGGAATTATTGCTTGTTGAAAGTTGACTGGTATTTTCAATCGCCAAAATGGAAAGTTTCTACGTACAATAACCAAAAACCAACGCATCTTTCGAAAACTCATAAAACTTTTTTTAAAGTCCTTTAGAAAACCTTTATTTTCATTTTTTATAAAAGTTCCTAGCATCAAAACTAAGCGTGCTATGAAGAGAATAATGTCGATTCTTATTTTTTCGTTGGAAAAAATAGTGAAAATCTCACCCTCTCTTCCACCCTATTTGAAAAAAATCGTTGTCACTTTACAATTCACTTCGCTTAAGTTTTTATAATACGTTCTGAGTGTTAGACCAAAATTTGAGTTTGAAGAGAGAAAATCATTTTCGTAATTTAGGGAAAAATCGCCTTTTCTTCAAAATAACTCAAAAACTATTAATGATTTTTGTGGAGTACGAAAATGTATGTTTTTTTAATTTGAAAATGTTGGCGTTTCATTTTTTCTATAGGATAAAAATTAAGTAAGATATGGCTATTTAAAAGTTGCGTGTGTTCGCGCAAAGTACCTTTTTTAGCCCTCTTAGCCTGAACCTTTTTAAAAATAAGATCCGAAAAAAAAATTCATTGAGATCAGCTTATAGCTCTTAAAAAAACCTACAAAATGGTTTTTTGAAGGACTCGATTGCTTGAAAACTAAGCGAGTTATGGGGAAAAACCAAAAGCACATTTTTGTAGAAATTAGAATATG
Source organism: Cynegetis impunctata (assembly GCA_030704885.1). Classification (NCBI taxonomy): domain Eukaryota; kingdom Metazoa; phylum Arthropoda; class Insecta; order Coleoptera; family Coccinellidae; genus Cynegetis; species Cynegetis impunctata. The sequence goes on from JARQZK010004377.1 coordinate 29,640, forward strand.
TATTAGTATATTGATGAGTACACATGGTAAATACCAATCAACTTTCCGCAGTAAATAATTCCGTTTGTATTGGGTCAGAATACATTATAAATACACGATTTTCTTTGCTTTTTATAAGCTATAATTTTGCTCTCTACAGGTTTTTCGATAGAATGCACATTTTTCCAGTTATTCGCGAAAAAGAATCTGAAAACGTGTTTTTTTTTGCCTCAAAACCGACAATTTCAGTCGCGAATAAGTCGGAAAGTATTGACTTTTAGAAAAAACTTCATGAAACAAAAAATGCTTAAAATTAGTTAGTTCATCGATTTTCGTACTTATTTTTAATAGAAAATTTTTCATCCCCAATAAGGGGTGGCATTCACCCCCAGAGAAGAAGCAACCACCGACACAGGGTAGACTTTGAATTAGATGGTAAGTAGAATCTCAATACAAATTTTCATACAAATCGGTGCTGTATGGGATAAATACACAGTTTATACTTTTTTTACCGTCATTGACTGGACTATAACAAAAGTTCTGAATTTGTATAATTTTCATAATTTGGACCAAACGATGCGGCAACCCGCACCCCTGCTTTTGAATGAGTGAAGCCGAGGCATTGCGCGTAAACACCAATTTACTTATGCAACCGCACAAACTTTCGCATGCGATTCACTGATCTAGGTATGATCTATCTATTCTGATAAATTTCGTTTGTTTATTTATTTCTTTTATATGCTACGTGGACTATCAAATAATAAGAAAATTTTTTTTTTATTAGTTTTCGTACAATGTTTGATATATTTTATATTTTCAATTTCATTCGAAGATTTAGCGTAGCAAATTCTCTTCTGGGGGGGGTAAGTACCCCCAGTACCCCCCCCGTGAATACGCCCCTGCCTCCAGATTAAGTTAGATGGTTGAAGTTTCCTACGTCGATTGATTTCATGTAAAGAAAGTGCATTTTGGTGGTCTCAACTAATTTTCTAAACTGCGTTAATTTTATTGTACATATTTCTTGTTTCTTCTTAGTTCTTCTGGTTTTGCGCATTTTATTAGCTCCTTCATATTGTGTTAGAGAAGTGGTTCTTAACCTTTGCATAATGAGGGACCATTTAAAAAAATTTGTCTTTGTCACGGACCTCCAACTTTTTGAGAGAAATATTGTTTTATCTATTAATAAATGAAACATTGATAATGTTTAATTCCAATTTTTCAAAGTAAATTTTTTGTTCTTGATGTGAATGTATTATTTCAATGAGATTTTTATGACTGGATAGTCTTAACTAACTTTTGAATTCTTGGTTCTGTGCTACTGAAAGCCAAACACATGTTGGCAAGATTTCGGTGGTTGTTTTTCATTATCAAAAGCGTCTAGAATCCCTGCTCACATAAATATGTCGATGAAAATAACGTCAAATAACGTATACCTTGAATATTTGGGAGGAAATCTTCAAGATGTTTTTTGCTTCGAATATATGTATATTTCAATTTGTTTGTCGTGTTGCATTATCATTAATTTTTCTTAAATTTCATCAGGAACCTCAAAAACTCTGAGAATGAAAGGTTTGCGAACCAGTTTCTGAATACCTGGTGTCGTCGCAATCCGGAAAATAATGACTGAATTCACTTTTCAAATTCGTTAAATGGAGTATCATGTTTGTTTTGTAATTCTTCTTTTTCTTTGGCATTGTGTTCCTCAATTGTTTGATACTTATCATCAAACGCAGAAAAATTGTCACTTTTGATCTTGTTGATCCATAACTCGATTTAAGCGATAAACGCATTGATTTTACCTTCATATGCAAATATATTGCCAATGCCGTGAAACTTTCTGACTTTTGGAGTTGAATTTATTAATTTGTTCAATTAATTTATTTGAGCAAAAAATCAACTGAATAATACTGGTCATACAAGCACCACGCACAAGACTGCCTACTTGGCAGACATATTGAATAGAAATTATGAAAATACGTTGAAACTAGTATTTCTGAAACTCATGCAAATGTACTTGAAAGTTTAAGATATCTATAGTCCGCTAATGACTCCACGCAATTGAATCATTAAACAAAATAAAAAAATTAATGAATAAATGAGCTTGGGAAAGCTTATTTGATATTTGGACTAACAGAACTGTTTCAGCAATTTTTTGTTATCCTTAAGAGATAAAAATATTTTCACTTCCCTCAGTTCATTCAATCTTGAAAGCATATTTCCTTTGGAAAGCCAATACACCTCTGTGTGGAAAAGAAGACTTAAGTGTTCATAACAGAGCATAATTGTTTGAAAAGATGAGTATTCGGAGCAGTGCTTTTGATGAAGTTAACAACGTTTATAGCTGTTTTCAACGCAATATCCAAGCATTCTGGTAGGGTTTTGGTAGCCAATGCTTGGCGACAAATAACGCAATAATATGATCTTGCGGATGATTTTTATCAATGCAGCAAGACCAGAGCGGGAACCAGGCGTAACTGGAGCACCATTCGTACAAATACCCGCAACTTTTTGCCACTGAAGACTAATTTCATCCATAACATCAACACCTTGCGTCGTTAACAGTCATTTGGAAAACAGTTACCCTTCCTTTTTAATGCTTTATTATCATGCAGAATTCGAGCAAATACAAGTAATTGACAGCATTGTGAAACGTCGTCAGATTCATCACATTGCATTGTAAAAATAGGACTGCATATTTGCATATTGAAAAAATAAGTAGAGTGAAGGGGGCTGAAATGACCGAACGCGACTTATTCAATTATATGAGCTATTCAACATTTTTAGGATGGCTTCGCGGACCACCTCGGGTGCTTCCAGGGACCACCAGTGTACCACCGGTTGAGAACCACTGTGTTAGAGGGTTGCAATTTCGTATGTGTATTATGTTGATGTTAGAAAACTGCTTTTTTGGTTTCTAATTCGCCATAATTTTTATGTACAGAATTGAAGTTTTTTTTTGGTTTTTAAGGTTTTGCTCATTTCCACAGTCTTCCATGTTTACTTAGGAGGCGCAAAAATTGTATATTAAAAACAACAAAACCGAAAAGAAAAAACTATTTTAATAACGGAGCTCTGCTGCCCTAGCATTTTTTCAATTTCAACAGAAATTCCTTTAATACCTGAAGATTTGATGTATGAAAAGATACCATTATTTAGGAAAGTAATTGAATGTAGGTGGTTCAAGAATGACATAAATATTGAAAAAATTTCACCATTAACTGGTCGAATTGAATACCAGGATGTTTTGAATGATAATTTCTCTATTTTATATTTCAATTAAATTTCTGAAAGTACTGATTATGAACTTTTTGATTGAAAATCTCATCAAATCGCAGCTGCCCAAAAACTGTTTGTATGCATACTTCTGTCAGCCTATGAACACGCGCAATCAAACTAGATGAATTAAATTATCATCAAGCGTTATTGTTATCAACCATCTCCAGTCGTACCTAAAACCTCGTACGAGGTCGTTCGAAGCGTTCGCCAAGTTTTTTTGCCTTCGAACTAATTTGAATTCGAATTTCATCGAAAATCGACATTGTAAAATCGCCTTGCCGCATATGCTTTTCTGTAAACACTAAAAACTTCCCGACGCGTATGTGCTAGGGTTTTCTGCGTCCACTCACTCGCGGCCCGCGCCAAGGTTTGTTATCGATTTTTATGCTGAGTGGTGACATTCACAGGACGAAACGTTTGTGTACTAACAAAATGCGGTCACGGCTAACCCTAAATATGAATTAATTTTTATGGTATACAGTTATAGGTATGTTAATTTTTGTATATAATCTAAAACAATTTCCATAAAAGTATTCATTTCTTTTGGCGAATTCAAAACATATTTCTCGAGATATTTATGATATGAAATTTGGATCTTATTTACAAAATAAGAAAGAAATCCCCATCATAGATAACCTCATTATCGAATTGACTCGATAGTTAATGACATCATAATATCTTATGCTTTCAGAAAAATGCATAAGCTTTCGGTTGATTGAGGAAGATTTTGGATGATTGATTCTAAAAGATTTGAAATCAATTTGGATGACTTAGAAGTAGTCTAAATTTAAACCAGTTAGTTCAAATGAGAATAATTCTTCTACTTATAATGCAGACTTATATAGTACCTAGGGTACAAATTTAAAAAAAACTTTGATATGTACTCACATTGATGAAAAAAATTTCGAATTGCATTCAGATGGTAAAGCTATTATATTCTTGTTTTTGAATTTAAAAGATATTATTGTTGATGAATGAGTAATTTTTCGGAATATGAATGAAGTTGAACGATGGAAATGTGAATGTATACTACACACAGACACACACACACACACACACACACACATATATATATATATATATATATATATATATATATATATATATATATATATACATATATTTATTCAACTTGGTTGTGCCATTTAAAGTGAACAAGGAAAATTCTTTAATAATTTAAAAAATTATCAAATAACTTTTTTTAAATTATTACAGAATTTTCCTTGTTCACTTTATGTAATGTATGAAATTGACCATGGTCGACAAGTATGATTTTCATGATTTGAAAAAAATAACGTATTGCATTATTCCTAAAACACAGAAAACATCCCTAAACATGTGTATAATTACCACGAATATAATGTTGGAACGTAAGATAGGTGAGGTATCTTAATTTTTCTGAGAACTATAATTGAAAAGTTTCAATTTCTAATTGAAGTTGAGGATAAAAGCATTTTAAATTAAATAGGAGTCATTTGCAAGGAATGATTAGAAGAAAATTCTTCAAGAACGAAATCGTTAAACTTTCCAGCAAAACGGATCCCCATAGTTTCCCTTTATTTGAGTTTCAGGAATCCTATTTAATTAGACAATAATATAAGTTGTATTTCAAGACTGTACATACAGAATGAATACGTGTGAAGTCAAATTGAATTGGTTGAGTAAAAACAATATTTCAAAATTTTATTGAGAGAACAAACTGACGCATATGCACGTCCACTCAATTAATATATTCTCTATACAGATTTCAAATTGAAATATTTCACACTAAAATAAAATTCCATTAAAACGACATTCTGAAAAATTTTGTAAATTAACAAACATTAAATACTTCATTTCTCGTGAAAATAAACCGATTTGTACTCAATCTTATTTAAAATTTGAAATACTCTCTTAGTATGATAAAGTAAACTTGTGGTGACATTATATAGATTCAACAAAAATTTCAGGGAAAATCAAGTTTTTCATTCAATCGCTTCGAATTCTCATTAAAACATTGTACTAATTGTTCTGCATAATACTGATATCACAAATAAAAACACAAAAAAATTGTTCTGAAAATTTGAAAAAAAGAAGTAACTGAATATGTATAAATCTCAAAACAAGTCTATTACATCTTTCTTTCTTATCACAAGTGGAAGAAAACAGCATAAGTGAAGTGGAATATAGTCAAGCAATTTATTTTCTTTCTCCTAAAAATTCGAAAAATATTACTCATTAAAATCAAGCAGTGAATTTTTTCAACGAAATGTGTTCTCGTTTTGGGAAAATATAACATTTTTAATCATACGAGTACACTTTTATTATATTTATCGAACTATCAAACAGATGGTATGTATCAAGAAATTCGTAACTGTATGTAGTTTCAAATTGACGTTCATAGTCAGACGATCGTGTATTATAAAATACATTTGTCTTTTCAAAATTTTCATTTATGTGTTGTATAATGTAGCTTTCAAGAAAATATACCAAGTTGCAAGGTTAGTCAAGGCAAAATTAGTCACCTACAAATTAATGTGAAAATCTGGAAATAGAGAATATCCGTCACAGTCACTGAAAATAGTAATGCCTTTTTTATGATATCTAACAAAAATTTCCAGTGCATCTGAATAATGGTGTTTTTCAAAACTAATTCAATAAAAAAAAAATTTTGTGGAGAAAAAAATTATCTATAAATCACCGCGACATAATGAGTAATTCTTGTGGAACTACGTGTTATCAGTTTCGTGCTAAAAGTTGAGATTATTTCATACGACACATTGTTTACAATTAAAATCTGAGAATATTAATTCATGTTGCAATCATATCTAATTTTTTAGTTGTTGATGTATAATGTTTGCTTTGTTATTCATATTGATATTCTATTCTAATCTCTGATTCTGGATAAGCTAAATTAAATTTTAATTCTTCAACATCATAAACTTTTTGTCACTAATTTTTTTGGGGATAAAATGTATGTTAGGAGAGTTATGAATCAATGTACCTACACCTTGAGTTTTTTTTTTAATTTTATTTTATCTCGAGAGACCTACAATTTAGCGCCGGTTCCGAACGGCAATGGGCTTGTAAACAATGTACATTACCCAACAATTAATCTCATAAATAGAACCACTAAATTCAGGACATACACAACACCCAAGAGCAAGGTGGGACTCGAACCCACATCCTCGGCTTACAAGTGGTGCACCTTACCGCTGGTCTACCGAGGCCTCTATACCTTGAGTTATTGCTGCCTTTGAACTATACAATCTGTAATATAATTTGCAATACTTAATCATTTCGATTTTCAATAATGATCTCTATTGTCAATGCTTTAAATTAAAACCTTGCATTATCTTAAAACTATTGGTTTGCTTCTGGGTTTCTGTTGGTAGAGTCTTTCCGACAGATTTTTGAAGCGAAAAGAAATAAGATCTCTTTGTTTTTTTCATTTTAAAAACTGACTATGCATGTTTGTTCAATGAGGTTGTTTAATGATGCAGTTATGAATGATTTATTTTCGTCTTCTTAATTCGTTTTATTTTAATTGTTTCAGTATATATTATCGATATTTTTCCAAAAGCAATTAAAGAGTAGGTATAATTATATGGTCATTAGAATAATACAAGGAAGATAAAAACAGAATCGAATAATTAACAAGAAAAAGCGTATAATAATTATTCCGTTTAATTATATTTTATCAGTTTCATGGAAATTCACTATTTTGTTGACGATTTTGAAAAACAATAACTTCTTCGTTATTAAAATGATTAATGTCCTCAGAAAGTTTGGTACTTTGCGCACCTAGGTTTTTCGTTAAAAGCATGTCTATTTTCTCTATCAACATTCTTCCTTCGGACAAATTTACATATCCTTATTATGATGAAAAAAGCTGTGAATGCCAAAATTAAGATTGAATTCACCCAAATTTTAAAAGTTTTTTCTGATTCAAAAGCTTCTCTAGGCTCCAAATATTAGCTCATGTGGTTTGATGGAGATGCCCATACATACTGGAAAATAAATATAATTAAAACGAAATGCTGTTCGTTGAAAAACACATCACGTGAGAACACCTTGAATGATTAGGATATTTTTTGTCCCAAAATGTTAATAATAGTCCAAATTATATTTATCGAAAGAAAAATTGGAAAAGTTTCCTGGAAAATTCTTGAAAAACTTAACGTCCTTTTATAAATAAATGCTATTTATTGGAACCGCATCACTTGAGAATAACTAGAACGATTCTACTTAAAATTTTTGTAATAGTCCGGGTTAGGTTGTTGGGGTGAAAAAATTTGAAGAAGTTTACCAGATAATTAGAATATACTAATTCTTCCACAAAAATAATCGTTATAGTCTGAATGAGGTATTTGGGAGAGTAAAATCAGAAAAGTTGTCTGAAAAATTAGAAATTCGGAAAAAAGTCCAGGTGCTTTTTTCTATGTAATTTTTTTGTGAACTCAAAGCCAAAATTCACGATTTGAATGAAGAAAATTGTTAACTCTCTTTAAGTTGCGTTTGTTATGGTCGTATAGATGTTTTCAAAAAAACAATTCGAGACCATTACAGCGGAAAGCCGAAAAATTCGGGACAACTGAAAAAATCATACTTTTAATAAAGGTACATTGTCGAACGCCTGGAATGATTTTCCTTATCATCTTTGAATATTTTGATTGAAATTGGAATAAGAATATCAGTGAAAAAAGAATTGGAACAGTTATCCAGAAAATTGAAAAATTGTAATTTTTTCTTTGGAATTTTTATATGAACTCAAAATCATAAATCACGATTCAAAAAAATGGAAACACTCAAATATGGTCTTGAACACTCCTGAACAGATCTTCAAGAAACAAATTAGAAACAATTACAAAGGACTGCCGAAAAAACGGACCAACTTCAAATATCATGTTTCTTTGCATTCTTGATCATAAATGACAATAGAAACGACATATTTAGTTGATGATTTTTGGTAGTGTTCTTTATGCCTCCAGAAAAGAAATCAATTGAATGTGGAGTATCGGAAAACCCCATTCCAGCCAGAATTAATTTTTTTTTACTTTTATTTCGCGATTTCTTCAACAGATGTAGTTATTTTATTTTTATTCCAATTCATAAGTGCGCAAAAGTCTATGTAAAATTTACTATTAGTACGAGAGACGGCTGCAGAATATGTGAATAATATTGAAAATTCCAATGATCTAGTTGAATTAAGTATATTTTTTCTGGTTTGTAAATCTGTGGTTTATATATTGAAAATCTCATTATATCTAATAATTGCTATAGAAACTAAAAACCATTTGCCATGAAATTCGCAGGCTATAAATTATGTACTCCAATGTTATCTTTAACAATGAATTTGTATATTGCTTCGCTAGTTCAACGTGAATTCTAGCTTTATTTCAAAAATTTACTACACGTGGATAATGCATCACAATCTAGCCAAGGTAATCCGTTGTTGTTTCAAAATTTGGATATGTTGTTAATGAAACAAACTAATCGGAAAAATCAATAATTCAGTTTGCGTATAAAATTTTTGTTTTTCCCCACCGTGGAAGGCATTTACTACCTATCAAATTATATATAATGTCTTACTTAGGCATTAAAATATCTGGAATCGTCATTGTTCCATTGTTGTAAAATATTTTTCTTACCTTTACATTCCTCATCACGCATTTATGTATCTTGTTTATTAACACAAATTAAGGAAAATATTCAACTATGATGAACATGTAATATAAGAATAGATTTTGGATATATTTAACAGTGAGCAGCATAATTTATCAAAGTGATTAATGCATGAGCATTTTTTGTACGCAGTTTCAGTCACAGAAACACAGTATCACTAGTTTTCAAAGGATATCTAGACTTTGCTGAATAAACAAAGTTTTCATTCAAATTAGTATGAAAATCATAAAAATTTTTATTTCTACTGTATTTAATTCCGTTTATAATTGATATAGAATAACATTCAGTAATGGCCCCTAATATTCACAATTCCAATAAACTGATATTTTAAAATTTGTTACGTGGATATGGAAGTCTCTCATACCGCCTGTTTCGAGAGACTTGCATATCCACAGAACAAATTTTAAAACATTATTCTCAGCTTGTTGGATATTTGAAAAGTAGAAACCATTATTAAATATTAGTCTATTCAGCGTTACTCAAAGTGTGCTCCGCGGAGCCCCGGTGCTCCGCAATGCCTCCGGTAGGGCTCCGCCGGCAGTCATAATTAAATGAATACATCTATTAAATTGGACTCTATGTATATGAATAAAGTCATCTAAAATAAAAATAAACTACCAAAACGGAACGCCTACTTATAGGTTTTGCGGATACATAGGTACACTCAAATGTAATATATTGTTTAGTAAGCGCCCGACCTATGACATCGCCTTCATTAGGTCCCAGACTGTAAGCAATAGAATAATAAATAAAATTCTGCAAAGCATCTTTCAACAGTGCCACTTTCGAACGAAAACTGATTGCACTTCTTCAAAATAACAAATTCGTCTTGCGAATGGATGAGTCGACTGATGTTGCTGAACTGGGTAATTGAAAGCGAGCCATGAAAAGTCACTTCTACTCCGAATGAAATATGTTATTTTATTTTCAAACGTTTTGAAATTCATAAAAATCTGAATATCCATTTTTGGATTGATTCACATTTACGCACATAATTCTATCCACTTACGATCGTTATGAATTATAGAACATTTGCCTAGTTACAGTTGCCACGCAAAATTGATTCTGACAGATATAAAGTAAAATAATTGATAGTTATAATTCGCAACCTGGTGAGAAGTGGTTGAAAGTGAAAATGACGTTTGAATTGGAGAATTTTTTGTTCATGGTTACCAATTCATCTTTTGCATAGCAACACTTCTCCTCCTTGGCGGAGAAATAGAACTTTTCGATGATCCTGTCAATCGAGAAATGACGTTATTATTGTACGTTTGAAAATAAAGGTTTTTTCAAAATAATTGCACTTAGTTTTATTACATGGTGACGTACGGTTCGCTTCTACCAGGGCTTCTAAAAAAGTGTGAAGCTCTCAAGGATCAGTGTTTTCATTTATAATTCATTCATATTGGCAGCTAGGACAGCTGCATAAGCAATAATGAGAGCAATTTTTTTTAAATGCATAAATCTTAAAAATTGATGATTTTTTTGGTTTTAAATTTTTTGATGTTTTCAGTAAGGATAACTGCACTTGGAATCGATGTAATTGTTTTGAAGTTAATTTCACATTGTTTTGAACCAGAATTATTGAAATTTGTTCGTAATCGTCAATCGTTTTCTTGTTCATTGGTCGTTAAGCAGGGTATATTTCAATGAACTTTTCTGCACGTTCTTCTTTTCAAAACACACTTGTTAGTTATTATGCAAACGTTTCATTATCAACGCACTAACTGTCAAATTGTCAAAATGATGTGTTTGATGGCTACCTACTAGTACAAGATCCCAGAGCCCCCTCATTAGCTGCCTCATTAGGTATTATACAGGGTTAATGAGAAGTTTGTTTTTAAACCCATATTTTAAAACATCCTGTGGAATAATTTCGTGGTCAAATTCTTTCAAAATACCATTTATTCTTAAGAATAATTTCTTTTCAACATTTTGTTTTTTCGATCATGCCTTTAAGTGCACTAGTTCATTTTTATGAGAGAAAAGATCCGCAAACAACAACAGTTTACCTAATTTTGAGAAATATCAATTTTTGACGAGATGGATTTGCTTATTGTGCCATTATCTCAGTTTGACAGCTCAGTTTATGAATCCAGCAATGAGAAAGCAACAATATATTGTTCATTTATAATAATAAGCAACATTTATTTATAAAAATGTATTAAATTCAAATTAAAAATCAAACTTCAAATCCAACCAATTCAACTGTATCTTGAATAACCTGAAGAAACGTACTTTTTGCAACAAATTCAAATTAATATTTTGTATTACCACCTCTAGCTCTTATAACTGCCTGCATACGTCGATTCATACTTTCAATAAGGTGACGAATAGCATCTTGAGGAATATTTTGCCATTCCTCCTGAATTGCTGAACGGAGCTCGTTTATCGTAGCCGGAGCTACTTCGCGATCTCGGACTCGCCTACCAAGCATGTCCTACACATGCTCTATGGGGTTTAGATCAGGCGAATATGCTGGCCAGTTCATTTTGTTAATACTTACTTCCGCGAGGTATTGTGTGACACAAATTGCTGTGTGTGGTCTCGCATTATCCTGCATCAGGATAAAGTCATCGCCGATAAATCCACTAAAAGGTACAACGTAATTGCTCAATATCTCCTCAATATATCGTTGGGCCGTTAAGAATCCATCGATGACCACTAATTCAGTGCTGGCCTCCCGAGATATTCCTGCCCAAACCATTACTGAATCTCCCCCATAGCTCAGACGAGGACTGAACGTGCACTCTGCAAATCTTTCTCCGTTCCTTCTCCATACTTTTTTCCGTCAGAATCTGGATTCGTCAGTGGAGAGAACATTGTTCTATTGCCCTGAATTTCAATGTAAATGTTCATTAGCAAATTGCAGTCTTGCTACTCTGTGACGCGGAAATAATTTGGGTCCAGTTGCTGGTCTGCAAGGTTTCAAACCTAACTCCTTTAATCTTCGGCAAACTGTCCACTTGCTACCATTTGTACCTTGGACCTCTTGAAGTTGATTTCTAGACTGCACTGATGTTGAATGACGATCTCACAGAGTATTACGTGAAGAAATCTGTCATCAATAGCAGTCGTTTTTCGTTTTCTGCCACTACCTGCCCTACGCGTATTTCTGCCAGTTTGTCTAAAACATTCGACTACTCTTTTGATGGTTGAGCGATGAACATGAAGAACTCTTGCAACATAATCATAATTACGTCCATCTTCAACAAGAGCAACAGCTTTTGCGCAATTTTCTGCACTTAAAACCATGGTTGGAGTTATTTAACGTCTCTCACTGTCAAACTGACATTAGGAAAACAACGAGCAAAGCCTCCTCTTATGAAAATTACATTTCATAACGTAAACCGTTGATGACAAGTTCATTTCGTTCTTTAAAATGAACTAGTGCACTTAAAGCAATGAACTAAAAAACAAAATGTTGAAAAGGAATGGTTCTTAAGAATAACTGGTATTTTGAAAGAATTTGACCACGAAATTATTCCACAGGATGTTTTAAAATTAGGATTTAAAACAAAATTCTCATTAACCCTGTATAATGAATAATGAGCCAGCTTAAAAAAAAACTGAATGGTGCAAGTTGAAACTAATAATTTTATCTACAGTTTTCTGAAAAAATTTTTAAAATTGAAAATATATAACTTAAAAAACTATGAGTTCTCAAATATTACCAAATATTAACTTGTTGCGTTTTAATACACCTGAGTATATATATATATATATATATATATATATATATATATATATATATATATATATATATATATATATATATATATATATATACAGTGGCGGATTTAGATATTTTCCGCTAGTAGGCTATTCAAATTTTGCCGCCCCTATCGACCTCTACAATTCGATACCCTAGTTCACAATCATTTTAATTATAATTTTTTTGTCAATGAAATTGTAACTTTATGATTTTTGCACTGTCGTCCTAATTACATCACCTTTTTCCTGTAATTAATATGATTATGAACTAGGTGATCGAAGTGTCAGTTCCTAGATTATTTTCACAATCCACCGATTCACGTAAAATTGCACAAGAAATATTTTTTTCGACATATTTCTGAGATAATAAAAGCTCAATAGTGTACTAGTACTACTAATAAGGCGGTGTGAGGTAAACGTTAATACTACTAACAGAATAATTCACATTTGATAAACGTAATTGTATAGTTTTCATTGCGTTTACCTACTTACAGTATAAAAACAAAATACTCGATTATCTGTTGAAAATCCGGTTGATGATGACGATTAAATTCAATTGATTAAGCGATGAAAGTTTTACAATACCTTTTTGCGCGATTTTTGTATTCGCAAAATCATCAGTTATATCGTCGTATGAAATCTTTCGAGGAAGAAAGTCAAGAAGTGAGGGGGCGGAGCCTATGCAGCGAACCGGCCAATCAGGAAACGAGACCAGCCAATGCCAATAAAACCCAGACGCAAGCGGAGGCGAACAGTAGTTGCCGTTGAGTCACCAGACGTACAGCAGCACTTGAAAATGACAAATGAGATTTTGGCGAAACGTCGTGAAACAAACGGTGCTTCTCATCGCCAACAAAACTTCCCGAAATCGGATTGAACCCCGGAATCTTTCTCTGATATATATATATATATATATATATATGTATATATATATATATATATATATATATATATATATGTATATATATATATATATATATATATATATATATAGTTATATATATATATATATATATATATATATATATATATATATATATATATATAAATATATATATATATATATATATATATATATATATATATATATATATATATATATATATATATATATATATATATATATATATATATATATATGACTTCTCTAAATATACAAGCGAAGTGCACTGAGATCGAAACGGCCTCAACGAATACTATTTAAACTCGCAACTGATACAAAAACATTAAGGCAGAAATTATAGCACATCTACTTTGACTATTACATCCTAATTGCAAGAATAACTGAGAATATAATACATCTAAAAAGTTTCATTAACTCAAATTACTACAATCAACAAAATAGCAGTTCTAATTAATAGATACCACATTGTACAGGATGGCCAGATAAGAATGCAAAGTGCTGTATCTCGTAAACTATTCGTCGTAGAGACTTACGGTAAAAAATTTTATGACTAAAGTGGCCAAAACAAAATCCTGGAAATTATTTCTATGTTTCCAAGATGGCCGCCAGGGGACGTAAATGCCATCTAAAACTTTTAAACTGATTTTTCTCTGAAATTCACCTAGAAAATGTATCACAAAAACATATATACTTTTTCAAAGTTAGCTCTATTCGAGTAATTCTTGTTTCACACTTTTTGATGTATCTATTGAAATGAAGTGGTGGGGGTGATTCAAGGTTCTGTAACTTCTAAACTACTGAACGGATGTTAACAAAGTTGGTCTCGTTTGGAAAAGCATTTATTGGATCATCAAATCCATCTTATCATATGTCAAATTTGTAGTGATGGCGCTTGAGCGCGTTTTTAGATATAATAATAGAAAATTGCTAATTTCTTTAAAAAATTAAGTGCAATAATATTAATTTTTTCCGATAGAAATGGAGTGATGATACCAAAATAGGCAAGTGAAAATCGCATTTCGGTATCTTATTTCAAGCCTGAGATATCGAAGAAAGAAAATTTAGTCATCATAAATTTCTGAAGAGACGCCATTACACCTGTAGTTATTCTAACTTATTTGTCTTTTTTCAAGAACCAATGATGAAATGTCATTTTTTTATGATTTTCAAATAATAAATAGTATTCTTAGTTCAAAATATCTTTAAGAAACGTGTAGGAGCATAGTAAGCAATGAAAATAGTATGCAAGTGCAAGGTCGTCAGAATATGAAGAGACCATAGATGAAAAACAAATGACTAAAATAAACTTGTCAACAAGTATTAAAATTATTCTTATAGTGACAGTGTTAATTTTCTATTATTAAATCAAAAAACGCGCTCAAGCACCATAACTGACATTTGACAGATAAGATGGATTTGATGATCCAATAAATGCTTTTCCAAACGAGACCAACTTTGTTGAAATACGTTCAGTAGTTTAGAAGTTACAGCTGTTTATTCAAAAAAACATTGAATCACCTCCCACCACTTCATTTCAAGAGATACGTCAAAACGTGTAAAACATAAATTACTCGAATAGAGCTAACTTTGAAAAAGTATATGTTCATTTACTAGGTGAATTTCAGACAAAAATCACTTTAAATGTTTTAGATGACATTTACGCCCCTTTGCGGCCATCTAGGAAACATAAAAACAATTTCCAGGATTTTGTTTTGGCCACTTTAATAATAAAATTTTTTACCGTAAGTCTCTACGACAAATAGTTTACGAGATACAGCACTTTGCATTCTTATCTGGCCACCCTGTACAGTGGAGCACAAAAACATTAGGATAGTTTCTCGCAGTGTGCTTCTAGCGATATATTGAATTGATCACCATGTCAGCATTTGTCTACAGATTAGTCAGCTAAGATTCACTTCTTATTATCTTAATCTACCATTTTTCGAAAATAATTATTTGGTAACTTCATCAAAATAGTTCCTGTGATTCCTTTTTGCTGACGGAATTTCCAGAAATGTTCATAACTGACTACGTACCAGGAGCACTTTTCATTATGCAATATTTGTCTAACGACATTTTACAATTTTCATCTTATCCATAAATAGTTTGATTCAAATACTTTTTATTTAATACTAACCATTAGGTGGACGAGGTAATTAATAGGGAATTATTGGAAACGCTATAAGGTAAATGCCTTATTATGGTCGTTCCGAAAATAAGAGGTACGCATGCGCACTAGAAAATTTTTAATAAGGGAACCATAATAAAATAGATACCGTAAGTATTTAAGGTTTCCTTATTTCCCTAATTCACCAAACCTAACCTAGTAACCTCCCAAAAAATATTTCTCAACTCAAGTAATCCGTCTGTATTTTCGATTTGAATTTTGTTTTGAATCGGTTTAGTGCTGCAATTGTCTGTTTTTTAAAAATAAATGTTCAAGTTTGAATATGAGTGGGCCAATACGAAGCCTTGGTCAAGAATGCAGCATAATAAAAAAAATAGATTTTTTTTTGTTTAAGGGGATGATGGGACACAGGCGACTGTTCGCCTGTGTTCCATCATCTACCCTCATGGGCTCGCAAACTTAGTACATACACCCAGACTCAAGTGAAAATCTTCGTCAAATTGAAATATAATTATAATGGGACAATCACAAACACCCAAGGACACGGTGGGAATCGGACCCACCGACTCCGCCGATGAAGACGGCATAGCGTTACCTATACCTCACCTCCACGGAGCCGCCCAAAAAAAAAATAAACAGATTAAGGTTTACTTATAATGATGATTTGGCCCTATTAAGAGAGTTTGTAGCACAAAATCCCCTATCAAATCCCGAAGGATGGGAGGTGATAAGGCCAAACATTCAAATTTCGACTGGCAAGGCCTTCTCAAGCAACACCGGCCCCACTTCCTAAAATTACGGCTTCCAAAATATTTTCCATACTGTTCTAAACCGCTATCAAAATTACAATTAAATATCACTGAAATTTGAACTTTTTTAACAACAAAAGACAAGACACAAGTAAAAGTATAATTTTTTTTAGGTTAGAAATGAAACTATCGCTGTCCTAAGAACTGTCAATTTAAGGAGTGAGTTTCAATAACTCAATTTCTACTCTGACATTTAAGGTTTTGCTTTATGTAAATAAGGCTTAACTTTACTAAGGCATTACCTTAAAGGACGGTCTTCAATAATTCCCTAATATGAAACACGATATAATTATACATGCGATGTTCTTTGTTCATGTTGATGTTACAGTTAAGGCGTCACGTATTGTGAAATTCTTACTCAATATATTTCTCAAAAGTTTTATGCGATGAATAGGTATATTCGGTTTGCTTATGAATCGTGTTTTAGTTTTATCGGATTAACACTTCAGATGGAGGCTCCGTGGCTGAGCGGTATAGGTAACGCTATGCCGTCTTCGTTGACGGAGTTGGTGGGTTCGATTCCCACCGTGTTCTTGGGTGTTTGTATGCGTTCTGAGATTTTAGTGGTTCCCCTCATTTAGTATTTGATGGCCAAATGTCCAGTGTTGACGAAGCCAAATTGTACGGAGGACGGGCGTGTGAGAGGGCACACGTCCCTCCTCTTCTTTAAAAAAAAAAAAAAACACTTCAGATATGCGATACTATTAAAAAAGAAAAGGTGTCATAAACACCAGGTAGGAACAAAGTTCCTTCAGATAATATAGAAGGACCACAATTCGCAAAAAAGAAACATGTGCGTCTCGGCGCGCACGACAGAAATGATAACTTATACTAATCCAAGTTGAAATAATTAATAATGAAATATGGGGCCAAGAGATCCTACGAGATTGTAAATAATAAAATGAAAAAAGCCAGAAATAAGGTACCAATGTTCAGTACTCAGACCACTCGGCCGTCAATAGGGAAAACATAATAAGCGATACGCCCCCTACCGGTGTCGAATATTACTAGAGCATGGGAGATAGATTGCTTTGTTTACATCTGTTTACGTGTATTTTATATGAGAAGTTATTGAGTTTTAATTGTATTTTGGATCGTTTACAAACGTTCAGAAGAGATGAATTACTATTGTTGTGTATTCTATTGCTCATATTGGGCAAAAAAACCGAATATAGCTTACATACCTTTCCTAAAGGTGGACAATTCACAAGAAAGGTGTGGATTCATAACTTGAAGATTGAAAAAAAATGTCTGAACATAAGAGAGTTGATTTTTACAGTTTACTGAGAATAATTATTATCCCTGCAGTAAGTTTGTGGATTTTTCCATATAGAATTATACCAACTAATGATGTGCAATTTTTAGCTAACCGAAAACGTAGAGTTTCTGAAGTCCAATGCTATTCCAACGAAAAATCTTCCACTTTTATCGGAATCTGAACCTGGGCGGCCATCATCCAGAGATTCTAGATTATTTTATTTTCTTTCATGTAACAACCAGAGATACTATTAAACTAATAATAACAAATGATGTTTATTTGCACAACCAAAATAACAGTTTATCATAACATCAAGAATATGAAATAAATCTGGACTCTATAGCTAGGTAAAAACTGAAATATTCGATTATATAATCAGGAAAACAGAGATTCTATCAAAAAAACCAGACTCTCAGAAGTCCACCGTACTTTTAGGATAGCTGTTATACGTCAGGAAAATTCAAAAAATATAATAACTTATTACGTTCAAACCATTCAAGCAGAGTATTCATATTAATTCTTCTTTTATTTCATGTTGTTTCTTTCAGTTTAGCTGGTAAGTACTTAGTTTTGTCCATTATACTCAAAAATTCTTCAGTTCGTAATGAAAGTAGACATGTCAGAGATGTTTTCTTGAAACTTTTGAAAGTTTTTTTATTTTTTAAATAAATAGGTATTCTATCATACAGCCTTTTCATGAGGTATACATAGTTCCTTCAACCAATTAATTTATTCATCCTCTACTTTATTTTATTATTGATTTTCATGTTCAATGACAAAAACTCAGTGTAAATTTCAACTTGATGTAGGTAGGTTATCTACTGTCGAACAGAGATAAAATTGTCCTCAATCCAAACACAATATATCACAGGAAAATAAAAAGTCCAAAAAAAACACAAATTACGACGATAAACGTTCGAAAACTCAAAACGAACTGAACGTAAATACCATTACAACCAATGTAAACAAACAGCTAATCTCCCATGCTCTAGTACCGATATTAGCCGTTCCGGCGCTACAATCTTAATTTCGGACGCCTATAGAATGTAACGTCTCACATTAATTTCAGTTTGGTCGCGCAGCAAAATCCCTATCTCCTCCAAGCCTGCCGTAAGGAACTTCGTTCCAAAAAACCTCAACCGCAGCGAGCTGCATTAGAAAAGCAGTATCCAGTTTGAAAAATCTACTTATTCAATCATAAATAAATTTTTTTTTACCAAATTCGAACCAGCCTTCTGTCTATTTAGATTACCAACTTTGAACCCTCTTGCTTCACAATTGCACTCTTTATCGGGCGAACAATATGAAATTGAGTTTTTGATGAGAAGCATCATAAAAAGGCATGAAACGAAAGACTATCTTGGTTCTAGGTCCAACATTGCTAATCGCACCCATTTTAGTAAGCAGGTTTTCAAAGTGAGAACCTGCTAAAAAACTCTACTTAATATGATATGTATATTATATCTATTAGAGAAAGTGCTCACACTTCTTGTTTTCGCCGTTGCGGTATTTCTGCTGTGTCATCTTTAATATTAATTTTTAGCAGGTTTTCTGCTTATTAAAATGGGTGCGATTAGCAAAGTTGGACCTAGGAACAACATAGTTTTTCGTTTCATGACTTTTTATGATGCGATTAAGGCTGCGGTTATAGTGGATGCGTTTTCTGACGACCAACTAGTCGGACGTACACGTCAGAACTGATCGTCAGACAACGGTGGTTATAGTCAATGCGTATTTTGTTCTGTGTTCGCACCTAGACTGTCATTCGTAACTTACATAAAACATGTATATCAAGAATAATAATTTTGAAGAATATTATCAGTATGAAGAAATTCCGCTATTAAAAGTTTTATTACTGTCGGGAATAAGTGAATATGTCAACAAAGTATTTATATCCAGACAAATTCACGGAGAGTACCATACGTTATTTCCAGAATTATTGGAGCAACCTAATAAGTTTGTAGAATATTTTAGAATGTCTCCAAAAACATTTCGTTTTCAATTTTTGACGGGAAATGTCTCCATTGTGGTAACATTTCTGGTTCCTGTCCCATAAACATTTATTTTCAAAAACTAATGATATCAATATTTCAATATCCATTTTGACGTTTGCACAAAGTCGCATGAAATATCAAAGCGTTTGAACGACTTCTAACGTCATCTGACGACCGATTCGCAAGCACTATAACCATAGTGATACATTATTATTTATTTGATTCATTCCTGCGAGATCTGACTTGTACGTCCGACTAGTTGGTCGTCAGAAAACGCATCCACTATAACCGCAGCCTAAGGGCGCAATTTTGAAGCAATAGGGTTGAAAGTACGCAGATTCGTATGACATCTTCGATGCGATTAGTTTTTTTACGAATTGGTTGGGGGGTTGCCCCCCGGGGAGGAAATAAATATTGTTTACACATTAGAAGGCACAATTGTTCTTTGGATTGAATCAATAGATTTTTTAAGCTGGATACGTTATGCGTTATGCTTTTCTAATGCAGCTCGCTGCGACAGAGTTTTTTAAAAAATATCCACACCCAGCGCCGTAGCAAGATCCCAACCCAACGGCCCGGGTTCGAGGCTATACCTACCCGTGGGTCCTAACGTGTTTGTTTTTTAATTTTTTTTTGTATGCAACTTTGTTTCCAGGGATTTGAAATTTTCTCGGATAATTGAAACTGATAAAGTTTGATTCAGAATTATATTACTTTTCGTCTACTTTTGAATATCTTGAGCAACCAAAGAAAGTCCACGGTATAAATTTATTTTAAACCCTGAACTGTGCTAATCAAAATATTTTTTAATCCGAGTGAAGCCGTATATAAACACTTTTATAATAAAAAAAAGAAATTTTTTTTCTTGACATTCATTTTATTGAAGGTTGATACGCAGGATTTCCAACTTTGATATTACAAAATGTATAGGTAATAAGTAAAAACCCATATTAATATGGTGGTTACCCAGTAGTGATGTAACACTGACTACCGTATTCATAAATTGCAAAATTATTTATGTAAATCACGTTGAAATATATTTAATTCCCTCTATTTTACTGAGTGATGCATTATTTATATAGTCGATTATGGGGGAAATAATTATTGAATGATTATATATTTTATGTTCATTTTTTCATTTCAACTACATTCTTATTTTGCGAGAAAAATAATTTTTACTTTTTTTGTTGTTTCCGATCACTTTCAATACAATTTGCAGACACCAACTTTCTGTGATTTTATTTATCATTGAATACATATTTAATGTTGGGCCAACCTCCGATTCTCACAATGCCTTAGAGCCGAAATGAGGTTGCAATATTTGCAATTTACGGTACTCATCTTAAAGCATATTGTTATCAAATATTCGCTTACCCTATTTATCAGTGCTACTAGGCTATATTTGGTAGATTAACTTTCCGTATAGTTAACTTGAATATATTATTGAATTTCTGATGCATAGATTATAGAAAATCGTTTGAAATTTTTCAAAACAGATGTATTATTTTATGGAAATTACTTTTTTCCAAAACCCGATTATAGACATTTTGTTCTAACATACAGAAAAAGCCGAAAAGGTTATTTATTTAGAAAAAAAGACGTTAACTTTTCCGGCAGGTTTTTACAATTTTTCTCTCCATAAAAATCTCAAGTGCTGCGATTACCAACAAATAGGTCATTACAAACAGAAAAGGACGTTCAAATTTTCCCGGTTTCGAAATTTTCCGTAAATCTTTTTCAACATTCTAATTGAGGCTATTGCGCACATTCTATGTCAAAAAATAGCTAAATCGTTTCAGTCTTTCTCACGTGATGCGGTTACCAACGAACATATGATTTTTGTTACTAAGCAAAATCGGATGCGGACTACTCTAACATTTTGAAAAAAAATTCTTCAAATCGGTTCAACCGTTCTCAATAACTACCAGCATTTCATTGTAAAAAATGATGTTTCGTATTTTCCGAATTTTGAAGTTTTACGGGAAGCTTTGCCAAATTTTCTTTCAGTAAAAACGTAACGCGGAATATTATGAACATTTTAAAATAAAATATATACAAATCACCCACTCATTCTCAAGATATGCAGTTACCAATAATAATTAACAGCAGATATATATATATATATATATATATATATATATATATATATATATATATATATATATATATATATATATATATATATATATATGTATATATATATATATATATAAATTATACACATAAAAGTTGATAGAGCATTTTATCACTCACAATAGAAATGAATAATTCTTTTCATGTTGTGTTCGTTATGAACCATGAAAAGTTTTCGAAAAAAAAAATTCGAAACAATTACAAAGGAAAGCTAGAACATTCTTTAAGAATGTTCGTAATAATCCGAGTAATATTCTTATGGAAAGGAAAATTGGTGAATTTACTAGAAAAATGTGAAACTTCAAAAAAACTTACAAAGACTTTTTTCTATGAGTTATACAATTTTTTTTATTGACGTAACAATCTGGATGAGATTTAAGAAAAAAATTGGAGAATTTTCCCGGAAAATTGAAAAATTCTGGAAACCTCTCTTCGCTTTGTGCAGCGAGTCATTACTTTTTTCAACAGAGAGACTATGTAAATGTCTTGCAAGTATTTTTTTCTTGATATTACTCTGAAATTATATCGAGAAATATATATAATATAATATAATATAATATGATATGATATGATATGATATGATATGATATGATATGATATGATACGATACGATACGATACGATACGATACGATACGATACGATAGGATACGATACGATACGATACGATACAATACGATACGATACAATACAATACAATACAATACAATACAATATAATATAATATAATATAATATAATATAATATAATATAATATTATATAATATAATATAATATAATATAATATAATATAATAATATATATATAATATATAATAATATATAATATAATATAACAAAGAGGCTATGTAAATGTCTCGCAAGTATTTCTTTCTTGATATTACTTTGAAATCATATCGAAAAGAGGTCATTAGATCGAGATTCTCAGTAATTTTATTTCATTGTCTAAAGATCTTATCACAATGAGATTTTTTTATCATTTTTTCCTATTGTTTAGTGACAACAGATAAATAAAATGTACATTCAATTTTCTATCATGTAAATGCAGTCTGGATATCAGTGATTTAGTTGAGATTGAAGTAGGTATAGTTTGTGCAACAAATATTTTCACTAAAACCAGCATTATACATAAGGTAAATCAATGATTTCATAGAGTCTCAAAATTGATTTCAAAATCTTTATTTTGAGGTAACATAAATATCGATCTTTTCATTTCCCGAATTATGTCGAAAATGTCGCTATATGCTAGTAGCGTATAGTGTCGCCTGAAATGTGGGAAGGCATATGCTTGTTATATTTTCGAAGTTGAAGGTTGACTATCATCAAAAATACCATCAATTTTTGTGACTATTGCATTATAATTGAAAATATTGTTATATTCTACTATAGCAAAACTTGCTCAATCAAGTTGACATGAATAGTAGTTTATTTTACAAATAAAATTCTCATCTTAATGTACCTGTTTAAGATATATTCAACAACTAAATTCACTGCGATTGATGATACATAAAAATGATTTTTTGATTAAAAATATACTGAATTTAATATTTGAATATTTTTATAACGATTAACTATCATTATCATCAATATTTGATATACATTTTGAAATTTCTGGTCAGTAACAAGATGCAGAGTGTTTTCGAGATTGATAGTACTCTGTGAAACTATAATGTCAATAGGAAAAAGAGAGCTCTGACTTTTTAGCAGGTTTTCACTTTGAAAACCTGCTTATTAAAATGGATGCGATTAGCAAAGGTGGACCTAGGACCAAGATAGTTTTTCGTTTCATGACTTTTTATGATGCTTGGCACCAAAAACCCAATTTCATATATCTATATATATATATATATATATATATATATATATATATATATATATATATATATATATATATATATATATATATATATATATAATCTCGTACTAGGACATTTATTTGAAACTAATCAAATAAACCTCCTAGCGGAGCTGGTTATACGAGTTCACGAAACATCGAAATGCCTCCATATACCTTGGACGGTGTATGTTAGAAACATTAAGTTGTTTATCACAATCAATGGAAATGATAGACAGTCTGTTTCGCCCTTATTTGGGGCTCATCAGTATCATCCATCCATCGAAAGTGATAACCAACCAAATATTTCCAACGGCCTTATATTTTCCTTCCAGTGACTATATGGCATATAAATATGACACAGCGCCACCAGTCGGAAACAAATGAACCACATCTTACAGATAGATGAAGACATTTCGGCAACGCGAACTCGTACGTCTTGACAGCCGAAGGTGGTTACTATATTCGCTAAGCAAGAGTAAAGTAGCCACATCAAATCGATGTAATGCAACAATTACACACCGCCAGTAACAGCGCTCCGATTTTATCCTTTAAACAGGCAGCAAATGAATAGAAAAACGAATTCTTCGTGTTATCGAAACAGTTCGTGGCAATAAAATCAAGTACTAGGACATTTATTTGAAACTAATCAAACAAACCTCCTAGCGGAGCTGGTTATACGAGTTCACGAAACATGTCCTAGTACTTGATTTTATTGCCACGAACGTGTTTTGATAACACGAAGAATTCTGTTTTATATTCATTTGCTGCCTGTTTAAAGGATAAAATCGGAGCGCTGTTACTGGCGGTGTGTAATTGTTGCATTACATCGATTTGATGTGGCAACTTTACTCTTGCTTAGCGAATATAGTAACCACCTTCGGGTGTCAGGACGTACGAGTTCACGTTGCCGAAATATTTTCATCTATCTGTAAGATGTGGTTCATTTGTTTCCGACTGGTGGCGCTGTGTCATATTTATATGCCATATAGTCACTTGAAGGAAAATATAAGGCTGTTAGAAATATTTGGTTGGTTATCACTTTCGATGGATGGATGATACTGATGAGCCCCAAATAAGGGCGAAACAGACTTAATGTTTCTAACATACACCGTCCAAGGTATATGGAGGCATTTCGATGTTTCGTGAACTCGTATAACCAGCTCCGCTAGGAGGTTTGTTTGATTAGTTTCAAATAAATGTCCTAGTTTACTTGATTTTATTGCCATGAACGTGTTTCGATAACACGAAGAATTCTGCTTTCTATATATATATATATATATATATATATATATATATATATATATAAATAATTTTCTAAAATTTTTGAACAGGCTATGTGCTCGAGATTGCAGAGCTTTATTAAAGAATGTAATATCATAAGTAATTCGCAGCATGACTATCTAAAGGGAAAATTAACTAAATCTGCATTATACCAGTTCACTGAGGAAATTGTGAGGTTACTTGAAAGAAAGAATTGGCTTTAGAGTTGTTTTTGGATCAAGCAAGCGCCTATGATATTTGGTTGGTTATCACTTTCGATGGATGGATGATACTGATGAGCCCCAAATAAGGGAGAAACAGACTGTCTATCATTTCCATTGATTGTGATAAACAACTTAATGTTTCTAACATACACCGTCCAAGGTATATGGAGGCATTTCGATGTTTCGTGAACTCGTATAACCAGCTCCGCTAGGAGGTTTGTTTGATTAGTTTCAAATAAATGTCCTAGTACTTGATTTTATTGCCACGAGCGTGTTTCGATAACACGAAGAATTCTGTTTTCTATTCATTTGCTGCCTGTTTAAAGGATAAAATCGGAGCGCTGTTACTGGCGGTGTGTAATTGTTTCATTACATCGATTTGATGTGGCAACTTTTTACTCTTGCTTAGCGAATATAGTAACCACCTTCGGGTGTCAGGACGTACGAGTTCGCGTTGCCGAAATGTTTTCATCTATCTGTAAGATGTGGTTCATTTGTTTCCGACTGGTGGCGCTGTGTCATATTTATATGCCATATAGTCACTGGAAGGAAAATATAAGGCCGTTGGAAATATTTGGTTGGTTATCACTTTCGATGGATGGATGATACTGATGAGCCCCAAATAAGGGAAACAGACTGTCTATCATTTCCATTGATTGTGATAAACAACTTAATGTTTCTAACATACACCGTCCAAGGTATATGGAGGCATTTCGATGTTTCGTGAACTCGTATAACCAGCTCCGCTAGGAGGTTTGTTTGATTAGTTTCAAATAAATGTCCTAGTACTTGATTTTATTGCCACGAGCGTGTTTCGATAACACGAAGAATTCTGTTTTCTATTCATTTGCTGCCTGTTTAAAGGATAAAATTGGAGCGCTGTTACTGGCGGTGTGTAATTGTTGCATTACATCGATTTGATGTGGCAACTTTTTACTCTTGCTTAGCGAATATAGTAACCACCTTCGGGTGTCAGGACGTACGAGTTCGCGTTGCCGAAATGTTTTCATCTATCTGTAAGATGTGGTTCATTTGTTTCTGACTGGTGACGCTGTGTCATATTTATATGCCATATAGTCACTGGAAGGAAAATATAAGGCCGCTAGAAATATTTGGTTGGTTATCACTTTCGATGGATGGATGATACTGATGAGCCTCAAATAAGGGCGAAACAGACTGTCTATCATTTCCATTGATTGTGATAAACAACTTAATGTTTCTAACATACACCGTCCAAGGTATATGAAGGCATTTCGATGTTTCATGAACTCGTATAACCAGCTCCGCTAGGAGGTTTGTTTGATTAGTTTCAAATAAATGTCCTAGTACTTGATTTTATTGTAACGAACGTGTTTCGATAACACAAAAAATTCTGTTTTCTATATATATATATATATATATATATATATATATATATATATATATATATATATATATATATAAAAGAGCTTATATATTTTTAAGTTGTTTATCCGATAAAGGGCGCAATTTTGGAACAATAGGGTTGAAAGTTTGTAAATAGGGGGTTCCGTATGATATCTTGGATGGGATTGTTTTTGGTTCGAATTGGTTGGGGGGGGGGGGTTGACCCCCCGCCCCCCTTGAGGGGAAAATAAATCTTGTTTACGCGATAAAGGGCGCAGTTTTGAAGCAATAGGGTTGAAACTTTATAAATAAATCGTTACGTATGATATCTTAGATGGCATTAGTTTTGGTTCAAATTGGTTGGGGTTTGACCACCCTGAGGGAAAAATAAATGTTGTTTACACCACAGAAGGCGCAATTTTAAAGCAATATGGTTGAAATTCTGTATCTAGGTAGTATCTAGCCCTTGTTGTCGAGGCTGGTAGTCCGCTGGAGGCTAGGAGCAGAATCTGCAACGCTGTCCGTAGCTGGATTAGAGAGAGGGGACTCGATGTGACTGTCGAGAAGACGGAGCTCCTGATTGCTAGGGGCCCTAGATCGGCTGGGGGACTCAGGTTTGACATTCTCGGCACGGAGAGTCTGCCTGACCCGCAACTTATGTATCTGGGAGTCGTGCTGAAAGAGAACCTGACTTTATCGACCCATATAGAGCATATGATAGGAAAAGCTTCACGGAAGCTAGCGGCTCTGCATGGTATAGGGCCCCCTCCACCAGAAAAGAAATGTGCAGCGTCGTGCATAGCACTTTGCTAAATGCCGCCCCAGTCTGGAGGGAGGCTTTGAAAAAAGTGTAGCAGAAGGGAGCATGTGTGTCAATGCAGCGTAAGGGTTTACTTAGGGTCGCGTCCGCCTACAGAACAGTGTCAGCCGAGGCGGTCCAGGTGATCGCTGGCTTTCCGCCCTTCGACCTTATGGTGGCAGAGGTCTGCTTTCTGTTCACCTTTGGCGGAAGGCTCCCTGGCAACAAGAGGATGGCGAGGAAAAGAACCATATCAAAGTGGCAGGATAGATGGTTGGGCGGGAGAGACGTTGTGGCATGGACGAAGCGTCTAATCAAAGATGTCAGACCATGGTACGGCTGCAAATACAGAAGAACCAACTACTTTTTTACGAAGTTCTTGAGCGGGCACGGGTCCTTCGGCAGGTTTACGCGGAGGATTGGGAAGACAGACAGCGACGTATGTAGGGTCTGTGGCAGATGGTCGAATCCCTCGGAACCATGCCCGGGGCTGACGACATCATGGAGGCAATGCTGAGTGATAAAAAAAAATGGGATATCCTCTTCGACGGCATAACAGACATAATGAGATCGAAGGAAGAGGAGGACAGGCGAGCAGAAACCCGTGGCACCTCAGCGTCGTCGTCTGTGTGAAAGAGACAGATAATTTGTGTTCAAATAATTACTTGTTCAGTGTTTGTTCGTTCGTCTACAGGCTTTTATTAATGTATATATTTTAATTGTACATTCGACCTGTCTTTCTTGTCATATACCTTGATGTTTCTCCGTTGATCTCGTTTTCTAAGTGTTCGTTAATTTGGTGCTAATGCGGAGTTAGTTTTTATCTTGTTTGTGAACCTGGATCGCTCAGAATTTAGTGCTCCGAGAGGAACAATCAGAACAGGTTTACCTTCGCCGCTCCTGATGCGCCTAGGTAATCATGCCTACTTTCGGGAGAGGCAAAAAATGGGTAACAAATCCTTCCAAGAACACCCAGGGAGAGTATTTATCGCCGCGGAGAGGTTTTTTAGTGGGTAGTATAGTTATATTATCGCCAAAAGACCCGCAAAGTGAGTCCCACACACCCTCTTAGCCCAGAACACATTCCGCTGGGGGCAAGTGCGTAAATGCATTTTTTCCTCTCCGGAAAAAGAAGGTAGTTTTGTATGATCTTGAATGGGATTGGTTTTGGTTCGAATTGGTTGGGAGAGGAAATAAATCTTCTTTACACGATAAAGGGCGTAATTTTGGAGTAATAAGATTGAAAGTTTGTGAGTAGGTAGTTTCGTATGATATATTGGATAGGATTGGTTTTGGTACGAGTTTCTTGGTGGGTTGATCCCCTAGGAGAGGAAATGAATCTTTTTTACACGATAGAAGGCGCAAATTTGGGAGCATAGGGTTGAAAATTTGTATTTTGTATTTATTTCGATATAAATTGGTTGAGGGGTTGACCCCCCGGAAGAGGAAATGAATATTGCTCACACGATAGAGGGCGCAATTTTTGTTTTCAGGATTTGGAACAAAAATCATAACTGAATGAATAGATTTTTTGAACTGGATACGTTTTGAAAACCTGCTTTTCTAATGCAGCTCGCTGCGATAGAGTTTTTTCGAAATTTTTTTTACATTTCACTCTCTCGGACGAAACAGTTTTTCTGACAAGTCGTTGGTGATACAGATATATATATATATATATATATATATATATATATATATATATATATATATATATATATATCGATATAAAAGAGTTATTTAGATGTTTAATAAACTAATATATTTGAAAATATCTGTATTACAGAGATACCACCTGATATTTATGTAGGAGGAACTGTTTTCCAAAGGCCGAAAGAGAATCAACCTATGCTTCTTATAATCACCTACTTATACTCTAGTCAGCTTGTAGATTCCAATTCTGACCACCTGATCGACGCGGATCATACGAATGTGTGTTCTGTTATTGGTACTCACAGGAATAGGGAAGCTTGTTTTGAAGGAACACCAATAACGTGGCTATATTGCATTATTTACTTCATTAGAATCTGCAAGTTGATTCGAGTATAGAGCGAAGGTTTATATAAAACTAGCTAACCTGGAAAACGTTGTTCTGCCGTATGAATTATTTCCAGCAATTATTTTCGTTTTTAAATAAAAAATAACGAATGTATCGTAAGTGTGTGGGGATGGAATCTGACAGAAAGAGGAAAGGAGCGCTGTAGACGATGACCGCCGATAAAAACAAAAAAACGCCAACCATGCATTGTCTCAATTCAATGTATTTCATTAACGTTACGTACATATTCATTGTTTGATCTCTTAAAAGTTAAATGGACAGTGAAAAAAGTTATGTATTTTTTATCCTAAAGTAGGAAAATGAAATAAAGAAAATCAATATTAATTTCGAAGAGGAATTGAGTGTACGATATTTTTTTGTTAATCCGTCTTTAGCCAACACAAATAATCTCCATGGTTTTCCCACGCGAGAACATGCCACGTATAGGTAATTGTCCGTGTGAAAAACATGGTGTGCCAAATCTAAGCCGCAAATGGAAATCATTTGGCCTTGCGACTTGTTGATTGTCATTGCGATTGCCAATCTGAAAAGGCGGGGTTTCCTAGCCAGCGTTCGTAATACTTAGCGTGAACTGAATAGGGAATTTCACACCGGCAAGAAATTATTTTTTATCAAGATGCGCATTTCTGTTTTTCTTGGGAACGTTATATTTCTCAGTAGTATTTAAAAATTTTGTGACGATGAGCCGTTTAGGACCAAAAATATTAGCTCTTTTGCTAATAAAAAAACATTCGACGGAGGAGAATGAAGAATTAAGAATACTGCAAAGTTGCGTAAACAGATCATCCTGATTCAATAGTTTTTAATTACAAATATTTTTTATTCGTATGAATAAACTTACTTGAACCTGATGACAATGTATAGCATTGATATTTGAGAATTCACTTGAGATTATATGGTATATATATATATATATATATATCTATATAAGAATCAATTAATATGAAATTTTCAATACAAGAATGGAGATATCGAAAATATGGTCCCCGTTTTTTCATTGGTTAAAAGTGAGTCGTTCGTGCAGCACGCAATTCAAATTTCTAGTATAGTAGGTATAGTAGGCATAAAAAGTAAATAAAATGTCAGAGTATAAAGTAATGTTCTCTCTCTATATAGTTTTTATATTTAATGAACCAGTTGAGAGATTAGGTAAATAGAGAGATAGATTGATGAGAAAATTTAAAGGCATTAATATCATTTTTGCGGATATAGAACTAAAATTTTTCAAAAATTTTTTAGATTTTTTTTGGTAGTAGATAGAGTTAGATACTATAAGTTGGTAGACATGGTAACATTATGTTCGACGTACAACGCTGGTGTGGAACGGATTGCTTTCTGTAGGAGAACACCAACACTAAATTCCTATGTGGTAATGCCGGCATGTTGCGCTGGTATTACGAAGAACGCGGCAAACAAAACAAGCTAGCTAGGAAAACCCGCCTTTGATAGGAAATTGTACGCATTTGAATAAAATTGCTCAAAGTGAAATCCTGCTAAAAATACCGCGGACGAAGGTAGCGTGCGACAGTGGCAGTGGCTTCACTAGCGTCGCGTGCGACATGTTCACATACTGGCGCTGCTCTCTTCCCTACCTAAGCCTCCGCTCACTGCCGTGGAAGTGAAAATATTCAAAATGTTTTCCAGTATTGATGTATTTATTCAATCTTATTTCGGTAGAAAAAACCACTGCTTCAATTCCATCGTTGGAAAAGCTTATAATGGCTTCTTTGTATCATATTTTCTCTTGTTGGCTTCTCTTGATAAAATAAGTATTTCGGTTTACCCCAAAGGTAAAAATCTAAAGAAGTTTGACCGAGCGAACGCGCCGTTGAGTGAAATATACTTCTTCTTACAAATATCCATTCGGATATTGTTCGTATTCTCAGATTTTATTTTTTCATGTAACAGCCAGTCACAATGGTTCAGTCTACTATCATAAATGGTAGCCTTTGATGCCTGATGTAAAACAATCTGATTGAGCTCCACATCATTCTCTGGACAATTCTTCTTGGGACTCACAGATCGTTGGAATCTGTGACTCAATTTATCTTTCACCTTATTTTCGTGATCCTTTTCATTTGACAAGGTAACCTTTTACGTTCGTAGTACTCGAATTTTTATTATTTTTCCTTATACATAGAGGAAGGATCAAGATAACATGATGCTGTTCTGACTAAAATTCAGATAACTTTTTGATGACCAAAATATGTAACAGCTGCTGAAAACGCCCTCTAGTTTGTTTGTTTCAAACTGAATGGTTCAACAAAAATATAGTTTCAAAAGACAATAAAATGTTCTTTGAAAGGAGATTTCATATTTTGAAATCGATCAGACAATTCAGGAGATATTGAAACGAGAATATCAAAAACTATATTGGATTCTCCCTTCCTTATTATGACAGATACGAAAGAATGTCACGAAATAAAATTATGCGATATTAGCTGATTTATTACATAATGTTGTTAAAGTTATAGTTCATCGCAAACTTTCCGAAATAGCGTGAATTTTATTCTAGAGACCGAATTAATTACTATCTTTCAAATAATTTTCAGCCATTTCCCTTACGCATTTTATGTATAAAAGTTTTTTTCATAAACCTTGTAATTAAATGATGTCCGGAAACCAGTAACAAATATTTCGCTTAATGAATCTACATCTTAAAGTATGAAGAACAGTTTGTTCAAATAAGGTTCCAAAAACGATTTATGAGGAACCTAGGGCCCTCAAAAGTTAGGCCCATAAAGTCATCATTATCCAATATTTTCCTAACCGTTGATAGTACATTTGAAGCTGAAATTTGTTAAAGTAAGGTTTTCGAGCATTCCAAAAAATATGGGATTCGATTATCAGGGGCGTAGAAATTGGGAGGTTCCCCTACTTACATTCTTCTAATTTTGTCATCTATTAAAATATTCGTATATTAGGCAGAGTACTATGAGGTTGGAAAATATGACACATATCTACACCTTGTTAGTTATAGATATTATATTAATGTCTTCTTCATTAGACTCAAACACATATATTGATATTCTCCATTTTTATATGCATTAGGCATTCGTTAATGAAAAAATAACTAAAGCTAAAGTCAAAATAAATGTAATTTCATTCTAATTAAGGCTGGAATGCGTTTTCCAGATTTCCTCCAGATATTCCAGATTTTTGATAGCATTCATTTTATTCACATCCCGGTGGCATAATATGCCAAATGAAAGAAAATCGAATGAATATGTCGTTTCTATGGTCAGTATTGATCAAAAATGCATATAAACTATAGGTATTATTTTCCGAATTTTTCGGCCTTCCTTTGCAATTGTCCCAGAAAACTTTTCCAGGACCATAACAAACATAACATAAAAAGAATTACATATTTTAATCGTTCGAATCGTAAGTTATGGTACTGAGTACATAGAAAAATCCCATAGAAAAAAAAACAGTTTTTCCTGCAGTTTTCACTTTTCATTGTGAATTATACAAGTTTTTTCCCTTAAAACTATTCAGACTATCAGGAATATTCAAAAAAAGAATTAGCGTATTCCTATAGAAGAAGGAAGTTTCAATTTTGCCAAAATATTTCAATTTTCCAATATTTTTTTGCTATTAATCTCATTAGGACAATTAAAAATATTTGTACTAGAGTACTTCCATAGAAAAAAGGATTTTCAGTTTTTCCCGAATTTGAAAATTTTCCAGGAAACTTTTCGATTTTTTTTTCTTCAACCTAATTATTATTACGAACATTTGAATATGAAAAATATTCAAGTGATTTCAGCAATACTCAAAAAATGCTTACATCAACCAACAGCATTTTATTTTAATAAAATACCTTAAATTTGTCGGCAGTTATGAACACAATAAAAAATTGGTGAATCGGTTCTTCCGTTCTCAATAGTACTGCGCTTACCATTGAATAGTATTTCATTTCGAAAAATGCGTGAGTAGCAGAGCTCCTTCAATAAAGTCGTATTTTCCGTGAAGTGCATTGCATCGGAATACAATTCGAACGGTATAAATTGCAGTTTGAAAAATTGTTACTATCCTCGAAGTAAGCCGCTGTCGATTTCGATTTCGTTTTCTGTAATATATCGAAGCATGATGAACAAAAACAAAACATGAATTTACTACGTTTATTATCACAAAAATAATTTGAAAAATATACAAAACTGCGATTGCAATTTCGGTCACTAGACCATCATCGGGCAGATTGAGTTGAAACTTCTTCTTAACTCAATCTGCCCGATGATGGTCTAGCGACCGAAATTGCAGTCGCAGTTTCATATATTTTTCAAATTATTTTTGTGATAATACACGTAGTGATTTCAAGTTTTATTTTTGTTGATCATGTTAAATTATCACGTAGTAACGTTGGATTCCATCAACTATATCCCGAAGCATTTACATCTTACGGGCAGAAATTACTCATCTCATATCCATACGACCGCTCCACCATTTACATCAAAAATTTACAAAAACCGCTTTATCTTCCAAACTATTCATTTTAGGCAAAAAACCATTGAAAAATTCCCCCGAATGAAAACCTCTGTCGACTCTTCAGCTCTTCCAACATATTCCAAATTATGATCGACCTAAGTGCAGAATTTACCACCCTCATACTTAACCCCATGCCTATAGGTACACAATACAACAAAATATTAAGACAGTAGTTAATAATAACAATTTACACATTTATTTAAAGAAATAACGCATGACGCACGTTTCGGTGGAAATTCACCTTCTTCAGATGCTAATGGCAAACTGAAGAAGGTGAAGTTCCACCGACGAAACGTGCGTTTTAATATGTTCATTAATGTACACCATGTGTCGGCCCAATCAATCCAAAAAATACAACAAAATCTATATTTGCATATCACTCACTCAAATTCAGTTTATTTTCACGTTACTATTATTATGAAAAGAATAACTAGGATTTGTAGATAGAAAAATATGAAAAAAAACTGCTGAAGTAACATTTTTCTATAATTTATCAAAATATAAGGCACCATACGAGAATAATTTACAGAATTTTAGCCAATTTTGTACTAGGAGCTCCAAAGTCCGAATATCCACAAAATTGATACCGTTACATACAAGTCAAGCTAACAAAAGCATTTCTACCTGATGATTCTGGTCAGGATATTAACGAAAAGTAATGAAATTATTTTTATTGTCATCAGTAATTATTACTTTTGCCAATTTTCCAAATAATCATAATAATAATAATAATAATAATAATAATATATATTTATCCTTTCAGACATTACATAAATGTATAGGACACGTCACATACTAAATATACATATTAACCTAACAAGTAACAAATTAACTTATTAGGAGAAAGACTAACAGAATTCAACTGAAAAATATTCTTTTAAGCTGTAAAAGCAGTGTTTCAACAGAATCTTCTTAATTTCCTTCTTGAAACATAATAAATCTAAAGACCTAATCTCTTGGGGGAGACGATTGTAAAGTTTGATTCCTACATAACTAGGCGATAACTCAAACTTAGAGGTAGCATGCGTGGGAATACATAATGTGTCCTTATTCCGCGTATTATACTCGTGAAAACTAGTAAGTTTATTCAGATTCAATAACCTATGCCGAACAAACAAGAGACAATGTAAAATATAGATACACGGCAATGGTAGAAATTTCTGCTGAATAAATGTCGGTCGGCAGGACTCCTGGGGTTTCAAATTATATATGAGGCGTATAATCCTTTTCTGTGTGAGAAAAACTCTTCCACTTCCAGTCGAGCCACCCCACAAAACAACATTGTAACTCAGATGACTGTGTACGAGTGCATAATACACCGTGAGTAGGCTCTCCATTGGCAACGAGTGTTTAAGACGACTAAGCGCGTAGAATGATTTGTTTAACTTTTTACTGAGTTGATCCACGTGACAGTACCACCTCAAACACTTGTCGACATGTACACCCAAAAATCTTACACTATCTGCGGATCGTAATTCATGTTTCTGAAAATCGATAACCAATGCTTCGTTCAGGTTCATTTCACGCAGTTGAAACTGCATAAATTCTGTTTTATCTAAGTTTAACATTAGAGAATTCTTGTAACACCAACCCGATAATTCCCGGATGAGTCTCTCGCATTTTAACTTGAGTTCACCAGTGGTCTGAGCCGACACCGCCAAGGAAGTGTCATCAGCAAACAAGGTGATAGAGTCAGCATTGATGTACTCGGGTACATCGTTTACAAACAACAACAAAATCAGAGGTCCCAACACAGAGCCCTGGGGCACTCCCATAGTCTGAGCATAACATTTCGATTTAACTTCATTGTTCTCTCAACAAAAAATAATCTTTAAGTAAGTAAAACCGACGTTGAAAAATTCCTTTCCCTACAGGTGAAGCTAACATAAACCGTGTAAAATTTGACCGGGGTTTAGTTAGCTATTAGCATTATCGCGAAGAGCATCGCGTACTGTGCAAACCAGATTTAAATGCCTTCTGAAAATAAATTAGTGGTTGTGGAGCTAATGTTTAACCCTATAACTCAATTTATTGAGGTTTGAGGTGCAAAAATCTTGAGGTGCATCGAGATGCAATTCGAACGAAATAAAATGAAGTTACAAAAACTAACAAACAAACTTCAATAGCAAACCGAACTAAAAAGGAGAAAATAAATTATCTCATTGTGAAAAAAATTTCGCATATTGGGAAAAGCATGTCGAAATTCGATTCAAGCATTATAGTCTACGCGAAGTGTCGAGGAAAAAAGTTTAAATCCACAAAGAATCAGACCTCAATATCAACCCAATCCACGTACCTAATTTTAACTCTTTTCTCTAACTCAATTTGCAGAAAAAAATTATAATTCCACAGGAAAATTTCCTAACATGAACTCAATACACGTGCAAATTTTCAATCATCTAACTCAATTTGAAGGTTTTCAGAGTGCAAAAATCCTTCGTTTATAATGAATTTTCCACCGATTTGAAAATTTGTCGCCTGTGCTCCTCTTCACCACTCCTCTCTCCCAAGTTTGGATATGTCAAATTTTTGAATTCACCCAAATTGCAGTAGTTTCGTTCTGCCTCAGAAACAACTCCAGCGTCCAATTTCAGCTCCTTTGGTCTGATGGAAGCCGATGGCGATGCTAATATATAAGGGGGAAAAAATATAAATCGAAAAATTTCGAAAATCGTGAGCTAGAAGGTTTAAAAAAGATATTAAATCCAGTCGCGTATCTCGACTTTCGATGAAGTGCCATATTTCATTAATTTCGGGGAGAATACTACTAAAAAGCAAGTTTTTTCAGAAATGTTTCAAATTTTTTTACCGAAATAACCTATCGTGGTCTTATACAAAAAATAAACAAATCAGTCAAGCCTTCTTCAAGTAATGCGGTTACCAACATATAGCATTTCAACTTCATTTATATAAAAAAGAATTAATTTCAAATTTTCTAGAATGGACGTTTAATAGATGGTTTCGCAATTTAAAAAATTTCTCCTAAAGTAAAATTTTTTAATAATGAAGATGATATTTGCCATTATCCTGGAAAAAAAGTAACTTTCAATTTTTTCAGACTTTGGTCGATACCTCTCCAATGGATTCCACAGAGGTAAAGGTGGGCAATTTGCCTGCTATACAACCTATGAAGGTATACAAACTACGATGGTTCATCCTAGCCATGTTCGTGGCCTTCTCAGCTTCAAATGGTATGCAGTGGATTCAGTATTCAATAATTACTAATGTGATCACCAAGTATTACAACGTTTCAACCACGATTGTCGATTGGACGTCCATGATATATATGATTTTATACATTCCTTTTATTTTCCCAGCGAGTTTTTTGCTCGACAGATTGGTAAGATAATTATCTTCAACTATGAGAAAATATTAATCTTGTAATGAAATAATTATATTGAATTGATATGATATCTGTTGACCATTAACCTGATACACGTTTCAATTATCAATTTCTTAATATATACAAGGGCGTCGCCAGCCGGCGGTTCAGGGGGGGGGCAGTTGATATATGGAGGATGGGAAGAGTATGAATTTTGAATACAATTGAAAGCAAAGTTATTAATAATAAAACAAAAAGAATTTGGGACAAAATATAGGATAAAATAATAATAGAATTAAAAGAATTTGGAGGCTATCAAATTGTCCATTGACAGTTTTAATGATGAAGTAGTCGAGAGATATCTTTTTTTTTATTAATAATAATAGATAATTGTTCAGTGCCAGAAATTTCAGCTGTTTCGTCCGCTTAAACACTTTATGCTTCTTTGTTTCTACTTTCTTCATAATATATGGCCTAATGACTCTTCACAAATGCCGATAACTTCATTTTGAATATCAATCTATCGATAGCTTGCATTCTTTTTGCCATGCTCAATGTGTTTCTTCAAAACCAAATCTCCCGCGTCAATTCGCAGCTTGTATAAGTCCTCGAGAATACCTTCGCTATAATGTATACCTCTCAGAGCTAAATCATGCGACCCGCCAATTTTAATGCAGGAATTGATAGATGTTATAATTTGCTGGTTTTCTTTAATAATATCCTGAGAGTATTTGTTGAGTTGCATATCTACAAGCACACGTCCGAGAAATTATTCAGCTGCTTCCATTGCCGCCTTATGGAAGTGGGCTTCCATGTGCTTCTTGCACTGCTCGTGAACATCTTCGAACTAACAAAATGGCCTTATGATAAATGATCCCAATAGGCCCCTAAAAGTGCTTGGGTTTGGCGGAAAAAACGTACAATATATACAAATGACCCTTTTTGGAGACTGGAACGTGCCAACCATGGAGAGTACGTTTTCAACCTGGAATAATTAAATTTTCTTTTCAAAGTTTTGGCGTTTTCCGCAAAATTTTATGTCGCAGAAGGGGACCAACAGTTTTCCAGCAATTCCTTCTTCTTTTCGGTTGATAACAACGATGCTCGTCCAATGAAACGATCGATATCATTTTCGTTTCAGTCATCCATTGAAGAATCGGGATCCAAGTCCAGATCTTTGGATGAGCAAGATAGCGGCAAGTCAGCCTCGGAATCATGATAAGAACTTGTGCCTATATAAGAGTCCGGAACTAGTTCCTGAGACTGAGTATCTCCCGTTGTGGGAACCGGCCTAGATTCATGCGATATTGTTTCCATTTTTTTCTCTTTTTCCTTTTGAACTTTTTCATCCTGTTCATCGCTGTCACTGCTTCTTACGCTATGTTTATTTCTTTTTAAATTCACTTTGAAACAATATATTTCATATAGGTAGGTAAAAGGATAATAACTGAAAAATCTACTCCCTTTTATATACCATACGAAGATTCTTGAATCACTATCCAAACTAACTCCAGTGGGTGCAAAGCAAACTAACTTCAAAGTTGAAAATTCTGTTCTGAAAATTGTTCATGTTGATGGGTATCAAGCAAACAACTTTTAGTATAGGTTTTTCAACTTTCACAGTCTATCAAAAATAAACATAACCTAACAACACAGTTTATAGCAATGCTGGCTATAACGATAGCCAATCAACGTAGAGAATGATTCGACAAAAGATTACAATAATTATGGACACCGCGAACGCCGGCGTCGGACTTACTCTTAACTACGACTTAGAACTTTCATTTCTTTGCATTTGAGTACATGAATCTCTAGGGGGGCAACTGCCCCTACCTGCCCCCTCCCTTGGCGACGTCATTGAATATATATATATATATATATATATATATATATATATATATATATATATATATATATATAAATACATATACAGGGTGTCCTACCGGGAAATAACGCGATCTGTATATGGAAAACTACACATAGGAAAATTTTGAAAATTTGACAGTATACTAATGTCGATAGGGGCAACTCGACTAAAATATTTTCAAGATGATGACACTTCCGGTTATACCGGAAGTAGATACCAACTTACTTATTTTGAATAGAATACCCTGTATATTAATATGTTTTTGGGTTTTACGTATTATGTTCTATACCTAAATCTAAGCGTTTTTGACATATTTACGATTTTATGTCAAAAATGACGTTTCCAAGCCCTAATATAATTATCAATTGTTCTTATAAGGAAGCCTTTTTTACTTACTTTGGATTAGATTCCTTGTTGAAAAAGACCTACTTTAATATATTTTGTATAATATTTGGATAACTAATCATACAGAGTGTTCAAAAAATAAGATCTAAAATGAGATTGAAAAAACCGTGAAAAATCAATTTTTTCAAATGGAAACCCCCCATTTTTCTTATTTAGTAGTATTGAGCATTTGAAAAAAAGGTAACTTTGTATAAGGTTATCTACACCTAAAACTTGAAGTTTTCGAAATATTGCCAATTTAATATTTTTATATGGCGATTTTGCATTTAATCGTTAAACAATTAGATCTAGGATAGCCACGATCGTATTTGACATTTCAAATCATCGTTATGGCACCCCGGTTATATTATACAAACGAAGATTAATTAAACTTTTTATTCATTATGGACAATGTGATAAAGTTATTCCAAGAACATGTGATACATTTGCGATCCGATATCCTCATAAACAAAGACCATCAGCAAATACTGTTAAACGAATTATAGAAAACTTCAAGAACTTTTGATCCGTAAAGGCAAAAGTATACAAGAAGAAACCAGTTGTTAATAACAAAAATATTGAAATAGCAATTTTGGGATATTTTGAAGCATATACAACAAAATCTTCAAGGCAGGCAGCATTAGAATCAGGCTTATCTAAATCGCCAGTTCTAAGAATTTTACGGAAACACAAATATCATCCCTACGCTATCCATAATTTCATTAGTGCAGCATTTAAATGATACAAGAAGAATGGAATTCTCTGAATTCATACTACTTCGGTCACAAGACAATTTTTCTATTTTGAACATGTGATACATTTGTGACACGATATCCTCAAAAATAAAAACCATCACCATATACTATTAGAAGAATTATAGAAAGCTTGAATAACTTTGGATTCGCAAATGAAAAGTATACAGAAATAAACTAGTTACTGAAAATGAAAATATTGATATCGAAATTGGAAATAGAAATGTTAAAAAAATTATTTAAGTAAATGTTCGAATTGGTGTCCCTCTCTTGTCTTCTAAACATTTTCCGCATCTAAGCAGCAATTGTTCATGACTGGGGGTCAAGGACTTCAAATGCTGTTCTGACACGTCTCATGCAGTCTTCCATGGTGGTCACTGATGTTTTATACACGTTATTTTTCACTGTTCCTCATAAATAAAAAATCGAGTACTGATAGGTCCGGGGAGAAAGGTGGCCAAAGATTTGGTCCATTGTTGGCTATCCATAGATCGTAAAATGAGTTTTTCAGATAATTATTGACCAAATGGGCATTATGTCGAGTTGCCCCATCATGTTGGTAGAAAAGGTTGTCTAAATAGTCAACTTCAAAATTCCGCAAGCTGTTGAGATATCAAAATTCATGATGTGTTTCTGTTTTTGAGGATATGGTGTCACAAATGTATCACATGTTCTTGAAATAACTTTATAACATTGTCCATAAATAATAAATAAGTTTAAATAATCTTCGTTTGTATAATATAACTGGGGTATCATTACGATGATTTGAAATGTCAAATATGATCGTGGCTATCCTAGATATGATTGTTTAACGTTTAAATGCAAATTCGAAAACTTCAAATTTTAGGTATAGATAACCCTATACAAAGTTACCTTCTTTTTAAATGTTAAATACTACAAAATAAGAAAAATGGGGGGTTTCCATTTGAAAAAATTGATTTTTCACGGTTTTTTCAATCTCATTTTAGATCTTATTTTTTGAACACTCTGTATGATTAGTTATCCAAATATTATACAAAATATATTAAAGTAGGTATTTTTCAACAAGGAATCTAATCCAAAGTAAGTAAAAAAGGCTTCCTTATAAGAACAATTGATAATTATATTAGGGCTTGCAATCGTCATTTTTGACATAAAAACCTAAATATGTCAAAAACGCTCAGACTTAGATATAGAACATAATACATAAAATCTGCATAGAATATTACGTAGAGCACGAAAACGTATTAATATATAGGGTATCATATTTAAAATAAGCAAGTTGGTATCTACTTCCGGTATAACCGGAAGTGCCACCATCTTGAAAATATTTTAGTCGATTTGCCCCTATTGACATTAGTATACTGTCAAATTTTCAAAATTTTCCTATGTGTAGCTTTCCAAATACGGATCGCGTTCTTTCCCGGTGGGAAACCCTGTATATATATATAAATATATATATATATATATATATATATATATATATATATATATATATATATAAATATATATATATATATATATATATATATATATATATATATATATATATATATATATATATATATATATATATACATATATTTGAATTATACTTGCTGCAGGTATAAGTATTTTCATTTAATTGTCTTTTCTGAGCTAATAGGCTATTTGAGTAAAACCCGATTTTTTTATACAGCTAACGTTTCGTCATGCATTTTGTGACTTTCTCAAATTTTTTGAAAGATTGAAATTAAGTTAGCTTCTCCGAATTTCTTAAAAATTGAAAAACTAAAGAAATCAGATAAGTATGTTTCATAAAATGTTTGGGCTATCGCCGTCTTCAGTTACTAATTACCTACTATTCAGTACAATATCAGCAGTCAGGTCCGATAATATTAGAAGGTGAGGGAAACTGCAGAATCCCTTAGCTACCTAATGTACAAAATAGTTTCTTAATATTATTTATATTTCAGAAGGAATTTATCGATTTTTGAAAAATTGAAGCAGTGATGGCTCAGGTGGCATCACTCTCGACTTGCTATCGAGAGGACGTGGGTTCTACTCCCACGACAAACCAACAAATTTTCTATACCACCGCTACCGTGTTTCGTAGGACACGTTAAGCCGTCGGTCCCCCTGGGTTAGTACTCCTCGGTACTAATTACCAAAAACAGGGTTAAAGAGGCAATTGGCGCCGGAATACCGCACATAATGTGTAGGCTCCCCGGCAATAATGCCATACGCTTATTTTTATTATTATTACCAAACCAACATTTCAAACGCTCTTATATTTCCCTTCTAGCAACTCAATGACATATAAATATGACGCAGCGCCACCAGTCGGAAACAATTGAACCACATCTTTCAAACATTTCGGCAACGAGAACTCGTACGTCCGGAACACCCGAAGGTGGCTACTATATATATATATATATATATATATATATATATATATATATATATATATATATATATATATATATATATATATAATTATTTATTCGAATTGTTGTTGCCTGTGATCTATTTTTAATCTCTTGATAATTATTAGCAATAACAGGCTGGTTGAATCTTAAAAAACTCGATTTAATTAATTGACGTTTCACTACGACATTCATAGTTATTCAAACTTTTGAAAAAAATTTAAATTTCTTTGACATTTATTGACTTGAAAAAATTGAATAGATAGATTGATTTGTCTTGTTAAATTTTTTTTCCGGATGTGGCCGCTCTCTGCTATCAACTACGCGCCATTCAGTCCAATATCAACATTCAAAATTGTTACCATTAGATGGCAAGGGAAACTACAGAAACCTTTACCTATGTAATGTTCGAAAATAATAATAGGGTACTATTTATTTAACAGCAAAGAAATGAGTCGCGGGAAAATATTAAAAAAGTAGAGCAGAATTATCGG
Organism: Cynegetis impunctata; assembly: GCA_030704885.1. Classification (NCBI taxonomy): domain Eukaryota; kingdom Metazoa; phylum Arthropoda; class Insecta; order Coleoptera; family Coccinellidae; genus Cynegetis; species Cynegetis impunctata. The sequence continues at coordinate 72,728 of JARQZK010004377.1, forward strand.
TATAGAACGTTTATATGCTTCCATATAAACGTTCTATACCGATAATTCTGCTCTACTTTTTTAATATTTTCCCGCGACTAATTTCTTTGCTGTTAGATAAATAGTACCCTATTATTATTTTCGAACATTACATAGGTAAGGTTTCTGTAGTTTCCCTTGCCTTCTAATGATAACAATTTTGAATGTTGATATTGGACTGAATGGCGCGTAGTAGATAGCAGAGAGCGGCCACATCCGGAAAAAAATTTTAACAAGACAAATCAATCTATCTATTCAATTTTTACAAGTCAATAAATGTCAAAGAAATTTCAATTTTTTTCAAAAGTTTGAATAACTATGAATGTCGTAGTGAAACGTCAATTAATTAAATCGAGTTTTTTAAGATTCAACCAGCCTGTTATTGCTAATAATTATCAAGAGATTATTTATATATATATATATATATATATATATATATATATATATATATATATATATATATATATATATATATATATATATTCTTCTTCTTCTTCACTTCATGTTTTAGGATTTTTGCCTGTTACGATACCCATTTTTTTCTCGGCCTTCCGATTTCTCGTAGGTATTCCATGGCATTGATAAAATCAGACTTTGGCTGGTATCCTCTTCTCGTGCATCCGTTCTACGTGTTCTTTCAATTTACTTTTATTTTTCTTTGTATATATATATATATATATTTATATATATCTTTATATATATATATATATATATATTTATAAAAATATATATATATATATATATATATATATATATATATATATATATATATATATATATATATATATATATATATATATATATATATATATATATATATATATATATATATATATATATATATATATATATATATATATATATATATATATATATAATATATATATATATATATATATATATATATATATATATAATAAGAACTAACTGGTCTTATAGTTCATTTCTTCTGACGTCGAAGCGGAACTCCTACCTACTGGAATTTGTCTTGGAAAATCATTGACATAAAACAAAAAAACTCTATCGCAGGGAGCTGCATTAGAAGAGCAGGTTTTCGTAACGTATCCAGTTTGAAAAATATATTCATTAAATTATGATTTTTTTCCAAATTCAAAAAAAAAAATGCGCCCTCTATATATAAAATAATAATATAAATAAAACAATATTTATTTCCTTCCCGGGGATCAACCCTCCAACCAATTCGTATCAAAACCAATCGCATCCAAGGTATCATACGAAACTACGTACTTCAAAATTTCAACCCTATTTCTATAAAATTGCGCCCTTTATCGTGTAAACAAGATTTATTTCCTCCTCCAATTCATATAGAAATAAATAGCATCCAAGATATCGTTCGAAACTACCTACCTACAAAGTTTCAACCCTATGGTACCAAAATTGCGCCTTCTATCGTGTAAACAAGATTTATTTCCCTGAGGGGTCAACCCCCCAACCAATTCGCATTAAAACCTTTTCCATTCAATATATCATACGAAACTACCTACTCACAAACTTTCAATCCTATTGATCCAAAATTACGCCTTTTATCATGTGAACAAGATTTATTTCTTCCCCCAGGGGGTCAATCAATTCGAACCAAAACCAATTCCTTTCAAGATATCATAAAAACTTTCAACCCTATTGCTACAAAATTGCGACCTTTATCGTGCAAATAAGATTTATTTTTCCCCCAGGGGGGTTAGTTCCCCAACCAATTCGAACCAAAAACAATCCCATCCAAGATATCATACGAAAATATCTATTTACAAACTTCCAACCTTATTGCTTCAAAATTGCGCCCGTTATCGTGTAAACAATATTTATTTTGCCCCCAGGGGGGTCAACCCCCCAACCAATTCGAACCAAAAACAATCCCATCCAAGATATCATACGAAACTACCTATTCACAAACTTTCAACCCTATTGCTTCAAAATTGCGTCCGTTATCGTGTAATATTTTAATAAGTAGGTTTTCAAAGTAAAAACCTGCTAAAAATAGTGGGCCAGCAATACTACCCTGAATTACTCCTGAAACACTATCGAATTCTGTGGTAGCCGTCTCTGTAGAATGACCTGCTCTTAATCCATGTTGGTTTCTTGCTAGTATGTCATTTTATGTCAGGAATTTGTTGACTCGCATGACGGCGATCATTTCTAGAATCTTGGGAAATATACTTAGAAGTGAGATAGGTCGGTAATTTTTAGGGAAAACTGGGACAACCTTCTTATATAGAGGTATTATGAGTGACGTCTTCAGAAAATTAGGGAATTTAGCTTTCTCAATTGATATGCTAAATATCTGTATGAGTGGCGCAATCAGGGCCTGATTAACCCTTAGGCTAATTAGGCTGCAGCCTAGGGCGCGAGGATCAGGGGGGGCGCGCTGAAATCGTGTCTTCGCATGCACTGATCTAGCATCATTGCATGTACCCTACATATTTCAACTAGACCGAGACAAAATACTAAAAGTAAATGAGGTTGAGAGTTTAACAATAAATTTTGAAATTTTAAAAAGCCCGCGTAAAACAAACGCTGACTTGTTATTCGAATCGGTCGGTGGTCAAGCGAGTGGGTAAGTTGGCAAGAGTACCTAGTTTTGTTTGATTCGCCTCGCAAATTTGGAATTTTAACAGTGCAAACTAGTTCTCGCGTTTGCGGCTACATGACTCGGTATCGATTGTATCGTATTCCATTCTTTATCGTCTAGGTTCTTTCATCTTTGATAATTAATATGCAGCTATTGATTGTCTTAAAGTGCACTTAAAAAACCGGCAATTATTTATAATACAGTAAACACAAAGTTTGGTTTCTTATGGAAACTGCATGAAATAGACGACAGTGAATTCATTATAAGCAAAGCAAAGGAGTGAAAACAACTATTAGGCTCTTGCACCGTATAGGTATTATTAAACCAAGTTTAATGATAAACCGAGTTTAATTTGACAAGCGAAAATGTCAAATTAAACTCGGTTTATCATTAAACTCAGTTTTAAATATACGGTACAAGAGCCTATATATGCCACTGATTTAGAAGAAAACTTTGCAGAAGAATGCGTCCATTTGGCGCAGTTTTTAAAATCTGACACCGAGACCGAGCATTCTATTTCTGCCAGAACCCCACAGGGTTTTTTGCAGTTAATAAAAAGTTTTAATATTTCATGCATGTTTCCGAATGTAGAGACAATTTCAAGAATTTTTTTGACATTGAGTGTTACCAACTGCAGCGGCGAAAGGTCTTTTTCAGCACTTAAAAGAGTAAAAAATTACTTGCGCTCCACACTCCGCCAGCAAAAACTTGCCTGTACATCGAAAGTGATTTTTAACAAACTATTGAATTTGAAAAAATTGTGGAAAGATTTGCAATCGCTAAAGCACGAAAAAAACTTTTGTATAATCTAATAATAATTACTTAATTACTATAATTGTCAAATAAATCATCAATCAGTTGCAGAAATGTTTCACTTGTATGATGCCTCTCCTCTTTTTTTTTAATAATAACAGAAGTGTAAATATTTCAAAAATACTCAAGTCGAAGCAACTTCACACACTAGATGACCACGTCATGGTCAATGTCAACTAAGTTGTCTATAGAAACGAAGCCAATACAAGTCATGTGGCGAAACACTACATGAATTTGGTTTTCTACTTGGCAGCCTGCAGTCACTTGTCATAATGTTGGTCTTATAACGCATGAGCTACTATGCCTCTATGTACTGTCTGCTTAAAAAAATGATTTGCCACCCTAAGGTTGAATGTCACGCAGATTCAAGGATAACGTTAGTTTTGCTTGCAGATCGATCTGAAAACTTTTATAGGTAATATGAACCATGTTAAATTTTTCACACTACTACTCTACTCACTCACTACTTTTTAGGCAGTTCGTAACACACCTGGCAGGGGCGCGTTCCCATGATTAGCCTAGGGCGGTCAGAACTCTTGATCAGTCGCTGGGCGCAATCTAATTTTTACATTTTTTTATTAAATATGTTGGAACCTCATCAGAGCCTGTTGATGTCTTATTTGATAATCCTGTAATGATATCTTCCACTTCAACACTAGATGTAGGAAAAAAGTTGATATTCCCACTCACAATAAGCCCTGTAGTACATTCCATAGAAGTTGTGCATCGAAGTATGTATTTATTTGGTCCTAAAAAATTGTTGAAAAAATTTTCCGAATTAATTGTCTAGGTAGTGTGTGATCGTACCATCGCTATTAGATAAATTTACAGGTTTTCGTTTACCAGTGGTTTTGTTGTCTTTCTTTTATTTTTTGCCATAACGGTGTGGCGAATGACTTCTGAGTGTAATTTAAACGATTACAACATTATAAATACAACATATACTATTTCATTCACATGTGCTGAAGACACTTTGAATTCAGATTCCAAACGAGAATAAAAACACAAATTTCAATTAATTGGGAATAAACAAAACAAAAACTAGCGTATAAAAGGCATTTTAAATGTATGTATTTCCTGAGAAGCAAACACAAACTACCTAAACTTATATCGGTAAATTCAAAAACAAAACATAATATCTTGAGAATAAACAAACTGCATTGAACAATTAAATGCAACAAAATCATTCATGAAATTCAATTTATCGTGTAAACAAGATTTATTTCCTTCTCCGGGGGGCCAATCCCCCAACTAATGCTTACCAAAAGCAGTCCCATCCAAGATATCATAGGAAACTACCTACTTTCAACATTATTGCTACAAAATTGCGGCCTTAATCGTGTAAACAAGATTTATTTCCTCCCCGGGGGTCAACCCCTCAACCAATATAAAGTGCAAAACTATATATATATATATATATATATATATATATATATATATATATATATATATATATATATATATATCTAATATATAAAATTCTCGTGTCACGGTGTTAGAAGTTAAACTCCTCCGAAATGACCTATTCTCATGAAATTTTGTGTGCATATCGGTTAGGTCTGAGAATCGGCTAACATCTATTTTTCATCCCCCTAAATATTAAGGGTGGTGGTCCACTCCTTAATTTTTTATTTTATTTTTCAGACAAAATTTTCTGTTCTATTTTTTTTATGATTTATGATACAGAATTCAAAAACACATATAATTCTTAATTTTCACTCCTTTACGATCAACCCCTATTTTTTGTTTGTCAATTATGAATTTCAATTTTTTTGGCAAGATTTTTATTTCTCTTCTGTCATGACTTAGAATAGAAAAAATTCATATTACTCTCAATTTTTCACCCTTCTACGATCAACTCCTATTTTTCCATCGCGATTTTCATTTTCTTTTTATTTTATCCACAGATTCGCAATAGGGTTGCAAGATGGCAATCGAAAATAACAATTTATCGGTAGATAGATGAATAGATAAAAAGATTGATAGATATATAATGTAGATAGATATATAGATAGATAGAATGAACAATAGATAGTTAGATAGATGAAAAGATAGATAACTATCTAGATTGATAGATAGATAGAAAGATCGATAGATAAAAATAATTTATATGGCAGAACAACGTTTGCCGGGTCAGATAGATTGATAGATATGTAGATAGATAGATAGATAGGTAGATATACATCGGCAGATAGATGAATAGATAGAAAGATAGATAGATAAAAAATAATTTATATGGCAGAACAACGTTTGCCGGGTCAGCTAGTATATATATATATATATATATATATATATATATATATATATATATATATATATATATATATATATATATATATATATATATATATATATATATATATTGTGTTTTTGTTGCCAAACATCATAAAAAGTCATGAAACGAAAAACTACCTTGGTCCTAGGTCCAACTTTGCTAATCGAGCCCATTTTAATAAGCAGGTTTTCAAAGTGAAAACCTTCTATTATTATATATTTCGAACTCACCGGAGTAAATCCAATTATCTCTAGTATTAAAAACGGACGATTGTATTGTATCAGTTTCTGAGAATTTATAGGAAAGATCAAAGAAAAAAGATATGCAAAAATCACAACAGTAAGATTTTAACTATAATTTTAACAATATTTATAAAAAATAGAAAATATTTGAAAATGCCAAGACATTTTGACATAAGCATTCAGAAAAAAATTATGGAAAAAATTCATATGCCATTGTAGGTATACACTTTGTCAGAATTCTCATCTTCGAGTTAAGTACTATTTGTTTCGTGTGCTAAAGGACAAATCAAAATTCAATTGAAAAATATTTTACTGTAGGTAATTTTGAATTTAAATGGGCGGAATTGCAACGAATTGATATTTAAAATAAATTCTTTGTTTTTCGTTTCAAATTTTCTCATAATGTTTTCACATAATCACAGCTTATAAAATTATATAACTGTATTTCTCTCATTTGTTTAGAAATACCAATTCATTTAATCATCGAAGTGAGTTAGTGAAATATGTTTTGAGTTTAAAATGCCAATTTCGATATAGTTCCGATCAGTATTGATTGCCAAAACCGTACCTGTTATCAATTATGTACGAAATTGCTATTAGCGATCAGGATAGACGCACCACATATACTTGTATTGATTTTTTATTCTTCGTAAATGATTGCCAGAAAAATATTTCAATTTTTTTCAATGGTACATAGAATAGCCGTTGATTAATTAATCACTAAGCAATTTATCAACATCAACTCGATTTATATTCGTGATAGATGAAACGCAACAAGTGAACAAGAGAGTAGAGTGGACTATTTCAATTTCTCGAATTGATTATACATTTCGAACAATCGCAAAATCTGAATAACATCTACAATCAGTTTAATTGAATGTGTTTCGAGTTACTTTACCATTGAAGTTTATCTCTATGAAAGGTCTATTGTTAAAAAAAAAAACAATTCTTCAATATTTCTTCAAAATCTTCGATCAAATTTGAAATTTGTGTCAAAGTTCTGACGGATTTTGAGAGGATACTATGTCATCGGTCCCCGCAGTAATTTAAGTTTGAGGTTCATATAGGTAAAGTCATTTTGTCTGCAACTTCTGATGGTCGAGACGGGCATCCATTCCACCTTCGAGCATTCTCGGAGAGCAGAATTTAAGTGGTCTACCAGACTATATGAATACCTTCCCTGTTTGAGTTCTGAATTGGCTTCTGTCTGGCTAGCTGATCTCAATGAGGCCGAGTATTTCGATTTTATAGTGTTATAGTTTATATAGTCCCCAGCAGGTTTACGTTCCTGCTACAAATTCGTGTCCGTTTTTCTTAGAAAAAGGTCCGTCCGGTTTTTATTCTTAACAGCTTCAGGAATCGTAGGATTTGTGGTCAGATGGTGATAAGCCTTCTGCAAACCAGCATGGAGGTGTGTCCCGTAACCATAGCACAAACACAAGCCTTGGGCAGAAAATTTGTCATTGAAGTGATTGCATTTACTCCACCACAAATGAAATGGTTAGCCAGCTACTACTCGGATGTTTATGCAAATCTATATATGTATATATATATATATATATATATATATATATATATATATATGTATATATATATATATATATATATATATATAAATATATATATATATATATATATATATATATATATATATATATATATATATATATATATATATATATATATATATATATATATATATATATATATATATATATATATATATTATTAGGGTACTTCATTTTTGAGCAACATTTTTTTTCTTCAAGTCCCGGCTGAAAATCTTGTAATGTATGGAAAAACGAAATTATTGAGCATATTGTGAGCCCTTAATTCAAATTTCAACCCACTGCTAGAGAATTTTGAATTTTATTCATTAAAATATCATTAAACAATGTTTTTTTATACGTTTTTCCTTCCGCTCGCCCAGAAAAACATTTTGTTGGGAACTTTGACTCATGGATTCTTGTTATAGGTATGATATCCTACAAAAAAAGCCCATCGCCTCGAGTTTGTAACTCCAACGGGTTTGACGAAAAATGTCATTTAAGCTGAATTTTCATGAAAATCGGATTAAATAGCGTTTATTTGCTAAATTTTTGAAGATAGAAAGAAAATGTGAATAACAAATTTGTAGAGCGGTTTATGGCCTACAACTTTGTAACTAGATATTTTTTCGTAGCTCTCATAGTTTAGCTGTTAAAGCCAGTTAAAACTTAAGATTAACGAAAATTTTTTTAATAATCAATTTATGATGAAATCCAAGTTGAAAAATTGAATGAAAAATTTGTTTGTCATTGTATTTTTGAAATCAGTAATTTCACAACGATTACCATTTGTTGCAGTTCAAAACAGTTTTAAAAAAATTTTATACGATTTTATCAGATAGATTATTCATGTTGGACTTTATATTTATGTAAAACTCTCTTATTATCATTTTTCTATCAACTTTTTTAGAAATACGTATTGTTTAAGCTTGTGATCCATACTATAATTATGTTTAGAAAAAGGCTTCTTTGGATTAGATATGTAATTTATTGAAATATTTCTTCGAACAATTTTTCAAAAGAATTAATTAATTATCAAACAAAAGTTTCAATAGTTTTCAATCATATTATTCTATGTCGCTAGATAAGCTGCTGCAAAAGCACTTTTAGTGCAACTGAAAATCTTTCGCCTGTGATATTCCACAACACGTAATAAATATTGCTACTTTTCTTCATTTTTTGTGAAGCTGTTATTATATTCTTGAATCAATGCCACTCCTCTTTCAGCATTATCATTAACCACAATCACTCTACTTAATATTTTTTAGCAGTTCATATTGTGCATAACTTTAAAGTCATAAATAATTTTTCATTCAATTTTTCAACTTGGATTTCATCATAAGTTAGTTATTATTGAGAAAAATAGATTTTTTCGTTAATCTTGAGTTTTAAGTGGCTTTAACAGCTAAACTATGAGAGATACAAAAAAATAACTTCTTACAAATTTCTCTCTACAAATTTTTTATTTATTTTTTCTTTCTATCTTCGATAGTTTAGCCAATAAACGCGATTTACTGCTAATTTATTAAAAATTCAGCTTAAATGACATTTTTCGTCAAACCCGTTGGAGTTACAAACTTGAGGCAATGGGCTTTTTTGTAGGATATTATACCTATAACAATAATCCATGAGTCAAAATTCCCAAGAAAATGTTTTTCTGCGTGAGCGGAAGGAAAAACGTATAAAAAATAATTTTATAATGTTATTTCAATGGATAAAATTCAAAATTCTCTAGTAGTGGGTTAAAAATCGAATTATGGGCTCGCAATATGCTCAAAAATTTTGTTTTTCCATACATTACAAGATTTTCAGCCAGGAAGAAAAAAAAAATGTTGCCCAAAAATGGGCAATATATATATATATATATATATATATATATATATATATATATATATATATATATATATATATATATAAATATATATATATATAGATATATATATATATATATATATATTATAAAAGGTTATATTGGGCACTCGGCAAAAGGAGGCTAGATTTAAATCAAACAACCATTGGTCATGAACATCTATATTTCGGTCCTTAGTTTGGGACCTTCATCAGGATGCTAGAAGTCAGAGAACTCAAAATAGTAACACAACAAATCAACTAAATTGTAAGAAGTGGAAAAGCCACACAAAACTACAATTATAAAGTTACTTACATGTGACAAGTTGTGAAAATAAAACGGCGAAAAACGAATGACCCAAAGGGGGCATTCAAAATTTATTTAAAAACAAACAAAGGCATAATGATGACAAGTATAAAAGGAGATATTAAATCTCTGGAACATGATAATCAACTAAAATTAACATCAAAAAAGACCGGCTCCAACATGACCAAGTCAGGTTATGCAGTAATTGACAATTAATGAAAATGGACAGTCTTGACAGACCGACCACAGAAAAGCGAGAAAGAATAAACCACAGAAGCAGTGGTGACAACAAAATGAAAAACTAACTAAAAATCAACATAATAAAATTATACTAAGATTGAGCTGAAATTTAGATTGGCAAAACCCTTATTAATGGAAAGAAGGTAACTGTAAATATTGCTAAGACTTTTTATGTCAGATCTCTTGTTAACGGCATTGTCATGTTCATTGATGTAGGACATCTCCAAAAACAATCTCTTATCATAATTAGATTCAGAAGACAAAACTCGGGTGTTCGAAAAAAAAACTTGTTGTATAGTTTTGATTTTTCGTTATAATCCGTTATAATTTTTAGTTGTAATCCGAGGCGCAGCCGAGGATTACAATATCCAACCTCATCCGTTATTTGCTACATATCTGCCTTGTTACGTTAATAACTATTATATAAATATACACACACACATTTCTTCGTGCTAACTAGACACGTCCGTGTCTATAAGCTGAAGTAAAACTAGTACGTTTATTCGAAACTAATTAAATAAACCTCCTAGCGGAGCTGGTTATACGAGTTAAGATGCATCGTAATATTCCCATATCGCAGCAATTACTACTCGCGGTGTGCAAAAGCTGAATTACATCGATATGATGTAGCAACCTTACCCTTACTTGCAAAATTGGTAGCCACCTTTTGGTGACAGAACATGAGAGTTGTCGATGCGGTTCTGTTTCATCTTCACCTGTCTGGAAGACGTGGTTCATTTGTTTCCGACTGGTGGCGGTGTGTCATATTTATATGCCATTTTGTTGCACAGAGGAAAACATAAGAATATATGAAATTTTGGGTTGATTATCACATTCAATAGAGAATATTTGTCGCCTGATCTCAGCTTAGGGAAAATATATAGCCTTCATAAAAACGAAACTACTCAGCCTTTTGATCCAATCTTTTTGCCAAAGTTTTCAATGAACCGTTCCATTTACATTTTCATGCTCCAGTATCGGACTAAGATGAAAATCGAAGCCTCAACTGACGAAGCTGCAAAAAAAAAGAAAAGAACCATTATTGAGCGAGACATACATCTTTGGAAGGCGGAATTCGCAAGGAAAGGAATTGAAGCAGACACGGAGTTGGCTAAAAATGACAAAATTAACACTGCTAATAATTTTGATCATTGACATTGACCAATCCAGTTTTGTCAATAGGAGTTGCTTATTATAGGAGGCAGCTGTATGTGCATAACATGGCAACAAACGAATCTTTTATTCACTTATGTATGGGGAAATCTAAAGCATCGAGAGGTCATGATGAGATAGTCTGTGGTATCCTACATTTTGTGAGAAATTATGTTATCTGGAAAAAAATACATACTTAGTCCACTTAGACCAATGCGTTGGAAAACACCGGAATATCAAAATGGCGTTGCTCTGTAATTATATTGTGAGTTCTGGAAATTTCTCAGAAGAACAGGTTGATCAAGAATATCTAATGAGAAAACTCTCTTAATTACCTTGCGATCAAGACTTTAGGCTCATCTAAAAAAGAAGTTTACATTCCAGAATATTGGTACAAAGTCATCAGGTCTGCCAGTGAAAAAATTGCTTTAAAATTGTAATCATAGCAAGCCAAGACTCTTTTTCCACAACACCTCTTCAATCCCAATAGAAAGAAATCCATAAATGACGAAAAAGTAGAGTGGCTAGAAATGCAGTAGATAAAACTGAAGAATGAAGAACTAACTCATTGATTCGGCCGATACTTGATGAAAATCCATTTTAATATTGTAAATAAAACTTCACAGTTTTTGATTTTCACTATATTTTGTTAACATGACAATTGTTTCGCCAATACACAGTGGCTTCTACAGATGTATAATACATACTAACTTTTACAACGAGAATATACAATAAGAATGGGGAAAACCTAAACGTAATCACTTAGCAGGTAGAAAGTACAAACTTTTAATGACTTGGGAAAACATAATAGACACAAATATTCAATATTACATCTAGAAAAGATTTAACAACGGCGAACCATTCATATTTATTTGGTCATTGGTTTTAACAAAGGTGAACTATGCATATCTAATTGGTCATTTAACAAATTATTGGATTGTTTCATACTATTAATTTCAAGAGCTTCTAATTAATTGAGTTTATAGCATTTCTTTTCTATATGTAATATTTCATTTAAAAATATGATTTTGTTCTAGGAGATATGATGCATAAGTAGAATCTAATTTTTCCTCGTCGTAACTTCTTTTATGTTCTGATATTCGAACTCCAAAGTTCCTGCCAGTTTTGCAGTTTACAAATCATAAAACAAATAGCGCACAATAATGGATATCATCCAAATATAATAGATCATATTTTAACAAGAAGATTGTATAAGGCAGCCATTTTTCAAGTGTATCCGAACGTAATAGATAATGATAAAAATTTTAAATTATAGGTGACCCGACACTCAAAATTTCAACCTTTTTTTCAAATTGAAATTTGAAAATAACATTCAAAACTCAGAATACCATTGGAAAACATATTAAAAATTCTAAAGATAAAACTACACAACAAAATAAATCAGGGGTCTATAAGCTATCTTGTGGTTCATGTCCTAAAAAAAAGGAAAAATTAGATTCTACTTATGCATCACATCTCCTGAAACAAAATCATATTTTTAATAGTGAATTTGAAATATAACATATAGAAAAGAAAGGCTATAAATTCAATTTATTAGAAGCTCTTGAAATTAATAGTATGAAACAATCCAATAATTTGTTAAATGACCAATTAGATATGAATAGTTCACTGTTGTTAAATCTTTTCTAGATGTAATATTGAATATTTGTGTCTATTGTGTTCTCCCAAGTCATTAACAGTTTGTACTTTATACCTGCTGAGTGATTACGTTTAGGTTTTTCCCATTCTTAATGTTTATTTCGTTCTTTCATCTTTCAATATTCTCGTTGTAAAAGTTAGTATGTATTATACATCTGAAGAAGCCACTGTGTATTGCCGAAACAATTGTCATGTTAACAAAATATAATGAAAATCAAAAACTGTGAAGTTTTATTCACAATAATGAAGAACTATTCGTGATACACTTAAGAAAAACATTAATAATAATTATGACCTCAGAAAAAGAAATGTTGCGACATCTGTTGAATAATTTGAAAATTTGCAACTGCTGTTACCTAAGTTTCTTGAGGTAGATATTAAAAAGGAGTATGACCTATGGCTGCTTTTCGATATATTTTCACTCTTTTGATACGATTTCTATAAAAAGTTAACCAGTCTGAAGACTTCATCCAAATGAAAAACTATGATGAATCATCAGTTTTTTTTTTCTGTACATTTGTACATGTTTTTTTTTGATAACGAAGCGTCTGTTTTTAGGAAATATTTCTCTAAACTTCATTTTAAACCTTGGCCAAATAAATTTTCTGGAACGTCATAAAGAGCAAAGGAGCCTATTCCACTATTACTTTAATAGATTTTGTATAATATTTGGATAACTAATCATACAGGGTGTTCAAAAAATAAGATCTAAAATGACATTCAGAAAACTATTATTTTGTAGTATTAAGCATCAAAAATTGAGGTAAGTTTGTATAAGGTTATTCATAGTTAAAATTTTTATTTTTGGAAATATTGCTAATTTTATATTCTCATATGGCGATTTTGCATTTAATCAACAATAAACAATTAGATCTAGGATCAGTGGCGTACATAGCTTTTTGCGATGGGGGGGGGGGATATGACTTAGTGCAAAATTTCATAAGTTTTTCTTCTAAAGTTCTATTCTTGTTGATAAAAATAATCTTTCATGTAGATAGTACAAAATAAGCAGAAAAATTGAATTAAATTGCAAAAAATTCAAATTATTTGAATTGGATAAAATTGATCAAAAATAAGTGAAAAATTGAATTATATAATTGGATATATAAATCATTGAACATATTCTTGGGAAAATTAGAGAAGAAAATCTAGTTTTCGGCGTTTTTCGACATTCATGACTTCGTCAACTGTGATTCCAATGTCACGATGAATTGCCAGGGCAGCCAAACCTTTCAAAAACAAAAAATTAGACAAACATGAGTTTTTAATTTGCAGTGAATTTTATATATTCAGAAGGGTCATTACAAGTCCACTTCTTTTATCGTGCTCCTTTGAATCGTTTCTATTCGCTTCAAACGTCGATACCGACAGCATAGCTAATATTCTGAACAACATATTAATATTCGAAACAAAAATTTCTAGGCAATCATCAAGCTCTATTATTGAATTTTTAGGCTTAACATCGCCTTCACGAATTAAATATTTCTTCCACACTTTCAAGTTACGAGAACAGCTGGTGTGGCAGTAAGAAATTTTTGATAAAATTTTTGATCAGTTTTGATGAATTTATCAACTGCTTTGTCAATTTCGCATAAATCATGCTTGAAAAACATGGAATATCTTTCTAATATATTAAGTCTAGTCAAAAAGTGCTTTTTTGTTCAACTTTTTTCAACAGTCTCGGAAAAATATGAGCTAGGTGTCATTCGATTCGTAATAGCATATAGACCTTTTTGAGAAAAATAAAAATTCGCTCGCGAAAATTGTGAAAGTAAACAATATACTGAAAAAAAGGGGGTTTGGTTCTTTGCCAATATGTCAAAAATTAATTGAAATTTTTGAAATATGAAAAAAGATTCGAAAAGAAGAGGAAATTTCCCAAAAAAAAGACTCAACTACTGGAACTGTAGGATCAATATTCATAATTTTCTCAGATAGGTAAAAATATGGCCGAAAACGGGTAATTTATGGTTTGGGCAAGTCTAGCCCATTTAGGGCACTTCAACAATTATTTTTCCATATTAAATATGAAAATTAAGGAATGAAAAATTCAGACAGTAACTAAATCGGTGAATGAGCAATAATCCACCGATAATAGCGATTTTTGAAATAGTTATACAATAGTTAATTAACAATTTTTTGGTACTTGAACATGAAAATTGTAAGTGCGATAGATGTTCACTATGGGTCTGATATTATTTTTCATTTTTGGAGCTATTATTATAAGGCTTCAGAGTAAATTCCCATTGAAAAAATTTTTTATTACCGGAAGCTACATGTCAATATTCATCTCCTATTGTTTAAAAAATTGTTATAAACAAATGCGTTGTTTATAAGAGAATCAAGAAAAGAAAGTACTGATTAATTCAAGTGCGTAAATTTTTAATAAAAACTGAAAAATTTAATTTTTTTAACAGGAATCTATTCTGCATTTTTTTGAAACTAGCTCCAAGGAAGGAAAAAAGTATCAGATCTATAGTTTAACAGTTATTACACTTGCAATGTTCTTGTTCAAGCAGCAAAAAACTATTGCATAACCTATTGAATAATCGCGATAAAAATGTTTTGTACCTGGATTATTGTTCATTTGCCTATCCAGTAAGAACCTGAAATCTTTAATTCCTTAATTTAATATTTAATATAGTTGAACAATGTTTATTGTTAAAGTGTCCCAAATGGGCGCTACTTTTGCAAGCCATACTACCCGCTGTCAGCCGTATTTTCACTCTGAGAAAACTATAAATATTAATCCTACAGTTCCGGGAGACTTTCTTTTAGAAAATTTCCTCTTTTTGTATATGTATTTAGATATCAAAAATATCAATTAGTTTTTGAGATAATTTTTTCTTTCAGTAAATTGATTATAAGTTCTACAATTTTCAAGAACGGAACTTAAATTTTCTCAAAAAATATCTTCATGCTCTTTCGAACCGAATGACACCTTGTTCATATTTTTCCGAGACTCATGAACAAATTTGAACAAAAAAAGCACTTTCTGACTAGACTATATTCTCATGATTAGTAAATCTTTCTCCAAGTCCAGAAATGGGTTGAACGCTATCACAGAAAATTTTTATTTACTTCAAAATTTTATGGAGTAATTAAATTGTCAAAGCCAAAAGTTACTCATATTTTGAAACCTACCCTACTTCAAAAAATATTCGAAATATTAAATATTGATTGAAAATATTCTATGTAAACAGAAATTTAATCAGTCTCTAGGAACAAAAAACGTGTGTGACATGGAAAATTTTATTAACCAAGGAAGAAGTCAATCAAAACCTCTTCGCACTTTTTTCTTTCCAAATTTTATACTACCTATAATATTAAACAAAACTGCTTGTGTTTTAGATATAATACTACACCATTAAACAAAAGTTCGAGCAGTTTTGTTCAATAGTAAGTATAGTATACAATTTATAAAAAGAAGAAGTGCGAGGTGATTTTGGTTGACTTCTTCCTTTCGAAATGAAAATTTTCTATTAGACCCATTTGAACTTTTTT
This sequence comes from Cynegetis impunctata, assembly GCA_030704885.1. NCBI lineage: Eukaryota > Metazoa > Arthropoda > Insecta > Coleoptera > Coccinellidae > Cynegetis > Cynegetis impunctata. The sequence continues at coordinate 88,920 of JARQZK010004377.1, forward strand.
AAACAAGTTTTTTGCTCGAAGTGACCGATTAAACTCACTAATTGAACATTGAATAGAATATGCTCAAAACTAATAGTTACTTCACCCAAAATTAGAAAAAACGATTCAATTTCTTGATTGATTATAATGTAGATATTGTACACACAATTGCACAGTCGTCACGAAAACATATCTACATGATTTTCATATAATCGCACATACATAATACCAAAAGAGGTGCTAGTGCTTAATAAATTTTATGTATACTTAAATACGCAGATACGAAGACTTTTATTCAATTCTATTATAATTTTCGTAGGCTCATGGGGGGGGGATTGATCCCCTTGATCCCCCCCCCCTATCTACGCCACTGTCTAGGATAGCCACGAACGTATTTGACATTTCAAATCGTAATGACAACCAGGTTAGATTATACAAACGAAGATTATTTAAACTTATTTATTATTTATGGACAATGTGATAAAGTTGTTTCAAGAAGATTCATGACACGATATACTCAAAAACAGAAACAATCACAAATACTATAAGACGAATTATAGAAAACTTGAAGAACTTTGGACCCGCAATGGAAAAATGTACAGAAATAAACCAGTTACTGAAAATAGAAATGTTGAAAAAATTATTCAAGTGAATGTTCGAACTGGTGTCTTTGAACTAGACATTTTGCGCATCTAAGCCGCAATTGGTCATGGGTGACTCTTCTCATTGACTGGCGTCTAGGTTTTCAAATGCTTTACTTACTTGCCCCATACAGTATTCCATGGTGGTCATTCTTCATAAATAAAAATCCAGTACTGATAGGCCTGGGGAGCGAGGTGGCCAAAAATTTGGTTCATTGTTAGCTATCCATTGTTCATAAAATAAGATTTCCAGATAATTATTTACTAAATGGGCATTATGTGAAAGTACCCTCCATAATGTTGATAGAAAAGGTTACGAAGATCAGCCAGGGGCAATTTGTCTAAATAGTCAACTTCAAAATTCATGTGATTCTGTTTTTGAGAATATGTTGTCACAAATGTATCACATGTTCTCGAAATAACGTTATCACATTGTCCATAAATAATAAATAACTTTAATTAATCTTCGTTCGTATAATTTAATCAGGGTGTCATTACGATGATTTGAAATGTCAAAGACAAATCGTGGCTATCTTAGATCTAATTGTTTATTGTTGATCAAATGCAAAATCGCCATATGAAAATATAAAATAGGCAATATTTCCAAAACTAAAAATTTTAGGTATAAATAACCTCATACAAAGTTACCTCAATTTTTGATGCTCAGTACTACAAAATAACAAAAATTGAGGGTTTCCATTTGAAAAGATTGATTTTTATAAGTTTTCTCAATCTCATTATATCTTTTTTTTGTACACCCTGTATGATTAGTTATCCAAATATTATACAAAATATATCATAGTTAGTTCTTCTCAACAAGGAATCCAAACCAAAGTAATTAATAAAGGATTTCTTATAGGAACAATTGATAATTATATTAGGACTTGCTATCGTCATTAAATATGTCAAAAACGCTTAGACTTAGGTATAGGACATAATGCATAAAATCTGCTTAAAATCTTGGGTAGAATTCCAAAATGTAATAATATATATGGGGCCTATTTAAAATAAGCGACTGAGGATCTATTTCCGGTATAACCGGAAATGCCCAATAAATGAAAATATTCAAGCTGAATAGGCCCAAGACATCTAGTCAGTTTCTAAAATTTCAATTTTTTCCTACATTAAGATTCTGAAATATCGATCGATGCAGTTCCTGATGGTCCACATAGTATATATATATATATATATATATATATATATATATATATATATATATATATATATATATATATATATATATATATATATATATATATGAAAACTGGTGAAATGAAGGTCTTAAATCAGCTCACAATTCCTTTATTAATGGTAACCGGTTTCGAAGTGCCTAGCACATCATCATCAGACCAAGGCTGATCAAAAAAGATAAAACAAGGTAAATATCGAAAATAAGAGCAAAAAAACACAATAACAATAAAGAACAATTGACTGTTAATTAACAAACAAGGATTGACAAATCCAATAATAATTTGTCTACACATGCGAAATATCCAAACCTACAAGAAAACTATATAAAAACTTGAAGAAACTGAGAATAACAATATTTAAGGTAGATATTCTGTAGTACATCAAAGTAAGACAATAACTGAAATTAACACGAGAATTCACATTGACAATATTCATTTATAACAAGTGATCTCATATGAATAAAATAAATTTGTATTATAAATCAAATACTCACATATCAAAACAAGATTTGTCAGAAACTAATGAAATTTGTCCCTCGGAAAGTATTAATAATGCAGTCAATAATTGAGCAATCATAACTAGAATGCTGACAATGAAATTTAACAAAATATTATTTGAATGGAAATCAATCTCCAACATTTAATACGAACAACACACAGAACATAAGGATAACGACAAAATGAACGATCTTGTATTGTATCAAGCTGTCTATTAGAAAAAATTATGAATTTATTTGAAAATATTTAACTGGCATTGACTGCCCTCTATCGTATATAGTGAGACCTAATATGCTATATACACAATCCAATTACAGAAAACTGAGTGACAAACTTCACCTTACATCCATTGTATACATCAATATAAAAACTAAAATTTTGGTCAAGAAGAAACTAAAAAACTAAAAAACATATAAGACTCCAGGAGCAAAAATTCTCCATGAAAACCAGATATAAAAACGGGGGGCATTTACACCTGAAATAAAACTTTAATTAAAGAGTTTTTGGTTGAAATTTATTTGAGTATTTAATGAAGTGTTTCCATCCACCATAGTATTTCTCAGAATTTCCAAAATCTCCAGATAATTCAATAATCTATTTTTTCCACAAAAATGTAAAATTTCAAAGTTATCATCTGAATGAAAACTGTGACCAGTATCAAGTATGTGTTTTGCAAATAATGATTCGTCAGAATTATACCTGATATGTTTTAAATGTTCTTTCTTGCGTATTTTAAAATTTCTATATGTTCTACCTATATATGACTGGGAACAACCGCAACTAATCTTATAAATACCAGAACAACTCATTGGATCAATTTTATCCCTATTATTGACCAGTAAATCGCGTAGGCTAAATTTAACTTTGTAGGAGATTGTGTAATCATACTGACTCAACATTTTTGCAATTTTATATGAAATACTCCCAACAAAACTGAGAGAAAAATATTTTTTATGATTACTCGGACTTGGGTTCACCATAACACTCAGATGACTTATGTATGCCTCGTTTACTCTTAACTTATGTTTTTTCTTTGATAACAATTTGTCTAAAATATCAGGTCTATAATTATATGTATGAGCAATTTGTTTTAAAATATCAATTTCTTTATTAAATTCTATTGTACCTAGAGGTATTCTTAACAATCTATTTAGATGACTATGAAAAGCTGCTAATTTATGAGACCAAGGATGCTGTGAAAAATTATCAATGACCATGCCTGTATATGTAGGTTTCCTGTAAATTTCAAAATTGTGCCTGTTATCAATATTGGAAATTTTCAAATCTAAGAAATTAATGGATTTATCATTATCTTGGAATTCTATTGTGAATTTAATATTATTATGAATCGAGTTTATGTAATTCAGAAAATTCAATGCACACTCAATTAAAACATCATCTACATATCTGAAATAATACATTATATGTCCATGGTAATTGTTATTATTTAAAATATATTCTGACTCAAAGTGATCCATAAACAAATCGGCCAATAAGGGAGACAACGGTGAACCCATAGCTAAACCTTCCTGTTGCATATACGTGACGGAATTAAAATTGAAAAAATTCTGTTCCAAACATGTGTCCAAAATTATTAAAATCTCTTCTATATATTGACTAGAGACATTATTAATCACTAATTTTTGTTTTAATATATTCTTAACTTCTTCTACAGGTATATTAGTAAATAAATTAGATACATCTATTGATAGGAAAATACTATTTGTTGGAATGTTAATATCTTTGATTTTTAAAGCTAAGTCTGTACTATTTTTTATAATATGAGTGAAGTTAAAATCGATCAACTGCTTTAAGAAGCTGTTGAACCACTTTGTAATTTTATATGTAGGTGAATTTATGTAAGAGACAACCGGCCTAATGGGCATATTTTCAGGTATATCTGACTTGTGTATTTTTAATAAACCATACAACCTCGGTATTGTAGTAAAATCAGGATTAAAATTTAACCTCATTTTATTATCCAAAATGTTTGGACATCTTCTTAAATTATTTCTAACTTTTGAAGTGAAAGCTGTAAATTTAGGTACTATTTCAATGAAGTTATTCTCAGTAATAAATTTATTCACCTTATGTTGGTAGTCAAGTTTATCCAATATAACCACACTATCCCCCTTATCCGCTTTGGTAAAAACTAAGTCATTATCTTTGATCTTTTGTTTAATTTGTTGTATCCGCTGAAATTCCAATCTATCTTCTGCAAAACTTCTTGAACATTTAATCTTCCAATTCTTGTTTAATCAACAATTTGACTTGATCTCTAGCACTATCCCTATTTCTAAGATCTAATGTGTCTATTATGCTTTCTGTTTCAACAGTAAGCAATTTCAATGAATTCAACTGAAATTTCTTAGAAGGATTTTTGGGTTTGAATTTGAAACCTTTCTCTGATAAATTAATTTCAACCTGGTCAAAGTTTACTGAACTGAAATTAGCTACTGCTGTGTAAAAATTATGAACTTTCCTTATATCGACTTTATTATTACCAATCTGTATCTGTTTAGAAATTCTAAGTTTACGTAATTTACTGTTCCAAACTATGTATTTTTTACTATTGACTTTTTGACAAATTGAATGAACCGATTGAATAAAATGGTTAAGAACCATAAAAGAAAATCTACACTTCAAGGAGTCATATATGTTCTTCAACATTATGTTCAACCTATCTAAGGATATATAATTCTTGCGTATTTCGTCCCTCAGTAAATTATTTTTAACATTCTTAATTAATAATATTTAATATTTATTTTTTTTAAAAATAATTTTGGACACATGTTTGGAACAGAATTTTTTCAATTTTAATTCCGTCACGTATATGCAACAGGAAGGTTTAGCTATGGGTTCACCGTTGTCTCCCTTATTGGCCGATTTGTTTATGGATCACTTTGAGTCAGAATATATTTTAAATAATAACAATTACCATGGACATATAATGTATTATTTCAGATATGTAGATGATGTTTTAATTGAGTGTGCATTGAATTTTCTGAATTACATAAACTCGATTCATAATAATATTAAATTCACAATAGAATTCCAAGATAATGATAAATCCATTAATTTCTTAGATTTGAAAATTTCCAATATTGATAACAGGCACAATTTTGAAATTTACAGGAAACCTACACATACAGGCATGGTCATTGATAATTTTTCACAGCATCCTTGGTCTCATAAATTAGCAGCTTTTCATAGTCATCTAAATAGATTGTTAAGAATACCTCTAGGTACAATAGAATTTAATAAAGAAATTGATATTTTAAAACAAATTGCTCATACATATAATTATAGACCTGATATTATAGACAAATTGTTATCAAAGAAAAAACATAAGTTAAGAGTAAACGAGGCATACATAAGTCATCTGAGTGTTATGGTGAACCCAAGTCCGAGTAATCATAAAAAATATTTTTCTCTCAGTTTTGTTGGGAGTATTTCATATAAAATTGCAAAAATGTTGAGTCAGTATGATTACACAATCTCCTACAAAGTTAAATTTAGCCTACGCGATTTACTGGTCAATAATAGGGATAAAATTGATCCAATGAGTTGTTCTGGTATTTATAAGATTAGTTGCGGTTGTTCCCAGTCATATATAGGTAGAACATATAGAAATTTTAAAATACGCAAGAAAGAGCATTTAAAACATATCAGGTATAATTCTGACGAATCATTATTTGCAAAACACATACTTGATACTGGTCACAGTTTTCATTCAGATGATAACTTTGAAATTTTACATTTTTGTGGAAAAAATAGATTATTGAATTATCTGGAGATTTTGGAAATTCTGAGAAATACTATGGTGGATGGAAACACTTCATTAAATACTCAAATAAATTTCAACCCCAACTCTTTAATTAAAGTTTTATTTCAGGTGTAAATGCCCCCCGTTTTTATATCTGGTTTTCATGGAGAATTTTTGCTCCTGGAGTCTTATATGTTTTTTAGTTTTTTAGTTTTTTAGTTTCTTCTTGATCAAAATTTTAGTTTTTATATTGATGTATACAATTGATGTAAGGTGAAGTTTGTCACTCAGTTTTCTGTAATTGGATTGTGTATATAGCATATTAGGTCTCACTATATACGATAGAGGGCAGTCAATGCCAGTTAAATATTTTCAAATAAATTCATAATTTTTTCTACTAGACAGCTTGATACAATACAAGATCGTTCATTTTGTCGTTATCCTTATGTTCTGTGTGTTGTTCGTATTAAATGTTGGAGATTGATTTCCATTCAAATAATATTTTGTTAAATTTCATTGTCAGCATTCTAGTTATGATTGCTCAATTATTGACTGCATTATTAATACTTTCCGAGGGACAAATTTCATTAGTTTCTGACAAATCTTGTTTTGATATGTGAGTATTTGATTTATAATACAATTTTATTTTATTCATATGAGATCACTTGTTATAAATGAATATTGTCAATGTGAATTCTCGTGTTAATTTCAGTTATTGTCTTACTTTGATGTACTACAGAATATCTACCTTAAATATTGTTATTCTCAGTTTCTTCAAGTTTTTATATAGTTTTCTTGTAGGTTTGGATATTTCGCATGTGTAGACAAATTATTATTGGATTTGTCAATCCTTGTTTGTTAATTAAGAGTCAATTGTTCTTTATTGTTATTGTGTTTTTTTGCTCTTATTTTCGATATTTACCTTGTTTTATCTTTTTTGATCAGCCTTGGTCTGATGATGATGTGCTAGGCACTTCGAAACCGGTTACCATTAATAAAGGAATTGTGAGCTGATTTAAGACCTTCATTTCACCAGTTTTCATTTGTCTTCTCACACTATGGGTTCCACCACAGTTAATATATATATATATATATATATATATATATATATATATATATATATATATATATATATATATATATATATATATATATATATATATATGTGTGTGTGTCGTTTCGCTCAAACTTTCGATCAAACTTTTGGAATCGGAGACCATTTGAACTATTGATATAAAAGAAGATACTCTACTCAAGTCTACTATGTAGCTTTTAGTTCATATTCTGCGATCCTTTTAATCACTTCGACAAATCTGTTTACGACGCGAAAAGATTTTCCGTATTTTCCATTAAACATAAACTTTTCTCATTTCAGGGTTTACGAGTGGCGATCATTCTTGGTATAGCTGGAACTTGCATAGGTTCCTGGGTGAAAGTTATGTCAGTAGCTCCTGATCGCTTCTGGGTGGGATTTCTCGGGCAAAGTATTGTAGCTTTATCACAAATATTTGTTCTGTCCGTACCTGCACGATTAGCTGCTGTTTGGTTTGGACCTTCACAAGTTTCCTCAGCATGTAGTATAGGAGTTTTTGGCAATCAGGTAAAGCAATTATTAGTATAAATATTGTATATTCCGATGAGAATGCATTCAGTATCAAATAAAAAAATGAATTGACAAAAAAAATTTTATTCATATATATTTTTCATTATATATATATATATATATATATATATATATATATATATATATATATATATATATATATATATATATATATATACAGTGGCGCACCCAGGGGGGGAGCCATGGGGCTGCAGCCCCCCCTGAGATTCATTGTAGTAACAAAAGAATTGAGATATCTAAGATAATAATAATTGTAAAATGAGCTCATCTACCTCATCTACTACTATAAAATGAGCCCACTGGTCACTGTCGGTCAACCATAAGATCTATTATGATTTACCGCATACGGGATGTGCGTTCTCTATTCAAATTTAAGGAGGTAAATTTTGATTCAGCCATTCAGCCCCCCCCCCGAAACTCAATCCTGGGTGCGCCCTTGTATATATATATATATATATATATATATATATATATATATATATATATATATATATATATATATATATATATATACCTACAGGTATATACTACATAGAGCTAACAAGGACAATTCTTCAATAATTTGAAAAATTATCGAACAATTTTCCAAGGGAGCTGGTTATAGTAGGGGAGCCCAAGCTGGGATTTTGGGATTTACTCGAGCGCGGCAGAATAACATATTGGGGGAAACCTTGCACCCTGTTGAGTATCCCCACCATACATGAACACTCAATATGGGGGCGTTCGTCTAGGGCAGCCGATCAGATTAGTAAAAAAAAATCGATAGTTCGAAAAACTCGAGTGCGTCAGATTAAGGCAAAGTGAGTTAATTACATGCAGAAGAGTAGGTATGCATTCCACTAATCTGATGATTTGCACGTGGCATATAGACCAGGGTCGATAATTTTTGGAACAAAAAAAAATAATAGTAGGTTGAAACCTATTATAAAAGGAGGAGAATATAATAAAAATGAAAGAAAAAATAATTTACGGGCGATCTGCGGTTGGAAAGGGGAAGGGGGTGAGTTTTTAAGGGTAAAAAACGGCTTATCTCGATTTCCGGCAAAACTAAAAATCCTATCGAAGAAAGTCAAATGACAAAGTTGTAGGTAATAAAAAGATCTACAACTTTTGTATTCACACTTTTTTCACATAACATCAAAATTTATGTGAAAATTTCAAAAAACCAAGTTTTTGGTTTTTTATTTCTCTTTCACAGAAAAAAATTGACCTCAACCGAATTCTACTTTCCGATGATGTATACATTGCTATAGTAAATGTTCTCAGAAAATGCAATTCGAAATTTTTTTATGTACAATTTCATCTAAAAAATGTGACTGCTGCAATTTCTTTTCCTTTTTTTGCTTTTCGTTGTCTTGAACTACAGTACCTATATAGCTATTGCAGTATCATCATTATATTGACTTTGACAAGATCCATGAATAAAAGCTGATGTCAAAGTCTTAAATATTTTGTATTTATGGTCGATTCTTTTTGTGCTAGACACCACTAAACGATTCAAAGCTGCTTTTTTTTTATTTCATGCACTTGCTTATCGTCTGCCTCATTGCAGAATATACAAATAGATTCATCCATACTAATAATCTGAAAAGACAAGATCAAATTAATAATTTAGAGTTGATTGATACAGATTGAAATAAAGGTAGTATTTACCTTGCTATGTAGATTCCAAAAGTTTCTTTTAAAGTAAATTTGTCACAATTCTCTTGAAGTAACTCCTGCACGTTAATGTTGTACAATGCTCAGTATCTCGAATACTGGCTACAGTGGTCTTGAACGTCAATGAGCGGAATAGGTAGAATCGACCACAGAAATCGGTAGGTATATTTAGACTCAAAATCGGTAGATGAAAAAAAGAATCTATATTCAATCAAATAAAGTTTATTTATGAAAACGAAACATACAGATTTACTTACAACAGTACGGGGCTAATTACTGAAATCAAGGCCAAATAACCACTATAGGAAAACAAAACTTACAACCCACTATCTATCTATCTATCTATCTATCTATATATATATATATATATATATATATATATATATATATATATATATATATATATATATATATATATATATATATATATATATATATATATATATATATATATATATATATATATATATATATATAAAAAAAAAAAATATATATATATATAATAAAAATATATATATATATATATATATATATATATATATATATATATATATATATAGTTATTTTTCAGGATTATACCAATATTCTTTGGCCATAGCCACGGTCATCGAAAATATCTGCTCAACATTGGCTGATGAATGAGGAAACATTCGTGTTTCTGAGACCATTTACTATAGTGATGTATTTTTTATGACATAAATGTGATTAGAATTTAATAAATCAACTGTTTCATTGAAAAAAATTGCAGCAGTCACTTTTTTTTTAGATGAAATTGTACATAAAAAAATTTCGAATTTGAGTTTTAGTTGATTTTTTGCATTTACTATAGCAATGTATACATCATCGGAAAGTAGAGATTTCATCGAACATGAAGCACATCAAGTTTTTGGAAAAAGCTGACAGGTGAATTTTCGATTGAAAATTAGGGTGCTTTTTCGATGTTAAGTCAAAATAAGGTGAAAAAATGAATATTTCAAATCAAATAAATTACAGTGCATTTGGGACACAAAAAGGTAAGTTTTCACCAAATTCCGTTGAAAAAATTTTTTTCTGTGAAAGAAATAAAAAACCAAAAACTTTTTTGAATTTTGAGGTTATGAAAAAAGTGTAAATACAAAAGTTGTAGATCTTTTTATTACCTACAACTTTGTCATTTGACTTTCTTCCATAGGACTTGTAGTTTTGCCGGAATCGAGATAAACCGTTTTTCACCCTTAAAAACCCACCCCCTTCACCTTCCCGACCACAGATTGCCCGTAAATTATTTTTCCTTTCATTTTTATCATATTCTCCTCCTTTTGTAATGGGTTTCGTCCTACTATTATTTTTTTTCACTTTTTATCACTACTGTGAAAAAATGTTTCACCGGACTGAAGCAGCAAATGATTTTAAAAACTAGCCTATTCAATGCTCTTTCGAATATGGTATAACATTTGTGGTTTTTTTCTTTCAAAAGTCTAAAAATTCCAATTTTTGTCATTGAAGTCGTGCTACTCGCGAAATACTTCAAATGAAAAGTAATAAAATTGCAACGTGGTAGTTGTTGTAGAAAATATCTGAAATCGCTATTCATTACTCATTGTTGTAGGTAGGCGTCCAAATAATGAACAGAACATAAGGTCGTATTAATTACCTATTTCAATAAATTTTCACATTGTCAAAAGCTAATGAAGAATTTTGATCTGAAATTTGAATTATTATTTTCACAATAAATTTTTGGAATGTCCACCACTGGCTTTTAAACACAACCTGCATCTTCTCAAAAATTGTCCTTTTAAACGCCCTGAACTCAAATCATTCATTTCACGCGCTGCTTGATTGATTAAAAAGAAGGGTGTGGTTGCAAAATGGCCAGTGCCCTGCACAATGGCCAGTGCCCTGCACACTATGATCGTGCAGTAAGAGCGCCTCTTGATCGAACATTCCCAAGAAGATGGATTGGCCGGCTAGGACCAATTGTGTGGCCCCCGCGCTCCCCAGACCTCAATACTCTCAATTTTTTTATTGGGGATATTTAAAAGATAAGGTGTATGGAGTCTGTGCCTATGGAAAACCAATTCGATCGGCAAATGAATTGCGTCAACGAATCAATCAAGCAGCACGTGAAATATCTGATTTGAGTTTAAGGCGTTTGAAAGGAGAAGATGCAGGTTGTGTTTAAGAGTCGGTGGTAGACATTTGGAAAATCTATTGTGAAAATGATGATTCAAATTTCAGATCAAATTTCCTTATTTGCTTTCAACGATATAACAATCTTTTGAAATAATTAATACGACCTTATGTTCTGTTCATTATTTGGACGCCTACCTACAACAATGAATAAAAAAGAGTAATGAATAGCAGTATCAGATATTTTCTACAACAACTACCACGTTGTAATTTGCCGACAAAAGACGCCTGCACCTCTTATTAGAAAGTATTATTTTTTATTTGAAGTATTTCGCAAGTAGCACGACTTTTAGACTTTTGAAAAAGAAAAACCACAAATGTTATACCATATTCGAAAGAGCATTGAATAGGCTAGTTATTAAGATCATTTGCTGATTCACTCCGGTACAATATTTTTTCACAGTAAATAGTCAAACTTTAGATAAGATTTACGGATTCAACTTAAATTGAAACAACTTAATTTTTTTTTAAGTTAGCGAGCTAGTTTTTAATGAAATTATGGGTCGATTGTCTCAACCAACTATTGATGAAAGCACAAGAAAAAAAACCATAAGTTAGAAGTTATTTATTTTCAAAACTGACGAGAAAATGACCAAAAAGTATAGATTTTTGAAAAAAACATAAGAGTTGCAATATCTCGAAAACCAGAAAAGTTTTACTGAGGTCATGTTGATGTCATCTGATTGACCTGAAGCTAATCTACCTTCAGTGTCACTCTGGCGTGTTATTCACCGGACACCCTATATATATATATATATATATATATATATATAAATATATATATATATATATATATATATATATATATATATAAAAATATATATATATATATATATATATATATATATATATATATATATATATATATATATATATATATATATATATTAAATAATTATAGTATGCAGGAATGAAAACAATTCATTCAATAACTATTAAGTGGTAGGATATGAAGACAAAAATGTTGTTTGATTTTCGGATTACTTAAAATAACTTTTAGTTAAGAAGTTATTATCTATATCACGATGAAAGAGGCCGTATATAATATTAATAGAAAGATTATTGTTCGTGTTCAGACTGCGGGTTATGTTCACGCAGGATATCCGACCTGACTAGCGAATAGATTGCAACATTATTTGTTTATTGAAATGATTAAAGTGTTAACGTTTTATTGAAGTAATTGTTTTATAATACTATAATTCCTTTGTAGCAGGAGACCTAAATATCATTATTGCTACTTGGAAAAGTTTAGATCATGTGTCACCATCATGACGGAATTTTGATTTACTTGATCAATATATACTTTAAAATAATTCTTTCAATATAATAAGAGTCTCGAATTATTGACTAAAGCAGAAGGTTCTTCACATTTGGCTCATGAAATTGTCTATTATACTTTGAAGTTTCTATATATATATATATATATATATATATATATATATATATATATATATATATATATATATATATATATATATATTTATACATACCTACATATACAGTGTGTCCTGCATTTCATGAATACCCCCTAATATCTCAGTTATTAATAAAGCGATTTTCTTGAAATTTTGGTGGGGATTGTATGTTGAAAAATATAGTATATGGCATAATCGATATTTTAAATTGACATTGGCGTGTTGTGTTGGGTTGGTTAGAGAAGCTTGTTTTTGGAAAATGATATTAGGGCTCGTTTTAGATTACTTTTTCTATAAGAGTTAGAAACATACTTTCAAATTCTCTATATCTGATACTAATGATTAATAGAAAAAAAATGTTAAGTCTTTTTTCAATAATTTCTTTATTTATAACCGTAGTAACAAAATTACGAATGACATCAATTTAGATTCTTGTATTTTCAACATAACTACCTTCTGAAGTAATATACTTTTCAATAATTCTTCTCGAACGTACATGCACTAAAGTTTAGGGAGTGATTTCCTGACATTTCATACATTACATCAACTGAACAAGGAAAAATTCTTCGATAATTTGAAAATTATCAAACAACTCTCCAAGGGAGCTTGTTATACGTATTCCGCAACGCAAAATCTGCATTCACAATCGAACGGTGAATTATAGAAATCGTCAAGTCACCCCGCCGCAGAATCTGCATACGGCTGTTTCGATCTTATTAGATCTCCTCATCAGTTCAGCTTATTTGACTCGGAGTGAATTAACAAATTTCTAATTGTTCCCCAATACAAATCGTCGTCGGTAACTCTGTCTGGATAAAACCCAGAACGCAACAACAGAGGGCGCTCTGGGTTGTTACTTCATCTTCTAAGACCAGCACGAAATCGTCTGCGTAGCAAATTACTTTTAGTTCTTTGTCCCCTAGTGAGTATCCCTTTCCAACCTTTTTTACTACCTCATAAGTTCGTCAATAATCAAGTTGAAGAGGATGGGGCTTAGGCTATTGCCTTGTCTTATTCCAGTTTGCATGGGTAGTCTGCGTGTCTTTCTGCCTTCTACCTGTACTTGGTCCAGTTGTTAGTGTTCAACTCCGCAACAATGCTTGAAATATCCGGGTGCACGTTCTTCTTTTTGAGAAGTTTCATAACATCAATGAGTCTTACACGCTCAAATGCTTTCGTAAGATCTATAAAACACATTATTGCTATTTTGTTTTATTCTATAGCCTTTTCAGCAAATTGCCTGATAGCAATGATGGCATCTACGGTTGACCTGTTTTTTCTGAAGCATTGTTGTTCTTCGCATATGACATGAGAGGATATGTCTTCTGCCAGTATTTTAGCGAATAGTTTTAGTACTGAAGTTAATAGCGTAATTCCTCGATAGTTTGCTGGGTCTTTTTAGCTTCCCTCCTTGAAGATTGGAATGGTTATGCTTTCTTTCCAGTCGTTTGGTATTTTTTTGGATTCTATGATTTTGTTAAAGAAAACGTGTAGCTCTTTGGATAGTGTGTTCCCTTCGTGCTTCAGTAATTTATTGGATATTTCGTCTATTCCCGCTTTTTAAATTTGGCGATCAATTGTTTCAGTTTCTCATTGCACATGGTCCACGGTTCTTGAGTGTTGTTAGTATGCTGTTCTGTGTCAGGATGAATTTCTAAAAATGATGAAGCCTAGTAATCGTTTGTACACCGCTACATATTGTGTGTCTAATGTATAGGAGCAAATTTCTGCGTTTCAAATATGCACTGAGGTTATATCTATAAGTACATATATACATGTATTTGTTTTCGATGTGGCAAGATTAAAATAACCAGACGGAGATTATCTATCGAACGAACGAAGGGATGTGTTATGCAAAGTTAGATTTTTTCTTGAAACAGCTTCAAATGTTCTCTGAAATTAGTAAAGCTGTATTACCGCGAAATTATCTCTGCTCTGAAAAAGGATCTCAGCTGATTTCTCATATCAATGATTGTTACATATTCGAATCAGTTAGTACTTTTGGATACGTCTACTGGTAGGTTGAATTATTTGATATTCATTGATATAATTGCGTAGGTTGAATTATTTGATATCCTTTCTGAGCTTGGAAGTCCTAATTGCAATATCTCTAGTGACATGAGTAATATATGTTTTACTAACATTTGAGTGAATTGAGTGAATCTTTATGAAATGAATCAATGAGAAGACAGCAATGTTCACATTCGTTTCAATCGAGAAATGATTAGGTACGTTTCTATCATAGAATAAGCTGAAGGTGTATTCATTTGTTTGATATAAAAGCCCTTTGATGTAAAGAAAGAATAACGTGAAGAAAAACATAGGACTATGGGGTATTCTATCCGTCTTCAAACTATCTATTCACCTTACCTATAATATTCTTTCTAGGTAGGCCATATGAAATCAATTTATCCAACACTTTTCTGTACAAAATTTTATGATGTGTCTGTAGAGGAATTTGCATGTTATTTTCTACGTCGTTTCCAAAACACTCCCTGTGAAGCTGGAGGTAGAAAGTAAAAAAACATTCTCCTGTATGTGCACTGTTATGAAAAGAAGGAGCAAGTTTAAAATTCGATAATGTTTAGGGAATATTAACATCATCACTCCTCAGTGATCATAACTTTCCAGATAGCCCAAATTTAAATCTAGTATTTGTCAGAAAAGCGTGATAAAGATCGAAAGTAATTCCAAAGGTATTTGTTTTTCTGAGCCGCCTGGAATTCTCAGAAAACTATATAAGTTTGGTGCTTGTGGAAAATGCCGGCGTTAGAGTTCCGTCAGTTTTATTCAAGAATCAACACCACTTAAGGCCGTAGATATTTTTGAATGACACAAAAGTTATGTTAGATGAAGTATAGTTAATGCGATTAATCTAGTCCACTTTTTCCGCTCTGTTAACTAGTACACTGCAAATATTGATTCAGGCAGGTTTCATAACACATGCCACATATAATACATAATATCATGTCGAGGGTTTTGCTGTCGTATCAAACCGTTTTATATATTAGATATATAGTTCTTCGGGGAGGCCTCGGTAGACCAGCGGTAAGGTGCACCGCTTGTAAGCCGAGGATGTGGGTTCGAGTCCCACCTTGATCTTGGGTGTTGTGTATGTCCGGAATTTAGTGGTTCTAATTATAAAGATAAATTGTTGGGTACATCGTTTACAAGCCCATTGACCGTTCGGAACCGGCGTTAAACTGTAGGTCCCTCGAGTTAAAAAAAAATAGTTCTTCGGTGTCAAGTCTTAATTTTTTTATATTGCTGTAATTCCTTCAAAAATCTATTAAGGAATTCCAAATAGGAGACACTCTCTTCCCTAAAATATTTCATTTCAGGAAACGACATAAAACAAACAAATTTTTCCATCCTGGAAGGCCGGTCCATTTGATAAATGGATGTGATCACTATTTCTATTACTTCAAGAGGTACACAAAAAGATGTGATATCTCATCGGCAAACAATCGCTGAAAACTATTCCACAATTACTGATATTAAGATCTGTGTTATAAACGGGCTAATATTATGCAGCATTCGGCCTGACTTTTATTGAAATTATTCAAGAATGAAAACGCTTTTTAAATTTCTCTAAGAAATAGTTGGAGATATTTGTTTGCATAAATAATTTTATTTTCAGAAAACATGGGATTATTCATGAATGATTGGCTAATTTCATATAAAGTTCTTCAATTGCCGTTTTGGAGGTCCGAAGTAAAGGCTTAAGATAACCACTACTTAACTACAATGTTCTTTATTCAATATCAGTTTTTTGTTTTCGGTTTCTTCGTAGTGCTGTAGTTCCTGATTTTCAAACAGTTAATAAGAGGCTTTGTTGTTTCACCCATTCAGTACATTCACTAGCATTATTCATCGCTAATGTGAAGATAATTGTGATTGGAAAGAAAGATTTTTCTGGGACAAAAAATTTTTTTTCACAGAATAACTTCTACACTATTTGGATTATAAGTGAATTGTTTTGTATATTCCTGTTGAAATCCATTCTATCTAATATTATATGATGGCCAATTGTAAGTTTTGCAGCTACAAAGGAATTTATGCAACTAAATTTTAAAACTCAGTTCCTGTTCTAAAATTGAGTAATACTTATGACTTTTCACTCAATTTTCATTATTGAGTCGTATATAACTCAAATGTAGTTCAGTTCTTACTGGTTCAAACACAATTCTATTGCAAGGAACGCATATCTTCCTCAGTTGGTTCTGATGCGGTAAAAGAAATATTCATTGCACACATAAATTTATAACTTGCCAAATATAAATTTTTTGTTCGGGTGCGAAGAAACATTCATCCAAGAAAAGTTATATTAATAAATGAACTTATATTAATGTCTAAACTCAAACTCTGAAATCATGAATTTTTTTCAGCAATTGATATCATATGGACGCCACCACATTTTCTGACACAATATGTGGATAAAATGGTGGGTGTGTAAAAGTTGCATGAAACTGTCGCACCAAATTTACTATCTTGCACTTTATGATTTATTTTCTGAGAAATTTTCACTCAATAAATATCTGATTATGTGAACAATTGAGGATGGAAAGTGTGTGATTCAGTGGTTTTTTCGTGTTTGCTGAACGAATAATTCCGGTGTACAAGTTGTAATTGTATGAAATATTTCATTTTCAGCTTGGAGTTGCCAGTGGATTTTTGTTACCACCCATTCTAGTCAGTGCAGATGGTGATTCAGAAGAAACACAAAGAGAT
The DNA here is from genome assembly GCA_030704885.1 of Cynegetis impunctata. Taxonomy (NCBI): domain Eukaryota; kingdom Metazoa; phylum Arthropoda; class Insecta; order Coleoptera; family Coccinellidae; genus Cynegetis; species Cynegetis impunctata. The sequence continues at coordinate 106,592 of JARQZK010004377.1, forward strand.
CTCTTCATTATGTTCCTTGGGATTGCAATCTTCACAACAGTCTTATTCGTAGTCATTATACTTTGTGAGTATTAAATATCCTGGAACTCGTTTCCCGAAATATAACGAGATTAGATTCAATTGTAATTTAATTTACAACACCGTTTTCTAGTATTTTTAGCCTCACAATTAAATAACATGTTTCGAAAATTCCTGAAACAATATTTACTGATTTCTATATAACTTTTGTTTCTGAACTCCCGAATATTCATCTTCAACTCAATAAGTCATATAATATTTTAATTATCTACCATCATCAGATCTGCGTTTGTCAGAAAAAGTATTTCTTTAAGAGAGCGTTAATTCAATATACCTAGGTATCGATATCATGATGAAAGAAGAAAGTAGTGTACTTAGATATGAACTAATACATCATCATTAACTCTGCGTTCTGAAGAAAGTGATAACCTGAATGAAATAATCCAATTATCCATCACAGATTACTATAACTATATAGGTATTTATCTCAAACTGCATTAACTATGCTAAGGACGCTCCACATCCCTTTGCTCTTTTATGGGATACGCGTATGCCTTTCGAAGTAACTTATTTCGTAAGCGCCAATATATATATATATATATATATATATATATATATATATAAAATATAAGATATATATATATATATATATATATATATATATATATATATAATATATATATATATATATATATATATATATATATATATATACAAGAGAGCATACGATTCTTAATTTCGAGCCTCTCATTCCACATAGTATTAATATTGACTAAGGGTTCTAATTATAAGTTACACGCAATAATATGTCCATTATAGTTATTAGATCATCATTTTAACTCTAATTGTAAGTGAGGTTAATTTTTATATACATTACTTTATGTTTTTTATCATTATTTTTGTTGTATTTTAGCTTGATTTCTCCTGAAGAAGACACAAAAAAGTGTTGAAATATTGAGAATTTTTTGAATAAATGAGTTCATAAACATATATTTTACTCAATAGACCGAATATTCCCGTGATTCAAACTCTATTTTGTATCAATAGGTCGTGATAATACTTATTAATTATATATATATATATTTATATATATATATATATATATATATATATATATATATATATATATATATATATATATATATAGAAAACAGAATTCTTCGTGTTAACGATACACGTTCGTGGCAATAAAATGAAGTGAACTAGGACATTAATTTGAAACTAATCAAACAAACCTCCTAGCGGAGCTGGTTATACGAGTTCACGAAACATCGAAATGCCTCCATATACCTTAGGATGGCGTATGTTAGAAACATTAAGTTGTTTATCACAATCAATGGAAATGATAGACAGTCTGTTTCGCCCTTATTTGGGGCTCATCAGTATCATCTATCCATCGAAAGTGATAACCAACCAAATATTTCTAACGGCGTTATATTTTCCTTCCAGTGACTATATGGCATATAAATATGACACAGCGCCACCAGTCGGAAACAAATGAACCACATCCCACAGATAGAAGAAAACATTTCGGCAACGAGAACTCGTACGTCCTAACACCCGAAGGTGGTTACTATAATCGCTAAGCAAGAGTAAAGTTGATACATCCATTCGATGTAATTCAACAATCACACGCCGCAAGTAACAAGCGCTCCAAATTTTATCCCTTTTACAGGTAGCAATGAATAGAAAACAGAATTCTTCGTGTTAACGATACACGTTCGTGGCAATAAAATGAAGTGAACTAGGACATTTATTTGATGGATAGATGATACTGATGAGCCCCAAAAAAGGGTGAAACAGACTGTCTATCATTTCCATTGATTGTGATAAACTTAATGTTTCTAACATACACCATCCTAAGGTATATGTTTACACACGACACACATAGAGCGGCTGGTAAGTAGAGGCACTGCAGCAGCCGATATCCTGATGGGAAATGCATATTGGCAGGAAAACCTGCTGGATGGACGGTACACCAACATTGCAAGGGTGTTACATGAAGCAAGCGCAGCGGCGTCTTTCAGACAAGACAGGAACCTAACATGTTAACCGTTAAGCCCGCCACTCATCATCCAACACCGCAGTACGATTTTGTCGAATGCGACAGAATTGGACGTAATTTGATCGTGTATTCCCGCCGCAAGACCAAGTCGGTTTGATTTGATCGCAGACAGACAAGTCAGTCTGCTGCAGTACGACAGGAGTGGTTGAATGCTTAATTTGACCGTGAATTGAAAGTTGCGATTTGATCGTACAACTTGAATGCTGAAAAACAATACATTTGCCAGTAAATTCTAAAAAATGGCCTATAGTGAGACGTTTTTAAGAGATTTTTTCGAATTATACAAATAACAAGAGTGTCTGTGGAAAATTAAATCGCCAGCTTATCATAACAAAAATGCTAGAAAAAGAGCTATGGATACTTTGATTGCGAAGTTTCAAGAAGTAAAAAATGATGCAAATGAGGATTTTGTAAAAAAGAAAATTAATAATTTTAGAACATCATACAAGAGGGTACTAAAATTAGTAAAAAATTCCATCAAGTCTGGGGTAGGGACGGAAGAAATTTATAAGCCAAAGTTATGGTATTTCGAGTTGCTATCTTTTTTGGGTGATAACGCATAACTGTGTATTGTTTTTGGATAATAGGCGTTACTGCTGATAACAGTAATCTCAATTCTTCTAATAAATTTACATGACTGTAGTTATTTCTTTTCAGTAACCACCTACGTTTTTTGTATTTTTTTTTCTTCTCGGTTAAACAAAGCGCAAGATCCCCTAGAAGTATATTTTCTTCCGACATTTTACGTTGAAAGTAAACTCGTACTGCGAAATTAAACGTTTGTTCTTATTCGATTTTCTACAAAATTGTACTGTAATTGCATTCAACAAAATCGTACTGCGGTGTTAGATCATGAGTGGCGGGCTTTAAGCAGTACCTACTAGGAGGTATGACCGGAAAGACGACTGGACTACTGCAGTAGGACCGCCAGAGAGAGTAGGAACTGACTTTGGCTCCTAGATTCGAGCAGAAACGATATCAGGCTTGTAGTGGGGATACTAACGGGACGATGCGGCCTTAGGGAACCTTTTGCAACCACTGTGGAAAAAACTGAATTCAGTTTGTGAAGTAAGTGCCCGGCATTAGCCGGGAATAGGCAAAAATACTTGGGGATACACTTTTTGGAACTGAGGCAATTGGCTAGGTTGCTAGTCTACATGAGGGACAGTAGCATGGCATAAGAGGACGAGAGTACGGAAAAAAGAGCACTCTGGTGCTAGCGCCTAAATTTACGTTGCAAGATATGCCCCCTATTCCTTATTATTAGTATTATTAGAATTACATTCAAATCCAGATCATAATACACGTCAAGATGATTTGAAATAAGACATATCGATTCAAATTGAAATTTGCGAAGTAATGCGCCGTTACCGATTGCAAATAATTATCGATAGCTGCTTTATTCAAACTAATGCACCCTTCCTCATGCTTACCATTTAGGAACTTAAGTTAATTATTTTTTTATTTCTTGAATATATTAGAATCCAAAATAAATTAAAATAATTTGTAGATAGCTAATGCAAGTTAATTCTTGAACCAATCAGTGGACATGTATGACATGTTTATATTGTGTCCTTACATCTTTCAGTTTTCAAGAGTAAACCAATCACCCCTCCTTCATATGCACAGGCGCAGCAACAAGAAGATGGTCAAGAACCTTTTCTCGATTCTTTAAAACGTTTGATAAAAAATCGATCCTACGTCCTTCTGTTGACAGCATATGGAATAAACGTTGGTATTTTTTACGCTATCTCGACCCTACTCAACCAAATAATTTTACAGTATTATAAGGTAAGAATTTAGATAATGTTAGAATATTGTTAATTGAAGGTAATTGCTGTTTTTCGTTTATTCAAGGATGGCCAGGAGGACGCAGGAAGGATAGGCGTGCTGATTGTCTTCGCAGGAATGCTTGGTTCAGTTGTATGTGGAGTTTTATTGGATAGATACCATAAATTCAAGTCAGTATTTCTTTGGTAATTCGTGTTTAAAAAACATCTCCCTTTTTGTATACATTCTTTTTCATATATGTTGCATGTAAAGCAAGTGAATCAAAGAAATATATATTTACTTGTATAATAAAAAATTTCTATATTCGGGCAGAATGAAATATACAGGTTCGGTTTTGCAAAACGAACGCTAGAACAATAAATCAATAATTGGAAATTGAAATAAATCACATTATCTGCAAATTTTTCAAAGCATCGAACAATGATTTAACTGCAGTTACATGTTTCATGCAATCATCATCATCATTATGAAATGCCGAACAATGATTGAACATGAAATAACCATTCATTATTTTCAAATTGCCATTTATAATTTCATCCAGGGACATATCCCTATCTATTTATTTTGTGACGAAACAACAATTTTGAAATTAAATCTATTTACGTGATTCTTTCAAATATCTTTTTAGGAAGAGAATCGATGTTCATATGAATATCAATATTTATATATATATATATATATATATATATATATATATATATATATATATATATATATATATATATATATATATATATATATATATATATATATATATATATATATATATATATATTTATATATAGATATATATATATATATAAATATATATATATATATATATATATATATATATATATATATATACAGGGTGGGCCATCCATAACTTTCCACCCGGAATTTTGAGCTTTGGGATGGAATAACGAAAAAACGCTCAGACGGGTCAAATTTTGTTGAAAGGGGGACAAATGAGGGTGTTCAAATGAGTTTGATATCACTACCCCCCTAGCCGCAACAGCTCTCATTTTTGAATAGGGAAAAGGGGACGAGCAGCACCTTGTTGGAAAGGAAATTCAATTTCCTGCGTGAGTGTATTTTTTTTCATCGCTTTATTATTATACAGAGTGACTCAGTATTGCATCAATAACTTTCACACGCCGAATTTGGATCTTTGAGATGAAGAAAACGCTCGGACGGGTCAAAAAATTAATTCGATATCACTACCCCTCTAGCCGCTACCCTAACAGCAATTATTTCAATTTAAACGAAAGCGCACGATTTACTTTGTAAATATTATTGTTTTCACGTTTTCAGTTACTGTCTCGGTTTCAGCATTTTCAACATGTGTTTGGCATACGCGTAGTGATCGAGAAATTGCAAAAAAAGGCGGCGATAACAGATTTCGTTGATATTGAGATGGAGAAGCTGTTTGAAAATGAGAATTCATTTAGTTATTTCAGACTTTAATTATATCAGCTTGTGACGACTTTCAAAATGGGTTATACCACTGCACAGCGAGTGGAAATAATTTCCATTTTTTTGCGAATAATGAATGTGCAAGAAGAACTGCTTCTTTGTTTAACGAGAGAAATGAGGAACATAATGTAAGTCACACTTACGTCCTGAACTTGGTCAGAAAGTTTAGAGAGACGGGCTCAGTTGTTAATTTGTAAAAAGAAAATTTGAATCGTATCCGAAATGATGATGTGGACACAGGAGTTTTAGGATATTTTGTCATTGACCCTACTTCAAGTACAATAAAAATGGCAGAAATATCTGGGATTTCTCGTACCGCTACTAGAAGGATACTTAAAAATTACAAGTTCCATCTATACAAGATGAGTTTGCTTCACGAAATGAACGAAGATGACTTTGATCGCCGATTACAATTTTGCGAAACAATGGCTGATATGATAAGTAATAATCCGGACTTCCTTTTTAATGTCTGCTTCTCTGATGAATGCTCTTTTCATTTGAATGGATCTGTAAATCGTCACAATTGTCGATATTGGTCTGATACCAACCCAAGGCTATTTAGAGAGATTCACACTCAATATTCTGAAAAGCTGAATGTCTGGGTCGGTATTTATGGCGACAATATTGTGGGCCCTTTTTTCATAGACAGCAATCTCAATGGTGATAATTACTTAGATCTCTTAGAAAACAATGTCGATCCTATGTTGACAGATATCTTGTAGAACGATCACCGTTATTTAGAAGTCGAACTGAGATTTCAGCAAGATGGAGCGCCTCCCCATTATGCGGCGCTCGTGAGACACTATTTAGATGAACGATTTCCAGGGCGTTGGATTGGAAGGAGGGGTGCCACAGAATGGCCTGCTTGTTCCCCTGATCTGTCGCCCCCGGATCATTTTTATGGGGACATTTGAAAAGTAAAATTCATGCGACGGAGCCTGCAAACTTGGATGAATTACGCCAGCGCATAGTAAACGAATGTCGTTTGATAACACCCGAAATGCTAAGGAATGTGAGGAATCGGTTCGAGGAACTGCTGTATGTATGCATGGGGGAAGGTGGAGGCCAGTTTGAGCATTTACTTAATGAAGAATTAATCATTATGTCAATTCATTTTTTATCGTCCGTAATTCAATAAAGAGAACAGTTTTTTTCATTCAATTACGCGTTCATAGCCCTGCATCAAACTCGTCCAAGTGTTTTTTCGTTTTGTCATCCCGAAGGTCAAACATTGGGGTAGAAGTTTATGGATTGAAATACTGTTTCATCCTGTTTAATAGTTAATCGATCGAAGAAAAAAAATAATACGCTCATGCAGGTAATTGAATTACCTTTTCAACAAAGCTACTCGACCTATTATCTCTATTCAAAAATAATTGCTCTAAGTGGTAGCGGCTAGAGGGGTAGTGATATCGAATTCATTTTTTGACCCGTCCGAGCGTTTTTTCCATCTCAAAGATCCAAATTCGGCGTGTGAAAGTTATTGATGCAATACTGAGTCACTCTGTATAATAATAAAGCGATGAAAAAAAAATACACTCATACAGGAAATTGAATTGCCTTTCCAACAAGGTGCTGTTCGACCCCTTTTCCCTATTCCAAAAAGAGAGCTGTAAGGGGTTGCCGCTAGAGGGGTAGTGATATCAAACTCATTTGAACACCCTTATTTGTCCCCCTTTCAACAAAATTTGACCTGTCCGAGCGTTTTTTCGTTATTCCATCCCAAAGCTCAAAATTCGGGGTGGAAAGTTATGGATGGCCCACCCTATACATATATATATATATATATATATATATATATATATATATATATATATTTATATATATGAATATATTTTGGAGCTCAGGGTAGATTTCGTATATAAATTTCAGTTAATACCAAATTCTGCATAACCATGTTCATTGCTCATAATATTTTTCAAAAGAAGTAGCTGGTTTCGTTAATGTTTCAATCCGAATATTTCCACATCCTCTGTATATATATATACATATATATATACCTATCAGCATAATAATCAAGGAATCATACTCAAAGAAGACGAGGACATCGTGGACCGGTGGAAATAATAATTTATAAAACTGCTGAATACTGAATCGGAAATACAACAGAAAACTGATGACACAGAGAAGAGGTACAAAATGGAGACAACATTTAAAAAGATAAAGTTCTGAAAGAATTATGAGTGTTGAAAAATGGAAAAGCAACAGCATGCGATAAGATCACATTTGAGATGTTATAATATATGGGCTGAAACGGAATTAATATATGGGCAAAATTTGCAATAACTACAGAGTTATATCCCTATTGAGCAAACTAAGGTAATGGAAAAAACTATATAGATAAGGAATAATTAGGAAAGTTGAGCAAACACTTTCAGAAGTACAGAATGGTTTTCGCAAAGAAATATGAACTTGAGACTTCACAATTTTAGAAGGTACTGACACTCATAGATATGGAAAAAGCATTTGACAAGGTTCCAAGAGTAAAAATATAGGGATGCCTAGAAAAATGAATTTTCAGCACTAAGCTAATAAGATTAACAAAAAGCTTGTACAGTAGAACAATTAACTCCTTAATGAGCAAACATATGAAGTCTGAAACATTAATCACAAATGAAAGTGTCAGACAGGGCGGAAGTCCACTGCTGTTATTTACATAGTCGTTATGATCAAAACTGAAAAAATATAGTCAGATATATAGGAGAGGGTTACCATTTCTGAATACACCTTTGTGAAATAAAGTGAGCTTAAATGTGTGGAAGTTCGATGTTCCCTTCAATATATTTGCCTTTTTTTGTTTTTTTGCTTTTCACGTATGTCTCATCGTTGTTTGTCCATATATCTGTTTTTGTCCTTCACTTTTCGCTTTCCTACTACCTTGTTTATTTCCTTTTCACTAACATCTTCATGGCCGTTTCCGTCATCGATTTTTTCCGTCTTAGATTTGTTGTATTAGATTTTGTTATTTTTTCACTTTCGCTTTCAATCTATTTAGTTCCGGTTTTTTTCTTCAACGGTCTTTTTTTGGCTGCTGTTTTGTCTCTTTCCTTTCTCCTCACAATGTTCCTTCTCTTTTGCTCTAAACACTGTCTATTATTCAGTTTATTGTATGTCAGTTGTGCTCTGTTCAGCTCTCGTCTCTCTTGGATATGGTGTTCCACATTAATCCATTCATCTGTGACCTTTAAATTCTTGGCATTTGCAAGATTTTCGTTCTTGTACTTTCCCTTGCAATTTCAAAAATATTAGTGTTTTTTTTTTATTTCTGTATGAACCATTTCTCCTTGCCTCATCCATATCTTCCCGTCCAAGTTCAACTCCCATATTTTATACTACTAAAACTTTCTGCTTCAATTGTATTTTCGTTTTCTGTATCTACTAGCTCATTTAGTACTATATTTCTCATCCTTAGGTCTGTTTCTAGTTTTTTTATTTTTTCCTCCTGTTTAGTAATTATTCTCCAATTTTTCAATTTTCTTTTCTCATTTGCATGTTTGCTGCTAATATTGTGCTCAGTCCATCAGTTAGTTGTCTAATTTTTTCATCATGCTACATAGTAGGGGATCCCAAGCAAGATCGACCTTCACTCATCTGCTTAAAATTAAGTTAATTTTATTGCGAATGCAGTAGTATAGGGTTGCCTGCAAAAATCCGTTCAAGAATATGGGTTGCCACGCTTTTAAATTAAAAAATTCAAGCGAACAAATAGTACAGAATTCTTGTAAAAATAATCGGGAAGAGCTGGACTCAATTCCGAAGTTAACGAAATTTCGAGGAATTATTTGGGGATGATAGAGGGTGTCTTTTCTGAGTTTTCGAACACGAGGACGATGACGGTGGGGCAAAAAAACTGCGATTTTTTTCAAGCCGTTACAGGTTTTCTTCCCATATTTTGTGAAACAAACGTGGTTAAGAGATAATCTGAAAAAACCACGTGAAAGGGCTTTAAACTTTCTTCAAAATGCATTGAAAGTATTTCTGGCTCAATAATACCTGAGATACAAGGTGATGGAGTATGCATAATATGTGTAATAATACATAGATGTGTAGGGGTATAATTTTATTATCCGATTGCATTTTTCATCTTTTTTTCTCATTTTAAGAAATTTTACTTCTTTTTTCGCTTGTATCTCGGGTTAATTGAGCTATTTTGAAGAAAATTTAATGCCCTTTCACTTGATTTTTCCCGATTATCTCTTAACCACATGCTTCAGAAGATATGGAAAGAAAGCCTGTAATGGCTTGAAAAAAATCGCAGTTTTTTTGCCCCACCGTCAAAAGCTCCGGGTCCTCGTGTTCGAAAACTCAGCAAATACACCCTCTATCATCTCCAAATAATTCCTCAAAATTTCGTTCACTTCGGAATTGAGTCCAGCTCATTTACATGAACCCTGTACTATTTGCTCGCTTAATTAAAATCGCTTTAATTTAAAAGGCTGGCAACCCATATTTATGAACGAATTTCTGCAGGCAACCCTATAAAATTATGGCAAGCACGTCGGTGAATTTTGATAAAAAAATTACTTTTTGTAATTTTAATTAATTATAGCCATGAACATTTTTTTAGGACAACCCTGTCGGTGTGTGTTTAGAAACATATTTTATTTGTTAAAACATTATTTTTATCCGGCAAGCAGATGAGTGAAGTCGACCTTACTTGGGATCTTAGACCATTGCAATATTCCGTTTTTATGCTGTTCTATTGGAACCGGCAACACCGCTCTACAGGATGGTATAATTTTACTCTACACGCTCTATCTGGTAACTGACCTAATTCTAACACTTTAATCTTTGATCTCATTTGAACTCTGTTTCTTCTACAGTTTTATTGCTAATTTTGACTATATGCAAATGAGAAAAAACATTTTTTGTTTTTGATCGCTATTTTTATTCATGTATTTGCTACTGCAGCTTCGTAGTATTAGGTATTGCATTTTCAAGAAAAAAATTGATTTTTTATCTAGTTCTCTCTCATTCAGCTGATTTTTCTCTGCTTGATCGTTTTTCTAGGTCTTATGCGGATAAGAATTATCATATATATATATATATATATGTGTGTGTGTGTGTGTGTGTGTGTGTGTGTGTGTGTGTGTGTACGTGTATGAATATATAGGTTGTGGCTTTATTCTTGGTTCATCTGGAAAACGATTTTATTCATTGGATTAGTGCATGAATTAATTATCAACTGTAAACCGTTGGTTATTAGATAGTATCTTGATTACTTTCTTTCTGGAAAATGTCATAACAATATTTTGATATACCCTGAAAAATTCACAACAAATAAAATTTGTTTCCAAATAGTTACTACGAAATTGCTTCGAAAATAAACTGTTCTTGGATAATTATTTATGAATGTAGCAGATAGAGGTGTCTCAACTTATCTATTTGTTTACAAAAGTCATATACATAATCGTCTCTTTTGGCAAACACTTTGAGCTAGCATGTTGCACATAGTGAATATTATTTTTTCATTAAAACCAGATTTCATCATGTATGTCAAATAGATATATAGATATATATATATATATATATATATATATAATATATATATATATATATATATATATATATATATATATATAATATATATATATATATATATTATATATATATATATATATATATATATATATAGGTATATATATATATATATATATATATATTTATATATTTATAAAATAATATAATGAAATGAAATGGTTTCTTAATTTTCTCGATTAATATGAATGAGTCATGATTCGGCAGAATATTGATTTGTTTCATTGGCAATTGACTCCAGTTTCGTGTTTCAATTATCATTGATAAACCAACCGTCCACGCAAATATTGTTAAATGGAATACACGTCTAATCAATGGGATCACATCGAATTGAAACAGATTTGATTTCGATCGAAGAGAAACCTGGGAAGGAAAAACGATTTAGTAGCAATTACAGAAGTTTTAGTGGAAACATTGAATATAATTACATGTTCATTAACTTTTCGTTATAAGTTGCACTATTAATATTCTGAAATTTGTTCCATTTCAAAATTATTCGTCAAATTATATTTTATATTTTCATTTCTCGTGTTTCATGACATTTTCAAATTTTTAAAATTTCTCAACAATTCATATTTTCTGAATTGTGTTATCATAATAGTTGAAATATTGTATATAAGTCTGTCCAGCGAGAGTTGGCGTGCACGTCATCAATCTAATATGGTGAACACTGTTGCCAGACGTAATAAATAATCTTGAATCGAAATTTTACTTACAAAATCTTCGAAGAACTAGATTATCTCGGCGACGCGGCGACTACCAAACGTGAAATGCCGGCGCGTTGCTCGAGAGGGTTCGACAACATTGCAAATTTTGAAATAGAATGACAACTTAACTCTTAACTTTCACTACTCGCAATGTTAATATTTCTTGAGAGACACATTCGATTTGATATGTTATGGACAGAATATTTTTCGAAATGGAGGATCCGGTCACTATCACCACATAACTACTTTTTCAGAAAATCACTTACGACAAATATAATGAAATATATTTTTAGAGTGAAGAGAAGAATATCGGCCCTTAAGGATTCATGAGTCTCGGGCAAATATTTATTCAGAAGAAGGCTAACAGATTTGAATAAAGAATAATATGTTAGGGATTAAAATACAGTAGGTACCAGTTGAAGAAATTTATATAACTCGAATAAATATCATTGACAGAATCCCATATAAAGAATTTCTTCTTATCGCCATCGGTAGTTACATTTGATGTGTACGGCATCTGAAAGCAAAACTCAACCGGCTGTGGCCTGTACGGTTGGGAAACAGGCTAGGGGTAAGACATGTCCATGAGTTTTCAATGGTTAAAATTCTCAAGTTAATGGGTGATGTACATAGTTTACAAGCGTATTCAACCGGCATTAAACTGTAGGTCCTTGTGAGTTTAAAAAAAATGCTATGAAAAGAAGACCACTTTAAAATGGATATCTACTGAAATTGTACGTGTTATATAAATTTGCAAAAGTTTTTTTACAATGATTGCTGAATTACTAACTTCTCATCGTAATTTTTATTCGAATATCTTATTCTACCGGGTAGCAACATAGCAATGAAGCACGATTCAATAATGGGTAACTTTTTGACTTTCAGTTTACCATATATTTATGGTTCAATGGAACCAATGCAAAGCATTGGTTTCATTATTCCTATTTGAAGCGATTTCCAGTGTTGTTCCCTTAATAGTTTTCACAATTTCAAATAGTATCAATTCTGTAAATCCAATACAAATTTCTTTTTCTATTCAATTCTATCAACATGACAGTAATATTTACCCAGAATATATAATAATTTAATCATAATGAATTTGAATATCTGTTTTAATATGATAAAAATGCCATTTAATTTTACCGACCAGATAGACAGTTTATACTCACGATTTTAAAATGATATACCATACAAATATTATAAGTTTACGCTCAACTAGTTAAACTTGCCTTGCATAGAGGGAAGTATAGAAATTTTATAACGAAATTACAAGACTGCTAGAAAGTGATCATAGCATCTAATGGCAATGTGGTAAAAAAAATATTCGATTTATGTAAAATTATGGATTTGGCGAAAGAAATTAAACGGCAGAAAGAGAGAACATGACCACAGCGTACTTAATCTTCAAGAAGAAACCTAATAGAAAACGTTCTTGGTAATTCTGGAATACCTATATCAGAAGTGAAATATATGTGATTCTAACAAACAAAGTAGAAACGGTGAAAGAAAAAAATGCTATGAAAAAAAGACCATTTTAAAATGGATATCTACTGAAATTGTACGTGTTATATAAATTTGCAAAAGTTTTGTTACAATGATTGCTGAATTACTAACTTCTCATCGTAATTTTTATTCGAATGTCTTATTCTACCGGGTAGCAACATAGCAATGAAGCACGATTCAATAATGGGTATGTTTTTGACTTTCAGTTTATCATATATTAATGGTTCAATGGGACCAATGCAAATCATTGGTTTCGTTAGTCCTATTTGAAGCGATTTCCAGTGTTGTTTCCTTAATAGTTTTCACAATTTCAAATAGTATCAATTCTGTAAATCCAATACAAATTTCTTTTTCTATTCAATTCTATCAACATGACAGTAATATTTACCCAGAATATATATTAATTTAATCATAATGAATTTGAATATCTGTTTTAATATGATAAAAATGCCATTTAATTTTACCGACCAGATAGACAGTTTATACTCACGATTTTAAAATGATATACCATACAAATATTATAAGTTTACGCTCAACTAGTTAAACTTGCCATGCAGAGAGGGAAGTATAGAAATTTTATAACGAAATTACATGATTGCTAGAAAGTGATGATAGCATCTAATGGCAATGTGGTAAAAAAAATATTCGATTTATGTAAAATTATGGATTTGGCGAAAGAAATTAAACGGCAGAAAGACAGAACATGACCACAGCGTACTTAATCTTCAAGAAGAAACCTAATAGAAAACGTTCTTGGTAATTCTGGAATACCGATATCAGAAGTGAAATATATGTGATTCTAACAAACAAAGTGGAAACGGTAAAAGAAAAATGTCTTCCAATTACATTTATGTCAGTCAGTGTCCATAGACATCTCAGAGCGAAGGTTTATCTCAACCTGAAAAATGGAATACATAAATTAATACGGAAACTACCATCAGAAGGAATAGATGTAGGTACCTAAATAATTTAAAAGAAAATTCTACCAGGGACTGTTAGTTGACAAGTAGGAAGACCAAGAGGCTGGAGCCGCCTGAGAGGAACTGATATGAGCTGTGCCAAAGTAGTAGGAGGCAAAAAATAATATGAGCAATATGAAAAAACTTCTGTTGGAAACTAGACACTGATATCATATAGAAGAATATTAACATACAACCGAGCTTTGCATGATAATAATATAATGATACGTCTCTGCTGGAGACAGAAAATGTCAAAATATGGACACAGAAAGCGTCAATTATAAGTAGGAGACAAATAGTTTAGGAAGAAACGGAAACACTGCGGTAGAAAATAAAGACGAATTGATAAATCTGGAAGCCAAATTCTTTGATGAACGACACTAAGCACTAGAAAACGTAGATTTTGACGAAAGTCTTCTGAAAGAGAACGTTCTAGAAGATGTATTGGAAACGTCAAACTGGAAAAAGTATTTGAAAATAACGAAATGATGAACGAGCTGCTAAAATATTCAACTATAAAAGCAGAAAGTTTTAGCATGGAAAACTATAGCGAAGATTTTCGGTTATGTTACAGTGCTCTACCAGTTATCTATAAGAGAATCAAAACAAAGCCAACTTTCTCTTATCCGCAAGAAAGGCGGTAAGGAAGACATAAAAACTACCAGAACAAGCCCGAAGCTGCTTCTGGAAGCGTTGCTTGATACCAAATATCCAACGTTAACCAACTCAAAAATAATTATGTAAGGAAAGCTGCAATTTGAGAATGATTAGATATGCTGCTTATGATGACGACGATCATAATGATGACAGAAACTGAAATAAATATAGAACAAAGCGTTCGTCGCAATAATTCTACAAATAGGCAATTTCAATTTCAAAAAGTAATGTGTCATCAGTTTGAGGTGCAGAAGGTTAGATTAAACTCTGTGCTTTTGACAGGAGGCGGGGACATCCTATACAGAACTTCCAAGTGGGCAAGGTAGAAGAAGGAAATATAAACATTACCGGCTGTTGCGAGGATTAGGACCAAGTAGGTTCTTGTAAATAATGTTTTGGCCCTGAATATCCGATCTTTTTTCATTCGGGCATTTGATATCTGAACTATGTGAAAACAAACTCTTATCGTGGTCAATATTATGCTCTATAAAAATCCTGGATCTGAGACAATGTGATGTTTGTTCCACAAAAACTTTTTCATATTCAAAGCAAGGAATACTGTATACTGCATTTGATATATGTGAAGATGGAACCCGGTCTTTCACCATAGAATAAATGGATCTGTTAGCAAGTAAAGAATAATTAGTAAGCCTAATATTATCGACATCCCTGAACATTCTGTTGATATAGGGATTTAATCCCTTTATGTAAAACATTTGTAATACTTGGGTGAAAGGGGTTCAGGAAGAGTAGGATGGGCATTTGAGGAAGAATTGAATAATAAACTGTTGACCATATGATAAGGATATCAATTCTGAATAACTGCAATTCTTGTTGACAAAACTAGGATTACTGAATCGGTGTATTCTGTTTCTTAAGTTAACAATTAAGTTAGTCTTATACTTGACGGGAGAATATGATAGATAATTCAAGTAGTCGTACTGAGTACGATACCAAACTATAATCAGCTTATTGTAAACGCCTCTAATAACTTTAGTCTCCAAAAAGGCAACCCCGGAGCCCAGCTCTGTTTCAATTAGCAGTTGTATATGTATATAATAAAATTATTGAAAACATTAAGTATTTCTTCATTCTTGTTGAATTGCACAGAAGCAATAATGTCATCCATGTAGGTATTTCTTCAAAGAAGGTAGACACGGAATGCAACTTGTGAGCAACTCATTCATAACATATTGAGCCAGTATGGGGCGATACCTTCAATAAATTATTATCATTAATATATTTAAATATAATATATATATATATATATATATATATATATATATATATTATATATATATATATATATATATATTATATATATATATATATATATATTTAATTATATATATTTATATATATATATATTGTATATATATATATATATATATATATATATATATATATATATATATATATGGAATGAATACAGATTTATTCATGATCATATGTTCTTGGTAGAATATTGGGTGGCTTTCAATTAAAAAAATTAATCTTTCTGGATTATTTGGTG
This sequence comes from Cynegetis impunctata, assembly GCA_030704885.1. Lineage (NCBI taxonomy): Eukaryota > Metazoa > Arthropoda > Insecta > Coleoptera > Coccinellidae > Cynegetis > Cynegetis impunctata. The sequence goes on from JARQZK010004377.1 coordinate 122,798, forward strand.
TGATATAATTTTAGTTTTATAGCAAATTTTTTTTCTAGAGAAACAACTTTGGTAGTCTATGCAATGTCTCTGGTTTCAATGGTGATTTATACTTTCACGCTAGATAAAGGAATCCTTCTGGTTTATGCAGTTTCTGGTTTACTTGGGTAAGATATGTTTCATTAATTGAATTTTAATTTATATGTGCTTTCTCCCAACCTCGAATACAGTGTTATCTAGTAATGACAGCGCTAAAACTATAGTGATCAGACTGAAGAAAGCCAATAAACAAAGGATGAAATTCACAGATAGATTCTCTCGAATAAGTCCGGTGTTAGTAACTTCTGTTATAAAGTCAAATATAAGACACCATAACACATAAATGTAGTCAACAATTCAATATAAGAAAATCGTTCAATATTTATCCGGAGTATAATCAAGTGAAAACAAACTAGTTGAATATTCTATACGAAGAAAACAATTGAAGTACTTATAAATTATAAGCAAACTAATCTGATCAGTATAATTAGAGAATGAGTTTAATCGATGTATTTCTTTTGTTGGAATAAATTAATACTTAATGGAATACAAACTATTTATTTACTTTTCCAATGCTTGGAATGAGTAGCGAATGTATATTTCGCAATTTTTTCTAAAAATATACTTAGATATCTATAACTATGATATATTTTCTCAGATATTTTATCCTAAAAATATTGTGTCAAAGGTATTAAATGTTGTAGATGTTCATAAACATAATGATGTTAGTATTCATGATGGTGTTGATAATTTTGTGGTCATTTATAGTAATGATTGAACTTACTCTTGAAAGTAATTTGAGTGCCATAATTATGTCACTGAATAATCAATATATGATATACCTAAATTTTTCAACTAATACCAACTCGGTAACAAAATAAGAAATTTTGTCAAGTCGTTGTTTATATTATAAGCCTTACATATGATTTGTTTTTCAATTAACATGATATCGTGTTCTGGAATAAATATTTTCGTAGTTAAACTTGTCTGCCATTCGGATCTTCAGGCGGAAGGAGGTTTGCTATATACAACATGTATATAGCATACGTATAGTATACGTGACAATTATTGCTGTTATATCGAAAAACCGAAAGATCGTCGTACGGCACTACCACAAGGCCAAATGAAATGAGTTGAGAGACTTTAACGGAACGTTTACATGAATCGCAACCTCCCTTAATGTCAGAGATATTAATCAGTGTAAAAAAGCTGATTCTGAAATTGTAAAATTTCACACCATTTCAAAAAATCACCATATTCTAAGACGTGGTTCAGCATATATTACGAATGTGCCAAGGCACATGAAAATAAATTTAAGATATTTTACCAGAAATATATGCTAGTTCAAATGTTTGGAAAATCCAGTTACAATTCACCTGATTAATTCACATACAGACAATGAAACGATACAAAAAAACTTTACTAAAATCTCTATTAAAATTATTGAGGAAAATTTGTTTCAAAGATTACAAAAAATATAATTAAAATGAATGAAGTTAATAAATAAAGTTATTTTGAGCTCTTATCAGTATACTGATCTGTTAGTTGTCTTCTTCCAAGATCCTAGTTTGAATTGGAACTCCTGAAGTCTTGAAATAGTTTTGCAAACTCCTGAGGTCTTGTATTGGTTCTTCCCAAACTTCTGGAGTCTTTAAATAATTCTTCCCATTTCCTGAGGTCTTAAATTGTTTTCCACAGACTTCTACGGTCTAGAATTCGGACTCCTGAGATTTTTGAAATGCTTTTAGCCTCCCTACTATTTGAAGTGACGCTAGAAATCATCGAATCTTCTTTACTGACTGATCTCGGCTGAAATTTGGTTTAGCCAGTGGACGGTATTTCATAACGTTACAATACCACATATGCCTATAGTCAGAATTTCGGCCGCACGGGTAAATTTGAAAGAGAAAAGTTGCAGTTAAATACCTATAGCCAACACTGAAGATATTTTCAAATTGTGCAAAATTTCAAATACTGACTGCCAAAAAAAAAATCTTATTGCAAATCATTCAGTAACTGTAAAATTAGTAAAATATTTCTATTTCTTTGAATTCGCCATTTTTTCAATAGCTACTTAAAAGTAAAATTTAACTCGTTACGTTTTCAGCATACCTGACTTCAGTTTTATTCAAAATATATATAGCTTTTTTATGTTTCAGATTTTTCATGACGGGTCTACTTCCCGTCGGTTTCGAACTGGCTGCTGAGCTCACTTATCCAGAACCGGAAGGAACGTCCGCGGGTCTCCTGAATGCAGCGTCCCAAGTTTTTGGAATCATATTTACCAGTATTTATTCTGCAATTTTCTATCACGCAGGTGATATTTGGGCTAACGCTGTCATGTCTGTCATGTTGCTAATCGGGACGGTCTTGACAGCTTGTATATCATCAGATTTGAGGAGACAAGCAGCCCAAGTCAGTAAAACCTGAAAAATTGTTGATGTTATTATGTATGACAATAATTGCGATAATACTTCAAGAATAACCAAATTTCAGTAGTAGATGTTCAATTGAATTTTATCTCTCTAGAATAAGTTACATTGTAATACAAATGCCTCATTATCTTCTATGATTCTAATCTACGCTGACAATATCGGTAATATTTAGGTCTCAAAAATTTAATTCGTTCAAAATTTTTTACTATATATTTTATAAATTTCAGAATATCTATGGCATGTTTTAAAAATAAAATGTTAAATAAGTGCATATATTTACAAGTAATTAAATTCATTCTCTTGGAGAAAATGTAAAAATGTAATTGCATCTGTTAGCCTTTGAGAATGATAATGTAATGAGAATTAAGTTGATGAATGTGATGTTCTATAATTCCTTATATATATATATATATATATATTTATATATATATATATATATATATATATATATATATATATTTATTTTTCACTTGTATATTATACGTTTATTTCACCTTGGATACGGTTGCTATAAACACACTCATTATGCCCTAGGCCATTATGCCCGCATTTGCGGGCATAATGGATTAAAAACGCCCGCTTATTGTACTAGGAGAAATGAAGCAAATTTCATTGATTAAATACTTCATAATTCTTGTCGTATACAACCCTGGATTTCTCCGGCAATTTATTCGCAGCTTTGGCTGCATTTTCTATGATATTCTTTGGTAAATTCATTTTCATTTCCATTATTTCTATAAGACTACACAAAGAAAGCAGGAATGACATTCACTAAATTTGATGACAAAAATATTCACAAACGTCAAACTATCAACAAATGACATGCCTACTATGAGAAGGAAAATGGATAGGAGCAATGAAACGATTTTAAAATCGCTTTTTCATCATAATATAATAATTTTTTCGTGAAAAATAAAATCTTGTATGCACCGCGTGCGTTACTAGATCCTTATGCCCATCGGGCAACATTCATCCCTCGGGCCAGAGGCCCTCGGGCCGAATGTTTCCCTCAGGGCATAAGGATCTATATAACGTACTTGGTACATAAATAACTAATATATATAGGTACATTTATACTAAATACATATCCATTTTACAATTTTTACTTGATTCTCGCACAGTTCAGTGGCACAGAGTGTAGTGCATTTTTTAATTCTTATTCATATCCAATGATATATACTTTATATTTTAATCCCTTATCTTTCATTCATATTCATTGGAGAACAATGAATGGAACCATAAATTGTGTGAACCAATACGTTTAAAATTATGCAGTGCATTCAGTATTGTTGAGAATATTTTAAATTTTTTAATTATATCTTCGTCTAATTGATTCTGTATAAATCATGATAATGAAATGTTGTATATTTTTCAATCAAGGTAGTGAATGTTAACACAATGTGATAATTTTATTTCAAATGAAATTAAAATTATACAATATGAAGATAAATGAGAAGTGCACAAAGGAGGAAAACCAAATTTTAGTAGAAGATTTCAATCATAACATCTTCCGATAACATTTTCTTAGGAGGAGTTCAGAAGATTTGTGAAATTTTTCGTTATTGATTGGTGAAGACTAAAGTGATTTCAATCATAAAAATTTGATGGGTATATATATATATACATATATATATATATATATATATATATATATATATATATATATATATATATATATATATATATATATATATATCAGACATCCCAATTGAGGAATTGTAGTATCTTATTCTTCTTGTGAAGAGTTTTATTTATGGAGTAGCAACTTGTAGGTATTCTGCACAAATTGCATTCAATGGGAGTTAAAAAAATAAAACAACGAATGAAGTAGTGCTTCAAAATATTGAGGTAAAATAATTCAAATAGTTTTAAGTTTTAACTGAAATTGCTGGAATTTTGAGAACTTTGTTTATTCATTCTTAATAATATTGCGAAAAGTTTGTAGATTCAGGTATTTCGTAAGTAAAGTATTGAAGAAGCAATTTTTTTTCCAAGTGGAAGAACTTTTTTTCTCAATTATTCTATTTCCAAGTTTTCTAACGAAAACAAAATTTTCTGTTCAAAATCTCACTTTCCTTTATAAAATTATTGGTAGCAGCACTATCCTTTGTTGTAGTAAATAGATAATACCTCGAATCATTCAGTAAAAGTTTGTCAATTGTATGATTAAACAAAATTTATCATCTTCCTATATAAATACTTTATTTTTGAAGATAATTCAGTATCTAAGCATGATGTCTTCAGTGAATATTATATTTGTATATCAATTGAACATATTTGAATAATTATGCCTTTTTAAATATATACCTGCAACGTCTATGTCACACCTCGATACGATTTTTTCAGCACAGTAATGTGGAATTAATGAATTCTCATCCTTCCATTGAGCACTTCATTATATTATAAAATCAACTATTAATTTTTTTTATAATATTGAATAATCAATGTGAAAATGAAGACGAAAATTCAATTCATTTTCCATATTGATTTTACTAAGTAAATTAAAGAAAACATATCAGTAGAAATTCTTTTTCAACTTTCCAAACTCTAATTCTCGACAGAATCGCCGTGAAAGAAGTCAATTTTAATACACACTCTGATATAGTACTGTTTATTTCACCCTGTATGTGTGGAGTTCTTATTGAGTGATAAATTGAAATCATTGATTTTGTGTCCGTATTTCACTTTTATATTTATGTTAACCAATTTACTACTTATGATTCAAAGTTCCTTTTTAAGAGCTCTATAAGTTGTTTTCTCATGTAAATTGTAAACTTAATTTACTCTATTTTATTTTTATTCCATATTTTTGTTTTGGACATTGCAATTTGTATGCAGTTATATTCCGAAAGGAAAAATGTTTCGTGTAATCATAAAAAACATATTCAGTTTCTAAAGAAAAAATTGTAATGGAGTTCAACGTTCCCACAATATTCATTCATTCATGAAGATATTCGTTAAAATGTTCAGATCTTAGTCAAGTAGGTAGTAGCATTTCTGTTTGTGTCAGTAATAATATATACTATTTGGTAATAGTGGAATTATTTGGGTTTTGTTATGATATATAGTATTTGTACATCCTTGGCATCTACTCATCTCATTTCATAGACTCGTATAGTTTAGTTAAACAATTTTCCTATTTATTTAAATTAATATAAGAAAATCCTTGTTGACATTTACCTATTTCTTTGATATTATTACTAGTTCCGATGTATCTTATGTGATAATAAGTAGATAATCAAGATAAATCATGTGATCGATCATTTTAATGATGTAAAACTTTCCGTATGAGACTTTCTAAGTCGAGATTCTAGAAGAGTAGTATAGTATTTCAAGTATAATTTCTTGATCTTGATTTCGGAATAATTATTAAAATGAAAGAATATACCTATATCAGATTAATAAAAAGATATATGTTTCACTGTACGAAAATTTATCCTCTATTAAGTATCAGATGTATTTTCGTTGATAAAATAATAATATTATATTTCAAAAATAAATTGTAGTCTTATTTTTTTTTGACTTTGTAGTTTATTCAAAATGACAATAATAGAACTTAAATTATATTAGCCCTAAAACAACAATTAGTACACCAAAGTAATGTGATCTTGACCTTTTAAACTTAAAAATGCTAGAAAAACTATCGATACCTATAGTTGTTATATTAAATCAGATTTATCCTTTTGTAAATGTATCTTTTGAAGAAATAAATTATTTATGATGAATTGAGTTGAATATACCTACACCTACAAGTTACAGTTGTTAGTTTGCTTGAAAATGAAATATTATATTTTTTAAATTTGAAAATTAATTCATTAAAATTATGTGAGTTTTGATTTTGAAGAAAAGATCAATTGAATACAATAACTGGGAGAATTATTTTTCAAAATAATGTTGTATTTTTACCTTCATAAGATATTGGTTTCGTCCTTAATAGGTACTGATTATATAATAAGAAATATTTTAGATGCTTATAAAATTATTATTTTTTTACTGTGAAGATGATTTCAATCTCAAGTACTAACGAAATGAACATATTACTATCGTTTTGTTTTTCACTTCACGTTATAAAAATGAAGCTAGTTGAAATTCCTTTGAATATTAAGATGTTATTTTCCATAATTTTGACTTTAAATATGGTGAGGAAAACTTTTTTTTATAGGAATTTTCAAATGTTTTCCGACTGACCTTACTTTTAAAGTCTATATATCTTCTCACATTTTTTAGATCCACATCACCATCATTAATACTGAATCTTAAATATTTTTCGAAATGAACGGACATCAAAAATTGATTTTGCATTTAACGATTCTCTTCAGAATTTCAGAATGTTAATGAATATAAAATAATTATCATCAAATTGAATGAGGAAAGCTCAGCTACATTCACTCGAACATCAGATGAGGGTTGCCGAATGGTGTCTCAATTACAGATATTATCACGGGAGCTGTTCCGCAGTTATTGCCTTCTTTATTCCACCGGGAGCATAATTCACTCGTCAAACAAGCTTCACTCACTCGAACAATTAGATAAAAGTTGTCGACTAGTGTTTCACAAATATATTATCACGGCAGGTTCTCTGCAGCTATTGCCTCCATTATTCCACCTGGAGCATAATTCACTCGTTAAACAAGCTTCGCTCACTCGAACAGTCATATAAAGGTTGTCGATTGGTGTTTCTTTCACAGATATATATATATATATACATATATATATATATATATATATATATATATATATATATATATATATATATATATATATATATATATATTATATAAGGAGGCCTCGGTAGACCAGCGGTAAGGTGAACCGCCTTATACCGTTTGTAAACTGAGGATTGTGGCTCGCTCTTGGGTGTTGTGTATGTCTGGTATTTAGTGGTTATTTATGATGAAAACTTGGGTAATCTACATCGTTTACAAGCCCATTGGCCGTTCGGAACCGGCGTTAAACTGTAGGTCCCTCGAGTTAAAAAAAAAAAAAAGAATATATATTAAATATATATATTTATATATATAAATTAAAATATATATTAATATATATTTTAAAAATATATATATATATAAATATATATATATATATTATATATATATATATATATATATATATATATATATATATATATATATATATATATATATATATATATATATATAAATATATATATATATATATATATATAATATATATATAGGGGAGAGGGCCCTAAGATGACGAAGTAGGTAAGATGACGAATCGGCTATAAATCATACCCTCTCTCTCTCTTTGCGGGGCCTATATGACTTGAAACGTTCGTTGTGCGCATGTACCTTACAGGGTTTCTTCACTTTGGACTCGCAGCGGTTAGTCTGTCCGTAACAAGAGAATAAGGTGCGCGTCGTGCTTCGTTATAATTTTAGTGGCTTAGAAAATAAACGACTGCATTTTTCTAGGCAAGTTCAAACTGGAAACTTTTTGTTGCTAAATGTTCAATGAGTGTGTTTGGCATCATCTGTGATATTTTCACAAACACTAACTTAATGTTTTTTTCTTTGTTTGTACTTTTTTTAAATTTTAACTGTGATGGAGTTAAGTTGACGAATAAACAAAGTAGCTAAGATGACGATTTTCGTCATCTTACCCACTCCCATATAATATATAATATAATGTTGCTTGTAGAGTAATAAATTATTTACACACAATTTTAGATCATCAAATATGGGAAGAGTGTACGAGCGCAAAACAACGCGACAATCATGGAGTAAAGAGAACATGCGAATTGCTATAAATGAGGTTAGACAAAACAGCAAAAGCGTAAATTCCGTGGCAAAAGCATATAATCTCCCGGAATTTTCAGGAATTTCCTTGCAATGCTGGTCGATTCAAGAGCACGTTTTCTGATGTGGAATTAGAAGAACTACGAGAGTACATTATCAACATTGACAAACGGGCATTTGGACTAACCAAGGAGCAATTCAGCACGATAATTTATAATTTTGCAGAAAAACGTCACATTTCACACAGATTCAACACAAACAAGAAGAAAGCTGGACGACACTTTATTGAGTGGTTTATGCGGAAATACAACTTTTCCCTACGAAAGCCAGAATCGACTTCGATAGCTAGACTTATGGGATTTAATCGCCAAAGTGTTTCCAATTTTTTTAACGCACTTAAGGAACTCAAAGAAAAATATAATTTCCAACCCAATCAAATTTACAACGTAGATGAAACTGGTGTATCAACAGTTGCCACAAAAAATCCCAGGATAATCACCCCAAAAGGCAAGCGAAGAGTAATTAAGATATCTTCTGCGGAACGAGGAACTAATGTGACTGCTGTATGCGCGATGAATGCAAGTGGGACACTTATTCCCCCTTTTTTTAATTTTCCCTAGAGTTAGAATGCAACCAGCCTATATGAACAACACGCCTGCTGGATTTGTAGGTGTTGCACATGAAACCGGATGGATGACATCTGCAAGTTTTTTAAAATACCTGGAACATTTTATCCAATACGCCCGTCCTAGCGAAAACAATAGAGTTCTGCTAATAATGGATAACCATGCGAGCCATGTTACCTTTGAAGCTGTAACATTGTGCAGGGAAAATTATATTTCTCTCTTGGGATTTCCCGCACACACTAGTCACAGGATGCAACCATTGGATGTGTCTGTGTATGGCCCCTTAAAAACAGCATATAGTAGGGCTTGTGATGACTTTTTGTCAAACAATCCTGGAAAAGTCATTAAACTGTGTGACATTGCCCCATTGTTTGGAAAGGCCTATTTAAAAGTAGCAACCGTCGCGAATGCTATAAACGGGTTTCGGGCAACTGGCATAGAGCCGTTTGATTCTGATATTTTCACGGACGTTGACTTTGAAACTGCACAAACGACAGAAAGGGAACATGACGCTGAACCAAAGTTAATTGAAGAAACTTATCAAGCGAGAGATTGCCATCGGAACTACTAATTGTGCCTTCCACATCTGGTCTTCAGCGTATGCCAGAGTCAGTAACTCCAACAAAGAGCAGATAGAGACAGCTAATATTGGAAAAACATTAGAAACTCCTGATAAACAATGCCAGAGCCAGACAATCGAGGTAGGATTACCACCTTTGCCTAAAGCAAACAGGCAGAACAGACGTTGTAGGAAAAAGCTACCATCACTTATAATTACTAGCACGCCCGTTAAAGATGCTTTAGAACTAAAGCACGATGAAAACTTAAAAAAGAAAGGGAAAAAACAAATGAAAGGCCCGTCGAAGAAGAAAATGAAAAAAATCAACAGCAAATCGGTTCAAGAAAAAAATTGTACAGCAAATAAACAAAACAAAAGCAGAAGAGTAAAGCGACCAGTGTTTGAGTCATCTGATTCATTTGAGAGTTCCGTAGATGTAGCTGTGGTGGATAGTAATGATGACATGGACGAAGAGGTTGAAGAAGATGACAGACTTCGCATATTTTGTGGAGATGAGGGTAAAAATAACGAGCTTTGATTTTGTTGTAATAAATGCACCAAGTGGGCACATGCAGAATGCACTGGACTCAATTTGAAAGAAGCAAAAGCCAAAGTGTGGGTGTGTGATTTTTGTCATGAAATTTAGTTATAACTTGAAATTTTTTGTTCGTCCTTGATTTTTTAAAAACTTTTGACTTTCCTTGATTTTAGTTCTTGTTTATTTATTTATTTTAGAAAAATGTTGTTGTTCATTGTTCGTTAAAATGCCACATACGTTCGTCATCTTGTCAGCAAAAGCGGGTAAGATGACGATAACTACTTTTTTTTCGAAAAAAAAATTACCAGCCACAAAGTGCAAATTTGAATTAAAACTGATTCAAATATTCATTAGTCACTTGAATATTATATGCCTTGCTTTATAAAATATTTATTCATAAGAAAATAGAGTATCATTTGGACCGAAAACCTTAAGTTCGTCATCTTGGGTCCCTCTACCCTATATATATATATATATATATATATAAAACAAAAGCAAAATTATCGGTCTAGCCCGCATATGTCGAAGCAGCCGTTGACACGTGTTTCGGACTCATTGGTCCTCATCAGAACGGCGTAGCCAAGTATGCGATGGAAAACCTGGAAATGAAACAGCAACAACAAGCAGAATCCTTTGCTTCGGAAGACAATCACACATTTGTGGTACATTGTTCGAACTCTCCGGTTTGGGAGATTTGGTCAAACTATGACCACGGAGGCGATTAATGCCATCCGCGAGATCCTGGACCGTGGAAATAAACTACAAAGAGGAGATTTATCGCGGGGAAATAGTATATAAAACAAAAGCAAAAATTATCGGTCTAGCCCGCATATGTCGAAGCAGCCGTTGACACGTGTTTCGGACTCATTGGTCCTCCATCAGAAACGGCGTAGCCAAGTATGCGATGGAAAACCTGAAATGAAACAGCAACAACAAGCAGAATCCTTTGCTTCGGAGACAATCACACATTTGTGGTACATTGTTCGAACTTCTCCGGTTTGGGAGAGATTTGGTCAAACTATGACCACGGAGGCGATTAATGCCATCCGCGAGATCCTGGACCGTGGAAATAAACTACAAAGAGGAGATTTATCGCGGGGAAATAGTATATAAAACAAAAGCAAAATTATCGGTCTAGCCCGCATATGTCGAAGCAGCCGTTGACACGTGTTTCGGACTCATTGGTCCTCATCAGAACGGCGTAGCCAAGTATGCGATGGAAAACCTGGAAATGAAACAGCAACAACAAGCAGAATCCTTTGCTTCGGAAGACAATCACACAGGTTTCCATCGCATACTTGGCTACGCCGTTCTGATGAGGACCAATGAGTCCGAAACACGTGTCAACGGCTGCTTCGACATATGCGGGCTAGACCGATAATTTTGCTTTTGTTTTATATACTATTTCCCCGCGATAAATCTCCTCTTTGTAGTTTATTTCCACGGTCCAGGATCTCGCGGATGGCATTAATCGCCTCCGTGGTCATAGTTTGACCAAATCTCCCAAACCGGAGAGTTCGAACAATGTACCACAAATGTGTGATTGTCTTCCGAAGCAAAGGATTCTGCTTGTTGTTGCTGTTTCATTTCCAGGTTTTCCATCGCATACTTGGCTACGCCGTTCTGATGAGGACCAAATGAGTCCGAAACACGTGTCAACGGCTGCTTCGACATATGCGGGCTAGACCGATAATTTTGCTTTTGTTTATATAACTATTTTCCCGCGATAAATCTCCTCTTTGTAGTTTATTTCCACGGTCCAGGATCTCGCGGATGGCATTAATCGCCTCCGTGGTCATAGTTTGACCAAATCTCCCAAACGCGGAGAGTTCGAACAATGTACCACAAATGTGTGATTGTCTTCCGAAGCAAAGGATTCTGCTTGTTGTTGCTGTTTTCATTTCCAGGTTTTCCCATCGCATACTTGGCTACGCCGTTTCTGATGAGGAACCAATGAGTCCGAAACACGTGTCAACGGCTGCTTCGACATATGCGGGCATAGACCGATAATTTTGCTTTTGTTTTTATATACTATTTCCCCGCGATAAATCTCCTCTTTGTAGTTTATTTCCACGGTCCAGGATCTCGCGGATGGCATTAATCGCCTCCGTGGTCATAGTTTGACCAAATCTCCCAAACCGGAGAGTTCGAACAATGTACCACAAATGTGTGATTGTCTTCCGAAGCAAAGGATTCTGCTTGTTGTTGCTGTTTCATTTCCAGGTTTTCCATCGCATACTTGGCTACGCCGTTCTGATGAGGACCAATGAGTCCGAAACACGTGTCAACGGCTGCTTCGACATATGCGGGCTAGACCGATAATTTTGCTTTTGTTTTATATACTATTTCCCCGCGATAAATCTCCTCTTTGTAGTTTATTTCCACGGTCCAGGATCTCGCGGATGGCATTAATCGCCTCCGTGGTCATAGTTTGACCAAATCTCCCAAACCGGAGAGTTCGAACAATGTACCACAAATGTGTGATTGTCTTCCGAAGCAAAGGATTCTGCTTGTTGTTGCTGTTTTCATTTCCAGGTTTTCCATCGCATACTTGGCTACGCCGTTCTGATGAGGACCAATGAGTCCGAAACACGTGTCAACGGCTGCTTCGACATATGCGGGCTAGACCGATAATTTTGCTTTTGTTTTATATACTATTTCCCCGCGATAAATCTCCTCTTTGTAGTTTATTTCCACGGTCCAGGATCTCGCGGATGGCATTAATCGCCTCCGTGGTCATAGTTTGACCAAATCTCCCAAACCGGAGAGTTCGAACAATGTACCACAAATGTGTGATTGTCTTCCGAAGCAAAGGATTCTGCTTGTTGTTGCTGTTTTCATTTCCAGGTTTTCCATCGCATACTTGGCTACGCCGTTCTGATGAGGACCAATGAGTCCGAAACACGTGTCAACGGCTGCTTCGACATATGCGGGCTAGACCGATAATTTTGCTTTTGTTTTATATACTATTTCCCCGCGATAAATCTCCTCTTTGTAGTTATATATATATATATATATTTATTATATATATATATATATATATATATATATATATATATATATATATATATATATATATATATATATATATATATATATATATATATATATATATATATATATATATATATATATTCATTTGGATTGGTTTTGTATCTGTATATTATAGATTGTTGGGATTTTTCGTGGTATAACAGATATTAAATGACTAATAAAAATAGATTTAATTTACTCGACGTTTCGGCTCTATTTTTGGAAACAAGAGTTTCATCAAGAGTCTGTAAGATAAAATATAATTTAAAACTAGTTTACAATACAAAGGTTGATATTAAAAATGTACCTCACTACGGATCGTTTTGTTTTATTTTCTTTTGCTGTGGTAAGTTCCAGCTCGTGTGAACGACTGGTTTATGAATCCGAAACAGGTGTCGAGTCTTAATCGTTTCACGTCTCTTCGCGTTATGCGCCTTTTATAATATTTGAGAATATACGGTGCTCAAATTATTCACGTCTGAACGGTTATTGATTACATTTTGTAGATTTTTCTGGATATGTATCATTTCTAAAATTTCTCTTTTCTTTGTGTTAGTTTCTGTTGCCAAGATTCTAGTTTTGTCGTAGTTGAAACTATGTCCGTCTGTTTGTTTGTGTTTATTTAGTGCCGTGATCTGTGTTTTTGAATATTTATGCGTTTTAATTCTTTCTTTTAAGTGTTGCATTGTTTGACCTATATATGTCTTATTACAGTTGTTACATGGGATTTCGTATACTGTGTGTGTCTTGTCCATTAGAGGTGTTTTGCTTTTGAGCTTTGTGTAAATTTGTTTTACCTGGTTTTGTGGTTTGTAGGCTATTTTTATTTCATATGGTTTTAGTATGTGACTTATTCTTTGTGATAGTGAGGGTATGTATGGCAGTGTTATGTATTTGTATGTTTTGTTGTTTTCATGTTTGGTGTTTGTTTGTTCTGTGTTGAATAATTCATAACTTCTCTTTTTTCTTATTTGGTTTATCATCAATTGAGGATAACCATTCTTCTGTAGTAGTGTATTTGTCTGTTTTAGTGTTTGTGGTCTAAGAATGGGTGATGTCAGTTTCAGGCTTCGGTCGATATAATTTGTTATGATGGCTATTTTTTGTGAAATGGGATGGTTTGATTTAAAGTGTATGAGTCTGTCGGTGGATATGGGTTTCCTATACAATTTAGTGATTATTTCCGTGTTTCCGTGTTTAATTAAAGTCATGTCCATAAAATTAAGTTGGTTGTCTTTCTCTTTTTCCATTGTGAATTTAAGTTTTGGGTGGATGTTGTTGAATTTATTCTGTATTTGTTGTATCTGGTCCTCATCTGCTACTAAAAGGCAGTCGTCCACGAATCTTTTGTAGAGTGTAATATTTGTCTCTGTTTGTTGTATTATCTGTTCTTCCATGTATTCGATTGCCATTTGGGCGATGGTGGCTGATAGCGGGCTGCCCATAGCTACGCCTTCTGTTTGTTGGTAGAATGTGTTCTTGTATTGGAAGTAGTTTGTTCCCAGAACAAACCTTACAGTTTCTGTGAATTCCGTCTTAGAAATGTTGGTGAAGTTGGTAATTTCGGTCCATTTGTTTTCGATTATTTCAGGAATGATGTCAGTGGGGATGAGACAAATATTACACTCTACAAAAGATTCGTGGACGACTGCCTTTTAGTAGCAGATGAAGACCAGAAACAACAAATACAGAATAAATTCAACAACATCCACCCAAAACTTAAATTCACAATGGAAAAAGAGAAAGACAACCAACTTAATTTTATGGACATGACTTTAATTGAACACGGAAATAAGATCCTCACTAAATTGTATAGGAAACCCATATCCATCGACAGACTCATACACTTTAAATCAAACCATCCCATTTCACAAAAAATAGCCATCATAACAAATTATATCGACCGAAGCCTGAAACTGACATCATCCATTCTTAGACCACAAACACTAAAACAGACAAATACACTACTACAGAAAAATGGTTATCCTCAATTGATGATAAACCAAATAACAAAAAAGAGAATTTATGAATTATACAACACAGAACAAACAAACACCAAACATGAAAACAACAAAACATACAAATACATATGTTCGAGTTTCGCTCGAACAATTCCTTTTTATTCACAATTAAATTAAAATAAAATTCGATAATCAAATTCTGCATAATGCGCACATTTAACATTATTTACTCTCTCTCTTTCTCAAAAAAAGGTATTAGCAGATGTTACGCATTAGGTACGGAGAAAATCACTCGCTTATAATACACAGCAGCAAACGCTCTCAAATTTAATACTCTCAACGAAAAGTTTAAGTCTCGTAGAATTACTCTCGCCTTTATACCTACGCACAAGTTTGTGGAAATTATAGTTATCCAAATCATCTCTATCACTAGTGTACACGCACAATATTTCTTGTCAACTAGAACCTAGAAAGAATTGTACCAGTGACAAACCAGAAATAAAGAAAGTTTGAAGCTCTCCCCAGAGAATCAGTGAGTTTGATTCCGACCCTCCTTTATGTGCTAACTAAATTGCTACATAAAAATGGTGCTGAAACCAGGGACCTTTAGATCTTGTGAAGAATGAAGATATTTTGAATTGCAGAAGAAAGAATTGCCTGAAATATCTACTTTTCTAGAAATCGTCCCAATCTCATTATAGGCTGAACGCGAAGATCCACCGAACATCTGCGGTCAGTGTCGAAAAAAGGAGAATCACAGGTCAGATTGTTTTGAATATTAATTCTTATCATTCCACGGAGATGGAAAACCTTTGAAGATTTGCATATTGTCTGTAATAAATTAACTGCATTTTTATTGTCGCATATATTTGATAGTGAATTTATACTGCTATTTCATTTCGTTGTTAGAGACTCGATATTTCAATTGTGAAAAGGGAAGATATATTGTTCTTATTATTTCTGAATGGAATTGCAGTTATTATTGTACATTTAGTATAACGCAATTTTATTGCCTCTCTGATAATTGTTATCACGTGTTCACAGTATTTCATTTATTTCTATTATATAAGATAGTTAAGGTTTGATATTAAAATGGAAGCTTTATTAGAGAGAAGATCTGCAGCTGTAGGTTCATTTTCTAGAATAGAAACATACATTAATAGAATTAAAAATAAAAGTATTTCTGATCTTGATATTCAAGATATAATGACAAGAAAAGATTGGCTCAGTGAAGCTTTCATTAAGTATAACGAGGCACAAGATAAAATTGATTATCTTGTTTTGACTAAAAATTATAAGGATGATGATGATGATAGAGATGAAGTGGAAAACAGATATTGCCATTTAATGACTGAATTGAAAAATAAATTACAACATTTCCATTCTAAAAATTCAGAAGATTTAGACACTCTAAAATCTTCTCGTGAAGTAAATGTGAAACTACCTGAATTGAATATAAATACTTTTCATGGTAACATTGCGGAATGGACTTCCTTCTTTGAACTATTCACAGCTCTCATTATAAAAAACTCTAATTTATCTGACATTCAGCGGTTTCTCTATTTAAAATCGTATCTTCAAGGCGAACCTTTGAACTTGATAAATAATTTGCCATTAAACAGTGATAATTTCAAAATAGCTATCGATACATTGAAAGATAGGTATGAGAATAAGCTATTAATTATCAATACTCATATTAAGAAAATTTTGGAAATTCCATCAGTTATTAAATGCACGGCTAGTAATTTGAGAGACTTCATTACGAAAGTAAAGCAAAATCTGGAGTCTTTGAGATTAATGAAAATGCCAGTTGATGAGTGGGGCTTAATATTAATTTATATAATTTCTCAAAAACTAGATTTCAACACTCGCAAATCTTTTGAAATGGAACGAAAGAGAGATGAACTACCTAAGTTAAACGAACTATTTTTATTTTTGGAAAAAAGATGTTCTATATTAGAATGTTTGTCGGAACCTGATACCAATAATAAAATTAAGAGTTCAAAAATAGTTCATCATGTGAACAATCACATCTCACCCATAAGGGTTGAAAAGGGAACTTGTTTCTATTGCAATATATTAAATCATAATATTTATCGATGCTTAAAATTTAAGAAGCTATCCCTAGCAGAAAGAAAACAATTTGTCGATAAAAAAAGGTTATGTTTCAATTGTTTGGGCTCCAAACATTTAACGAATAATTGTTCTTCTAGGGGTTGTTCAGTATGTCAAGGAAGACATCACACACTACTGCATAATTATTCTAATAAATTAGGTTCAAAATCGGAGTCCTCAACTCCTGCAAGTATCAGTGGACCACTCAATCCTCAATACGAAGAAAGGGAAATAATTTCCTTTCCTCATGCTACTGCTGGTAATTGTGAATTGAAACCCTCTGAAATCGTAACCAATTATTCCCGCTCAATTGATAATCTTCACGTTTTACTCGCAACTGTTAGTCTTAGAGTCCGTTTAAGTAATGGAACTTCTAAAATAGTGAAAGCTTTACTTGATCCGGGTAGTCAAAGTTCATTCATTACTACTGAGTTATCGCAACAATTGAAACAAAAATCGTATTTTAAAAACTCCAAATTTTCTGGTATATCAAATAATACCACCATTTCGAATAAGGCTATGGACCTCACAATATATTCCCTTACTAATGATGAACGTTTAGATATATCCTGCTCTGTGTTAAATAATATTACATCTTATCTACCACAGTTGAGGATAAAAATTAGTGAGTTAGATTTACCACAGGAAATAACACTAGCAGATTCAACCTTTCATATTCCCTCAAAAATTGACATCTTACTGGGATGCGACATTTATTACGGAATTATTTTACCGGAAGTTATAAAATTAGGAAAAAATTGTCCAAGTTTTCAAAACACTCTATTTGGATGGGTTGTGATGGGCCCGACACCAATTTCTTGTTTTTCTGGCGCTAATGTTTCACATAAAATCTCATGTTTTACAAGAGAAGAAGAAGTTAATTTAGATATCCTATTAAAACGATTTTGGGAAATAGAAGATGTTGAAGCCCGTCAAATAGTGAAACCGGATGATCAACAAGCTGAAAAAATATTTGCCTCTACCACTAAAATTCTGAGTAATGGTTGTTATCAAGTAGATTTACCATTGAAAACTCCAAATGAAAATTTACTCTTAGGAGAATCGCTCAGCTTAGCAAAAAGGAGATTTCTTTCTCTCGAAACTCGCTTGCACAAAAATGAAAAATTGTATACTCATTATAAAAATTTTATTGATGAATATATACAATTAAATCACGGAAAATATATTCCTCTTACAAGATATAATGAATCAATGGAACTTAAGTATTTTTTGCCTCATCATTGTGTCATAAATGAGGAAAAGGTTAGTTCAAAATATCGAGTTGTATTTGACGGGTCTATGAAATCTGCTTCAGGTTATTCTGTTAATGATATAATGTTGAAAGGCTATCAAGTTCAACCAGAGCTTTTTGATATACTCTGTCGCTTTAGATTGTTCAAATATGTCTTCGTTACGGATATTAAAAAAATGTTTCGACAGATTGAACTGAATCCTCATCAGAGATATTTGCAGAATATACTATGGAGAGAAAATCCTGATCATGATTTGAAGTGTATTGAGCTTTCAACCGTTACTTATGGTTTAAAGGCATCTCCATTTTTAGCTACTCGCGTTTTGAAACAACATGCTATTAATAACAAAGATAAGTATCCTCTGGCTTATCAATGCGTATTAAATCAAACTTATATGGATGATTTTATTTGCGGTAATAATACACTGAAAAATCTTGAACAAATGTGTGAAGAACTTTTAGCCTTATGTAAATCATGTCAGTTTACTTTACATAAGTGGCGTTCTAACTCAAAATCCTTTCTTAACCACGTTAGTCAACTAAGCGATAATGATTCAGATAATGACAACTATAAAATTGAATTCGAGAATACCTCCAATAAAGTGTTGGGTATTATATGGAATTCTCAATCGGTTGTATTTTCCATATCTCTACCAATTTCTACCGAAGTAAATTCAACGACAAAACGCGAGGTGCTGGCAAGGGTGGCGCAGATGTATGATCCCCTCGGTCTAATTGCTCCGATAATTATAACATTCAAGATTTTTATACAAAAGTTGTGGATTAAAAAGTTGAAATGGGATGAAAAACTCAGTGGAGATCCATTAATTGAATGGTTGAAACTATTTGGGGAACTTGATCATTTAACTAATTTAGGCATTCCTCGTCAAGTTTTTGGTACCCCAAATATTTCTAACATAGAATTAGTTGGGTTTTGTGATGCCAGTATGAAGGCTTACGGATGTTGTGTTTATATCCGTGCAACTTACATTGATGAACATATCTCATCGAGACTATGTTGCGCCAAGTCGGGAGTCGCTCCTTTAAAGAGCATCACACTACCAAAATTAGAGTTATGTGGTGCGCTCTTGCTTTCGAAATTAGTCAATAGAATGATTAAAATTTACAATTTATTAAAAATAACTAATGTTTATTTATTCTCCGATTCAAAAATTACTCTTTCTTGGATAGATTCACACCCCTCTCGTTGGACAACTTTTGTTTCTAATCGCGTGGTTACTATCCAAGAGTTCACTTCTAATTACACATGGTGTCACATAAAATCATCAGAAAATCCAGCTGATTACGTATCAAGAGGTTTACATCCTAAAGATATTTTAGATCGTAGAATTTGGTGGGAAGGTCCGCAGTTCTTGCAATCCAAATTGGATTTGAGAATGATGAAGTTCTCGAGTACATCTATTCCTGTCCCTGAAGAAAGAAAAATAACCTTACACATTAAAACCGATGATGGAGATTTGGATGTTACTGCTTCGAGGTTTTCATCTTTTGTCAGGTTTCAACGAACAATTGCCTTTTGTTTAAGATTTGTTCATAATACTCGTTCAAGGAATAAAACCATTGGACCCTTGAAGAGTGAAGAGTTATCTGACTCGTTACACGTTATTGTTAAGTATTTACAAAAGAAATATTTTCCCGATTTAATTTCTAGCATTAAATCTCAAAATTACATAAAAGATAAAAGTATTCTGAAATTATATCCTTTCTTAGATGAGTCTGGATTAATTAGAGTAGGTGGGCGGTTATCTAGAGCAGATATACCTTACGCACAAAAGCATCCTTTATTATTGCCCTCCAATAATCATATAGTGAAATTGATGTTAGTGGCAGAACATCTGAAATTACTCCATGCTGGTTCGCAAACAGTTCTGTCAAATATGCGTTTAAGGTTTTGGCCTTTGAATGGACTCAAGCAAATCAAGAAAATAATCAAAAATTGTTGGTCTTGCTACCGATTTCGAGCCAATAACGCAGAACAGATAATGGCAGATTTACCCAAAGAGAGAATTTCTGTTTCCAGGGTCTTTTCAAATGTTGGTTTGGACTATGGGGGACCGTTTATGATAAAGAGCTCTAAACTACGCAAAGCATCTTCCACTAAATGTTATATTTGCATATTCGTTTGTATGGCAACCAAATCGGTCCACATCGAGCTGGTCAGTGATCTTTCGACTGAGGCATTTTTAGCAACTCTGAAGCGTTTTATTTCTCGCAGAGGATGTCCAACAACTATATTCAGTGATAACGCAACTAATTTTCTAGGTGCGAGAAATAAATTGAGAGAACTATATGAATTTTTTAGAAATCCAGAAATTGTAGGCTCAGTAGAAACGTTTCTTGCAAGTAAAGAAATTGCATGGAAATTTATACCTCCCAGAAGTCCGCATTGGGGAGGACTCTGGGAAGCAGCAATTAAGAGCACTAAGTTTCATTTATATCGAATATTGGGAAATTCAATATTAACTTTCGAGGAGTTAACTACTGTTCTTACTCAAATAGAAGCAATTTTGAATTCTCGCCCACTTTGTCCTCTTTCTAATAACCCTGCAGATTTGAATTGTTTAACTCCAGGACATTTTTTGATAGGAGCTCCCATATCGTCTTACCCTGAAAAAGGCCTTACTGACACCGCGGCAAATAGATTATCTCGTTGGGAATACTGCACCAGATTACAGCAAGAATTCTGGCGTAGGTGGTCCACTGAATACCTAAATATTTTACAAAATAGACCCAAATGGTTGAAACCGTTACCCAACTTAGAGATAAATGATTTAGTCTTATTGAAAAAAGAAAATGCGCCTCCTTTGAATTGGCCAAAGGCTAGAATTTTAGAAGTGATCCCAGGTCCCGACAATAAAGTTCGACTAGTTAAAATCAAAACAGTTGACGGAATTTTCACTAGACCTATTTCAAAGGTTTGTCCGCTGCCTATGAAAGATTGAAAATAATTGATATATTTTTATTACTATTTTTTTTTGCATTTGTCTATATTCAGCTGCGGGGGAGGATGTTCGAGTTTCGCTCGAACAATTCCTTTTTATTCACAATTAAATTAAAATAAAATTCGATAATCAAATTCTGCATAATGCGCACATTTAACATTATTTACTCTCTCTCTTTCTCAAAAAAAGGTATTAGCAGATGTTACGCATTAGGTACGGAGAAAATCACTCGCTTATAATACACAGCAGCAAACGCTCTCAAATTTAATACTCTCAACGAAAAGTTTAAGTCCCGTAGAATTACTCTCGCCTTTATACCTACGCACAAGTTTGTGGAAATTATAGTTATCCAAATCATCTCTATCACTAGTGTACACGCACAATATTTCTTGTCAACTAGAACCTAGAAAGAATTGTACCAGTGACAAACCAGAAATAAAGAAAGTTTGAAGCTCTCCCCAGAGAATCAGTGAGTTTGATTCCGACCCTCCTTTATGTGCTAACTAAATTGCTACAACATAACACTGCCATACATACCCTCACTATCACAAAGAATAAGTCACATACTAAAACCATATGAAATAAAAATAGCCTACAAACCACAAAACCAGGTAAAACAAATTTACACAAAGCTCAAAAGCAAAACACCTCTAATGGACAAGACACACACAGTATACGAAATCCCATGTAACAACTGTAATAAGACATATATAGGTCAAACAATGCAACACTTAAAAGAAAGAATTAAAACGCATAAATATTCAAAAACACAGATCACGGCACTAAATAAACACAAACAAACAGACGGACATAGTTTCAACTACGACAAAACTAGAATCTTGGCAACAGAAACTAACACAAAGAAAAGAGAAATTTTAGAAATGATACATATCCAGAAAAATCTACAAAATGTAATCAATAACCGTTCAGACGTGAATAATTTGAGCACCGTATATTCTCAAATATTATAAAAGGCGCATAACGCGAAGAGACGTGAAACGATTAAGACTCGACACCTGTTTCGGATTCATAAACCAGTCGTTCACACGAGCTGGAACTTACCACAGCAAAAGAAAATAAAACAAAACGATCCGTAGTGAGGTACATTTTTAATATCAACCTTTGTATTGTAAACTAGTTTTAAATTATATTTTATCTTACAGACTCTTGATGAAACTCTTGTTTCCAAAAATAGAGCCGAAACGTCGAGTAAATTAAATCTATTTTTATTAGTCATTTAATATCTGTTATACCACGAAAAATCCCAACAATAGGTATATATATATATATATATATATATATATATATATATATATATATATATATATATATATATATATATATTCATTAAACTTTCAATAGGATACAAATAAAGGATACAAACAAAACATTAATTGTGAATAAATATCAGGTATTTCAAGAGGACCGGATAAGTATATTTTTTCAACAAAATTTTTTATTCAATTTTATAAAAATTTTTTCTGATACTCCTACTGTGTCATGTTCAGGTTCACCTTAGCCAATAGCTAGCCTGTGTTCCCAAACGTGATAACTTTGGTCATC
Organism: Cynegetis impunctata; assembly: GCA_030704885.1. NCBI lineage: Eukaryota > Metazoa > Arthropoda > Insecta > Coleoptera > Coccinellidae > Cynegetis > Cynegetis impunctata. The sequence goes on from JARQZK010004377.1 coordinate 145,620, forward strand.
TTGAAACACCAGCAACCCACATAAATGATCATTATAAAATTCTAAGATCGAGACAACACGAATTCAGCCACCAATAAAACATCATTATGGTGGTAGATGGCTGTCACATCAAAAACTAACACGTGAAAATTACAAAACAACATGACTATAATACCGCAAATATACTCGATATAGCGCATATAATACAAACTTAGTCATAAACAATATCAAAAACACCAGTAAACAATTCACTCACTTATATGGTCATATCCATCCAATTGTACTCATATACTCATAGACGTACATGAGCATGCTCAATCCATGAAGGTCTATGATAGTATTCTGATCATTGATGTAAGAAGCCATTTAGATAATTTGCCCTTGAAATTCTTGACGTAAATTTCCAATTTTTAAATTTAGTGGTAAGAAATTATATAAACTCTGTCCCACATATATGAAACATCGCTGTCCAATATAGCCCAGTCAATCTACTACCAAAATCGCCAAATAAAAATAAAAATCTTATAGTTCTGAAAATTGGCCACAATGTTCTTTGGACCTTCCTCTTGAACATATCCAATGCGCAACATGCCGCCATTTTGAATTTTAAATCCCTGTTTTCGTTTTTTCCTCAATATCTCGCAATCTATCAACTTTTTCGCAACCACTTGTCCATACAAAATTAAAGCTCATTAAATTTCCTACAAAAAACGTTTGTAAAGTTTTTTTCTAGCTTTAAACGTTTGCGAGATATTCAAATGTATAAGTAAATGAGTCCAGAAAGCCTAGTTTCCGAGGGGAGAAAATCGCTTCTGAAAGTATTTTTTTTTAATTCCAGTATTTTTACTGGAAACTGATCTTTTACTACCTTGAGTACGCTGCATAGAATAAATGAGAAGGGGGTGGGAGGAGGGTCGCAAGAGAGGGAAGGGGGGTTCAACAATGGGCGAAATAGGGATAATCGCATGTTGCTGTCTATATCATACTCATTCCTCATGTCCTTTTAATCACATTTATTGTCACACATTTACTACTATTCAATCCATAAGCTAGGAATGAATTAGTGGCCCTAAGGATACTTGGTTGATCAGGTCCCTAAGTTATGCTGAGAAGGAGTAAAAAATGTATTACAGACATTTTTTGTTTTTCAACTTGTTTATTCATTAGTCATTTCACACGAGATATAATAACTCAGTATTTACAAATTGATTCAATTCTTTTAATAGTAAATCTAAATAAGAACGTAGTTTCTGAAAAAGGGGTCAAATGATGAGGATTCATGCACCCCACTCGTAAACTTCTTATAGGCTCGGTAGGTTCCGCATTTCGCCTTCCGACATGCCTGGTTCTAGCGCTCAGCCAGGAGAATCAAACCAGATATCGCTTCTTTCCCACCCACTAGAGGTGCAGTCATGCAGCCTGCTCAGAGAGTTTACCACCAGATCCAGTTGTGGTTGGGAAACCCTCTAGATCCAAAGAAATGGGGGTGGAAAGAAGTGTCGTCAGGGCTGGAACCGGTCCGCATCCTGAACCCTGCCGCACCTGACTCTATATTAAACATGATATTTTGCTCATGCAAGACAGGGTGCGGACCGAGGTGTGGCTGTCGGAAGGCAGGCGTCTCATGCTCGGTCGCCTGCTCCCAATACAATGGAATGTGCCTGAACCGTCCAGTGCCTCTCGTAGAGGAGGAAGAGGAGTCATCAGACGACGAGCATGACGAGTGAAGTTTTGTATAGGCGATTATGTTAATATTATATATGTGGTTTATTTATGTATAGTTTTTATTTGTTTGGGTTAGTTCACTACGTTTAGTTGTTATTATTTAGTTATTGAGCTATTTTCAGTATGTCAAGTAATTAAATGGTATATTTGCTTCAATTTCATAATTTACTTGTACACACCATTCAGACTTTCTGGACTTCATCTACTTATACATCTATATATCTCGCAAACGGTTAATGCTAGAAAAAAACTCTACATAGCTTTTTTGTAGGAAATTCAATAAGCTATAATTTTGTAACGATAAGTGATTGTGAGAAAGTTAATAGTTTGCGAGATATTGAGAAAAAACGAAAAAAGGGACTTCAAATTCAAAATGGCGGCATGTTGCGCACTCCCTACATATGGGGTTTTTGGATATGTTTAAGAGGCCCAAAGAACATTGTGGCCAATTTTCAGAACTATAAGATTTTTTATTTTTATTTTACCTAGATTGACTGGGCTAATAGACCTTTGCGACCTAGGAAGAATAATATTCACATCTTCTAGAAATCTTGTTTGATAGGGATGTGTTATATTCATTAACATCAAATTATTTTGCACCAAACATAACAAGGCTGCCTTGTAAAATAGTTGTCTGATATTCAGCAATTTCGAAGTTTGGAAAAGCAAGTTCGTAGAAAATTGCGGATTAAGGTTGTATATTATCCTGACGATTTTCTTCTGTATTATCTCCAAAGGTTTCATATTATTAGAATATGCGCCACCCCATGCTATTATGCCATAGTTCAGTAGTGACTGTACCAAAGCAAAATACATTATTTTAAAAAAAATTTCATTTAATATGAGGGTCATTTGCTTGAATAAATACAACAACGATCTTACTTTCTTGGTCAAGTTCTGAATTTGAAGATCCCATTTCAGGTTACCATCAATAATGATCCCTAGGTATTTGGTGCTGGCCACTGTCCGAATCTGATATGTATTATTTCTAAAAGGCAGATGTAAGTCCAACTGTACGGTACTTGGTATTCCATTCTTATAATTTGCGAAAGGTAAATAGACAGTTTTATCAATATTGATGGTGAGAAGATTTTCATCGAACCATTTTATCATCATTTCCAAGTCCTGTCTCGAGTTGATTTCTACTTCCTCCCATGAGTTTCCCTCTACAAAAAGCACTGTATCGTCGGCAAATGAGATAATCGTTCCATGACATTTCAACGTTAAGAGTTCATTCACATAAATTAGAAATAATATGGGGCCTAATACTGTTCCTTGTGGTATGCCAAAAGTTATCTCTCTGATTACTAATCGTGTTATCAATTTTTACTTCTTGTTTTCTTTTTCTTGAGTAATTTTGTAGAATTGTGTGAGCTGGTCCACGAATACCTATTTCATTCAGCTTCGACAGTTTAGCCTATCGTGACTTACTGTATAGAAAGCTTCTGCCAAATCGATAAATATACCAGCACACGGCCTGCCGCCATCCAAACTTGTGTAAATCTTATTCACCAGTAAAGCAATAGCATCGCTGGTAGACTTCCCATTTCTGAATCCGAATTGGAATTTGGCTAAAAGTTTATTATTTTCTAGAAAGTCCACAAATCGTCGCTTTAGAGCCCTCTCAAAAACTTTAGCCAGAATAGATATCATACTGATAGGGCGATAGGTTTTTGAATCGCATCGATTTCCACTTTTGAAAATAGGTTTGATAACCGAGATTTTGAACTGATTTGGGCATTCTCCTTTACTGAACATGAGATTTATTATTTTTTATCAAAGCTAATGTTGTGATATTATCAAAACCTGGTGTCGAGTTATTTTTCAAAGAATGAATAATATTTTTTATTTCAGTTTCACAAACTCAATCAGTTGAACGTCCAGTAGTTGTTTTATTTGTCTGCAGATCAAAGCAACAGACACTTCTATGGAGTTTCTTTTCAACCCAAAAATAATAAGATTTTTTTTCTTGTGCTCTCTTTCTAATAACTCGATCTTGTGTTTTTGCTGAAGGTTTTCTTTCTCCAATATTTTTATCATATTACTCATAGATTCAACTAGCCTTTTTCTGTTCTTCACTATTTCCTCGTACAGCTGTTCGATAGTTATTTCCGATTCATATATATTTCCGATCATATATATATATATATATATATATATATATATATATATATATATATATATATATATATATATATATATATATATATATATATATATATATATATATATATATACACTCGTATATTTTTAAAAAGAGTAAAACATTTATTTAAACATGTAAACAAATATGAAAAATTTCATATAGAAAACGAATACAGCCATAAACATTGGTCACAAACGTACATCTAAGTTATTTATATTCTCTATTGCACTTTCAGTCGCAAACAGGAAATCAGTCGGGTCGCCATCGTACGATCTTAGTGGACACTCTTCCACAAGGTGCCTGACGGTTTCTCTATCAGCACTGCAGTCACACTGTGGAGATTGGTTTTCCCCCCATTTGAATAGGGAATCTTTGCATACATTATGGCTCGTCCGGATTCGGTTTGGTATGCACCAAGTTTTTCGTGGAAGGTGGAAACCAGCTGGCTTCTACGTTATGCACGGTATCATCAGGCTTTTGGCTGATGCATTTCTCTCCCATCTCTCTCTTCAGGCTTCGGTGATGTTGAAATCTTCAGCGTGAAGTAAACGAGCTTCTCTCAGAGGGGGTGTCTAGATCGAAGTATGTTTATTCGCAGATCATTCATATCAGAGTTGGCTGGGAGTTCCTGGTCATGCATTATTTTTCTATATTCCCTTGAAAGAGCATCTTGCCGTGGTATATGACTCAAAACATGCAACCAGTCAACTGGGGTAGATTTGATAGTGCCTGATATGAGGCGCATAGTAGTGTTAAGTTGGCAATCCACCAGTTTGGTATGTGCACTGTTGAGCCATACTGGGGAATATCAATAAATGCTCTTACATAGCAAAAACAGATGGTTTCATCTTATGCCTGTCTTGGAGAGGATTTCAAAAATATATCAGCCATTGAAAAAACTCTCACTATATACTATTGTAGTTTTCTCCTATTTCATTTATAGGTTTTCTCAGGGAACGAAAGAGTTTTCCGTAACTACTTCATTTCTTATAAACAATGTAAATATCTTGAAATCAAGTAATTTTTTATTGATATTTCTTCATTATTTAACGATATTATATGAACGAAGATTTTCTATATTTCATCGCACAGTTCAGTTTTTCCTGTCACCCTTCGGGTTTTTCTTTATATTTCTATTTCGAGGAGCTGGCAGAATGCATATTTGATACAGGTCTAAATATGAAATTGATATGTTTTCGTGATGTTCGAAAATGACACTATAAACAGTTTTAAAATAGTCATATTTGTAGGTGAAATAAATGAATAATTCACCTATCAGAACATTATGTTTCCATCCGGCCCAGTTTACATACGTATATTTTTGAGTCATTAATAACAAGTGACTCAATAAATAGACCTATCTTGCTCAGATTACGCCATCACTTCTATATTTGATTTTCGTCTTGAACATTTAAAATGACTCACTGCGTCAGGTTTGATATTTATGTGAACTCAACCTGTTGAATCATTTCTAAGATTTTTAGCTGACGACGATGAACTTTTTATTCTGAATCAAGTGTAATTCTGAAATTTTTCCATGTACTTCTCTAATTTTTATATTTGCATTCGTCAATATGAAGTTAGCAATATATGTTCCGTTTCATTTAATTTTAAAGAACTAGAATTTCGTAATAAAAAATGGTCCAACCAATACTTTTTTTCCGCCCTGGCAAGTGCAATTATGTGAAAATTAGTGACAACTTCAAACACTCACATTATCTAATGTTTCATTTCATGAGCATTTTCTGATGTTTCTCATCTTGCTTCACTTATATCATTCTATCTTTAAAAATTCAATTAGATCTGATATTCCTAAAAATCTATCTAACTCAAGAAACTCATTGAATCATTTAATTACAATCTGAAATTGATTTTCACTTTCAGATATTCAAATTAGGTACGTGCACTTGCATTTGAAACACTATTTCAAGTAAGAGTTATCTTTCAGAAGCTTCGCAGCCAACTGGTAGATATATTCTCCACGGATGACTACGATAATTTTGTTTCTGTTGTCACAAGGGGTCTCTAAACCAAGCTTGATCGGTAACAAAAAGGTTTCACATAGTGAGAAATGTTAATTCACCAGGCAATGCAGATGTATTTATGACTATTATAATCGGCCACAAAACACACCGGATATTTCAACAGATATATAGGCTACTAGGATGTATTTAAAAGAATGACACCCACTTCGATGAACTTCATTTTCATAAAATGGCTATTAAAGTACGGAAATGGCCAATATTAGATTGAAGTTGAACAAATTGAAGAAACGAATATAAGTCTCATGAATTCGGCGTGCACTAACAAACAGGCTTCAATTTTTATTTCTGTTGATTTTTATTGAATGCAGGAAACTTTCAGGTACATCGTCATCACTTCTATTGGTAATTGCTAAAACTGTCTAATGTGTTGTAACTTCAAATTATTAATAAACATCAAAGAGAATTGTATGCTAGAGGTAAGAAAGTTTGTGAACCAGGGCTCTGAGGATATTCCATAAAGTATCATCCACAGGATGAAGAAGTCGATATCCGAAATAAAAAACCATAAATTATCAGGAGAAAATGAAGTGCTAATTGAAGCTCTCAAAATGGGGGAGATAAGATTTTGCAAAATCCAAAAAAACTGTTTGATGAATGCAGGGTAAAATACCACAAAAATGGAACAATGTAATCATCACTTTTATCCATAATATCAATATCGAAATTTCGTAAACTACCATCCAATCAGCATGCTGTCGCGTAGTAAATTGTGTACCTTCCTAGTAGTAAAAGCAATACTTTCCCGACCGATAATGAACGCCTCGGCCAACAAGCATTGAAGTTTGTGCTTTTACTACGAGGTACACATATTATTTTTTCTGAAATCGCAATCAATATTATCATAAGTAAGGATTTTTTATGAATTCATAACAATTTTTGATTACCATCCCATTGCCTCATTTAGAGAGGGATTGTCAAATAGAATGACTTTTCAGGTAGAGTTCAGGCTATGTTTAGTAATTATACAAAATGCAATATAACTATGAATATACAAAAAGAGTTATACTTAATAAACGTTCCATATGTATTATAAAATATTGAATAAATGTTATTAATGTGAGTTGGTTGTTTGCGTGTATTTATTGACTGTCAAAGATTTGTATAAAAAACCGTTAGGGACAGATTTTGACGGCCTAGGCCAGCAAAAATTTTCCCGTACTTAGCAACGTACTAAAATACTAGACTATCGTATTTTAGGTACTGAAGTTGGTCTGAGAAAGTAGGCCTTCTTGAACGATTCCAGAAAAAAACTATTACTTCACTAATAGAATCGATTTATGAAATAATTTTTTTTTTCCAATCGGTTTGCTATTTAAGCGCGATTTTGCAAAATATAATTCTATCGGTTAGAATAGGCGATGCATTTCGCGCGAAAAATACGACCCTAGTGATGGAGCTCTGCAACTCACGCTTTTTTTTCATCCCAGAGGTAAAAATCTGGAGGCGTAAGATCGGGGGATCTTGCCGTCCAATGAACAGGGCCCCGGCTGCTAAGCCAACTATTGTCCGCAAATATTTCGTTTAAAAACCTCGTTATAATGTGTGCATTATGACACGGTGCCCCGTCTTGTTGGAAGTATACGTCTTCAATTTGTTGTGATGGCAAATCATCCATTATTGGTTCAACAAATTCCCGCAATATTTCCAGATATCGCGCTTCTGTAAGGTTACCCTCATGTATTTAGAAACCTTCCTCTAAAAATACCGACCCAAACATTGAAACTGTATCGGTCTTGATTTTGTGTCTCCACTGTAGTATGTGGATTTTCCAAAATCCAATTGTAGAAATTGTATCTATTGAAAATACCAGCGCTGCTAATGCATGCTTCAACAGTCCATATGATTTTCTGTCCAAAGTTTGGGTTTTCAGCACATCTTCCCAAATACCATTGGCAAAATTCGAGCCGGAATTATAGGTCATTTGGTACTTTTGCTAGTAACTCGTGAACTTTTCTTACTCTATACGTTTTGAATTTTTTTTTTAAGAATTCGCACTGCACTACTTCGTAGTGAAATAATTCCATTGAAAAGTTACATTTTGGGTTGCATTTGTCAGATGACGTACTTTTATTTTTTAGATATCAAGGAGGTAAAGTTAAATCTAAGTTTGTGGGGTTGCAACCCTTGTCCCACGACCGCCATCTTGGAAAAGGGGTTATTAGGATGAATCTCACAAACTATAGGTCTTACGAAAAATTATTAATCATTTTTTGTTGCAAATAAAATTATCTACAACTTTAGTTCAGTAACAATGTTATGAGAGAAAGTCGATGAAAATTTGAGAAAAATTTTTCTATTAGTCTTATAACTTTCTGATTATTTTACCAAAAGAATTATATAAGACCATTTTTATAGAGGAGTTTTCAAGAAATAATTTTTAATTTAATTTTTTCAAATTTTATTCATTAATTAAGGTTTTACATTGCTGCGAAACGAATATTCTTCAGTATTCATAGCTATATCTAAATATTAATGATTTGCCATAACTTTAAATCATCTTCTATTATTTTTTTATGATAATCCTTTCAAGTTTTGTTAATTCAATTCTGTTATTAATTAATTTTCGATGTTCCAGGCTGCGGGATCTGGTTGACCTTCTACATCAGATACTTGAGGGAGAACTGGAGAAGGAAGCGGCTTCATTGTCGGCGGTTCATCTTCAGAATAATTTTTCTCTGTGTCACTTGGCAAATTGTTCATATCTTAGGCTGTCAGGAGAATCATCAACTTTATTACCACCATATAAAGAGATGAAAAAACGTTCACCAATGACAGTGAGCAAAGAAGGGTCATCTCTCTTGTTGAGAAACAAAGCTGCTTCATGCTAGATGCTTCTGCAGGGTTTTCAGAATTTAAGTTTTCCCATATAATAAGCTGCTGAAGATGTGTAACATCCTGAAAAAGCATGGAAAAAGCAAATTATACGCAATGAAGTCTACGTACAGAAAACCTGACTGACAATATAATTGTTCTGCTGTATGTCCTTCTGAGGGTTCAAAAAAATACATTTAATTGTTTTCTTTCAAGTGCCGTGAGCAAGATAAATATGTCGATATCTCCATAGCTACAATAATTAATGAGTCAAACGACTGAGATTCTTGGTCGACACTCAAATTTACATCGAATTTCTCTTATAACTTTGTTATTTTTGGTTCTACGACTAAAAGTTACTGAACTGAAGTTGTAAAAAATTTTATTTGCAATAAAAAATGTTTGACCATTGTTTTTGTCAGACGTACAATATAAAAACGTTTGTACCTCTTTTTCCAAGATGGTGGCCGTGGGACAAGGGTTACCACACACAAACTTGGATTTAACTTTACAATAAACCCTTCTTCATTTCTCAACAATAAAATTGCGTCCATTGACAAATGTACGCTAAGCTCAAAAAAATTTAACATTCAAATGGACTAAATATTGGATTCGTTTTGTATTTCCCCCAAAAACGTTATTTGTTTCTCATTATCTATCTCTATTAATGGCTTCGTATACTCTTGTCCTTGGTTTTCAAAAAGAACCGTTATTAACTAGGTTTTGCTGTAATCTAGGTAACATATCCCGAAACCGTTGTCTCCTTTTAAGGTTCGAAGTAAATATTTCTTGTAGCCTGAGCATCTTCATGTGATTCTCTATAACACTTAAGCATGTCGAATTTTTCGTAATTTTCATACATTTTGAATTAACAGTCAGATGAATATTCTAGTAAGTTCGAAACTCAGTTCAAATAAGCACACTTAACTTGTACAGCAAACTACATCTCAATTAAAAATAATAATTGTTTGACAGTACGCATAGACAGTAGATGCTAAGATATTTTGTTTCATATTCAGGTATGGCTACCCTGATTTTGAAAATTCATCTAAAATAAGTTGAAGACAGCCACAAAATGAATGTTTTAAGAGAAAAGTAGCAACTATTAGATATATTTGGAAAGAGAGTTTTATTTGAAAGAAGAATATGTAAAAATATACAGGATGGTCAATAAGAAAAGGTACAGGTTTATCATAGCTTCAGAACCATATTTTTTTATGAAAAACTAGAAAAACCGTTTGGAAGAATGTTTTCACAGAAACAAAATTGAAGCACACCTTGTATCTTTCGAATAAGTCTAGATATCAATGTACGTATATTAAGTTCTTTGTTGAAATTTTCTTAAGAAAGTGGTATATTGAAGAGGCGATGTATCATACTATTATAAGCTGCTAGTTTGTGTTGGAATGGATGATTAGACGTATTGTGTAATGTGATATCTGTATCTATATGAAGGTTAATGATATATTGAAAAATCATATTTGTTGTTTTATATATATATATATATATATATATATATATATATATATATATATATATATATATATATTTATATATATATATATATATATATGTACATATTGAAATTTCAAAAAAAAGATTACTGAACACAGGCGAAGTTACATAAATCATAACGAAGATTCAATATATGCTAGACATTTAATAAAAGAAAAACATGACTTCAATTCGGATTCAGAAATTCTTCATCTTGGAATATAAGGTTCAAAATTAAATCTTATGGAAACTTTAGAAATTAATAGGCTTAAAAATTCCCAGAAACGTATTATATATAAACAAATATATATATATATATATATATATATATATATATATATATATATATATATATATATATATAAATAAATAAATATAAATATATATATATATATATAATTATATATATATATATATACATATATATATATATATATAATTATATATATATATATATACATACATATATATATATTCTTTGGGAATAATGTGTGTACAATTATATAAAAATCATCTAGATATGTTTTTGTGACGGCTGTAAATTGAGTATTGTATAATTTCCGAGCTTCGAGCAGGCAAAATTATTAAAAAACATTATAATAAATCAAGAAATTGATTCGTTCTTCTAATTTTGGGTAACTAGTAGTTTTGAATATATTTTATTTAATGTTTAATTAATGAGTTTAAACGGTCTCTATGAGCAAAACACGTGTTTAAAAAAGTTCAAAATCTCTAATGGACAATTTTTATTTCTAAAGAAGAAGTCAACCAATATCTCCTCGTACTTCTTCTCTTTCTAAATTTTATACTACACTATTAAACAAAACTACTCGAGCTTCTGTTTGATACTGTAGTATTATATATAAAGCTCGTGCAGTTTTGTTTAATAGTGTAGTATAAAATTTAGAAAGAGAAGAAGTGCGAGGAGGTTTCGGTTGACTCCTTAGTTCGTAAATAAAATTTTCCATTACATCCATTTGAGCTCTTTTAAACATGTTTTTTGGTACTAGTAATCGATTAAACTTCTTGTCGAGAAGCGTAACTTCTACTCATAGAAGATTTTCATTCAATATTTAATATTAAATATTTGGTAATGTAGAGTATCAAAATATGAGCTTCTTAAAAAATAGGGCTAAATCTTGGCTTTGGTTGTGAATTTATTCACTCCTTAATATTCTAAAGTTAATAAAAATTGTCGAGTCAGTAAAAGTTTCGTGTGATGGTTTTCTGGACTTCTGATTCATGGATCTTGAAAGAATATTCACAAATCATGAGAATATATTAAAGGATTTTCGGTACTTTTCAAGAATGATTTATACGAAATTGACAAAGCAGCTGATAAATTCATCGAAACTGACGAGTTTTATCAAAATTTCTTACTGCCTCACCTGCTGTTCTCGTTGAGTCGAAAGTGTGGAAAAAATATTCAATTCGTATAGGCGATATTAGGCCTAAAAGTTCATTAAAAGAGCTAGATGATTGCCTAGAAATTTTTTTTCCGAATATCAATATCAGCTACGTTGCCGGTATCGACGTTTGAAGAGAATAAAAACGATTCAAAGGAGCACGATAAAAGAAGTGAGTTTGTTATGACCCTTCTGACTATATGAAATTAATTGCAAATTAAAAACTCATGGTAATCTCATTTTTTGTTATTGAATGGTTTGGCTGCTCTGGAAATTCATCATGACATTGGAATCATAGCTGACGAAGTCATAATAGCCCAGTCAACAAAGGCCCGAAAACATGAAACTTAGAAACATATTTTAATTGATTTTGACGGATATCCTGAAGAGCCTACTACCAAGAATGAAGAGCTAAACTGAAGCGTATCAAGCCATTCATCTTGCACTATCGCGTTCGAGAGAAACGCTGTTTGTGTTACAGCAAAAGAGGACTTTTTGGGGAATAAGAATAATGAAGAGAACTTGTTGCTTGCTCTGGTGTCAGAAATTTAAACTCGTGGTCTGCGGGTAATAACAAAAGAAAAAGATGCCGCTGTAGATATTGCAATGACAGCTATAAACCGAATCAACATTACTTCTATTATTGTAGTTGTGGGCTCAGATACAGATCTAATAACATTGTCAATTGCGCTGGCTCCTGAACAGAAAAATGAAAAATATAAATTTCCTAAAAAAAAGGGGGTGCTATATCATCAACTACCATTTACAAGATGGAAGCTTCGATTAACTAGCACCAGAGTTCACAAAGATTTCTACTATTTGCACAAGCACTAACAGGTTGTGATACCACCTCTTATTTTTTTGGCATAGGTGAATTAAAAACAATAGAATAGCTTGAGTCACATAACACTTAAGACTTGACTGAGTTATTCACATATCTAAAGAGGTATAAGGTATTGATGGCTGCAGAAGAGAAATTTGTACTGCATTCATGTGGTTTGAAAAAATATTCAACTTTGAACAATGCCCGATATAACCGATTTACAACTTTGATAAAGAAGAGTACACTGAGATGTCACTTTGACCTGGCAAAACTGCCACCAACCTCTGAAGCGTGTCATCGACATTTACTAAGAGTTTTTTTACAAGTACATAGTTGGTTAGGAAATAAACTTCCCGCCACAGAGTGGGGATGAAAAACAAAAACTCTAGAAAACAAAAAGATTGAAAAAAACACTGAAACCGGTCACAACATCAAAACCATTTGCCCCAGATGATATTTTGCATCAACTGTCTTGTGCTTGCAAACAAGGACGTGGAAGATATTGTGGGTGCAGGAGAGCCAACATAGTTTGTTCTGGAATGTGTGAGAATTGTAATGGGTTGTCATGTTCAAACTCGCCGAATTCTTCCGAAGAATATAGATTAGATTCAGATCCAAGTTCAATAGAATAAAGACTTATATATTCTAAATAGCATACTACATACTTTTCATTGAATTTCTATATTAAAATTTATGAACTGTCTGTTATGAAAACTAAAAATTTTAATAATAAAGAAGGATATATTTTTACTATAGTTTAGTGCTGGGTAGATGGTCCGTGATGATGTTAAAGCTGTCACCTTGTGGTTAACAGCTGCCGATATTGCCATAATTAGACACGGCAGATCCATAGGTGGTGGATAATGGAACGTAAATCAAATAAAATCGTTAGGGAATTTCTTGCCCGAACCAAAATTGGCATAAGCAATAGATGACTTCATATTTCGTTTATTTTAATACACTACGACTGATCAACGAAATAGTCAGCCGCCCGTAATCGCAGCTAAAAGTTGCTGCATCCTCCCCTCTACTGTGCCAGCCCGCGCAGGAATAAGGAAACCTTCACACAAATAAATTAACAATTAAATAATCTACCATTTTCAATTAAGGTTTTTTCCGGTTATATGATTTCCAAAAAGCCTTTACGCAAAAATATGAAGTGTTAGAGTTAAAAAATCGTTTTTGTCGCGCATTCACATTCATTTATGAGAAAACTATTAGGTTCAACGTAAAAAGACGACCACTATTGTAGCTCATGTTATAACATACACAACGAAAAAACATTCAACTTAATTCGATTATTAGTATCATATATTTAGGACTTTCCGCAGTTATTGACGTTTTCATTCTTTGAGAGGGGGTAGGGGGTGAAGCTCCAAGGGGATTTTAGGGGACTTTCGTGAAAATGATCCTCTGGTAGTGGTTTATCAATGGGAAAAAATTCAGCTTCACGCTAATTTTTTTCCCATCAAAACCTTTATTGAATGGGCTATAAATGAATTGTCAATAAAACGGCGAAGCCTCAATTTTCTGCTCTAATTTTCCCAAAAAAGTTCTCAAAGATGTAAAAATCCAATTTGATATAATTTTTTACTAATTTCCAATTAATTTTTTCCAATTCAATTTATTTCAACTTCAGTATTTAAATTAATTTTTCTACTTATTTTACACTATTTGCACGATTATTTATCAACAAAAATAGAAATAGTGGAAAATTTCATACTAAGTCATATCCCCCCCCATCGCAAAAAGCTATCTACGCCACTGTATATATATATATATATATATATATATATATATATATATATATATATATATATATATATATATATATATATATATATATATATATATATATATATATATATATATATTACCGGTACATATCTGTATTGTTTTCTGGGATTATTTTCGAGGCAGAATGAAACTATCAAAAATGGAAAACTCTTAACAGCCGCCGCCATTTTTACGTAGATAGGGTAAGGGCACCGGTTTTGGCCACTTTAGCGAAACATCATCTTTAGAGGCTTGTATTTCGTAATTAATAAATTATTAAGTGTATACTCTTTGCTTAGCGGGATAGCTATATATTTATAGATTTAAACTCTTTAGTTAGAATGAAAAAGAAACTCAGGTTCACGTGTATCTAAGCGAATTTAATGCCGATTTACAAGATCCGCCGGTGTTGGCCAGCTGAGAGATAGTTTTGGCCATAACAAATTATACACAGAAGTTAGATAAAAATGTTCATTAAAAAATGAGAACAAAACTTGAAACTATTAATAATTTAAGAAACGTTTAGTAGGTATTTTTATATTATTAGGAACACATGTAAATATCAATAGAATAATATAACCATATAGGTAAGGAACATTTTTGAAAATAACTACTTAGTAGTACAGAAACTGAAATCTTTGTAGTTGTTTATTTCTGGTACTGTAAAAATTCCCCTATTATTTCTTTGTTTTGGTTGGCAAATATACTCTAGGATATCGTCTTTGTGATAAGTTAGGACGTCTTGTTTTAGTGGCCATTTCCAGTCAGCACCACTTTTAGTCATTGATGATATAACAATATCTTCGTCATCTTGTTTCTCCAAAATTTCTCCAGGATTGAAAAAATTGTCATTTGCCGTCTTTATTTACGGGAAATCCCGCTTTCGCCCAATTTTTCAGCCACTCACACAACCCTCTTCTAGATCGCACCTTAGCAGATAATCTGGTCCCCGTTTTCCTATACCTTCAGGGGCTCGTCCGGCCAATTTATTCCTTAGAGTGGTCCTTGGAATATTATAGGTTTTACTGGCAGTTACCACAGGCATTCCATATTCTCTCACTGCCTTTACAGCGTTTTTAAGTTACTCTTTATCGTATTTATTCATATCCTATACCTAAAAAAAGTACCTAGGTCAGGGAAACCACGATATGAAACGCAAATGGCCAAAACTGTTCAAAAGAGTTTGTTATTTGGCCACTTAGGTAGCCAAAACCGAAATAATCATTTTTAATGAATTGAGTTTTAGCCAGGCTTAAAATTAGCAAAAACGTGATATAACCTAGCTTTTTTATGGATTTTTGTTACTCTTCATTGACTTCAAACCTATATTTATAATATAAAATAGTACGTGTCAGTATAACTGAATTATTCAACTAAAAAAACGCTAATACATACCAATGCTGTTTAGGAGAGAAGTACTTAGTGACGAATTGGAGATGTTTCAGCACTGCCTCATACTCACTTGCGTTTAACTTAAATGTAAACAACTTATGATGCAAAATAACGATAAGTTATGATACGCTGTAAATGGCGGGCAACTTTTGCCATGTTGATTGGTAAAAAGTCTTAGTAATTGCGAAAAAGTGTGAAAGTGGCCAAAACCGAGGGGGTGGCCAAAACAGGTGCCTTTACCCTAGTTCTTGTTTTTTAAGGTTCTTGAAAATTTGCTCAACTGCACAGATTCTACAGATTGAGTTACAGGGTTGAAATTCGTTACGTGGATTAAGTTCTTTTCGAAATAAGATCCTTCATTGGTTTCAACACTCTTACTCAACCGAGATGCATTTCGCGGAGACTATATTCCATTCGAGTCACATATCCACCTTGTTCGCACTCATTAGGCGATGATTTGACCAGGCCAATTTTTATACACTTTATATTAGCTTCACTTGTGGGGAGTGGAGTCTTGCAACGTCATTTTTAATTACTTCAGATCTGTTTATTCTGAAAATTGGAACGCGAAATGCGTACTGATAATACAATAATTTCAACATTTTATCCTATTGTCCTGACCATTACCATCAGAGAAAAATTCCTTTATTAGCTTGAACTGAATGTGACTCAGTTTTCATATTTTTTTTTGTCCAAACATCTTTTTCATGATAAGAAAGTTGATATAAGCTGTATTTTAGAAGCGAATGATGGGCGAATATAGATTTCGTTGGCTAAAGGTATGGGGTTATTATGAGGCTGGTTAATTCTGAACGTAGGCGCTCATACTTTGGTGTATGTTATAATAGATGCAGAGTCGACAGCGGGTTAAAATTATTTTTTGCCTAAGACAAGTAGTTTCGAAGATAAAATAATTTTTTAAAATTTTTAGAGTGAATGGGTCTGGGTATGAGATTGGTAATATTTGCTTGTAAGATGCAAATGCTTTGATATATACTAAAATGTATTCTGTTCGAATGGCATCGCGACCTGCTTCGCCATCAATACGCGATGCACTTCGCGAAAAAAACGACCTTAGTGAAGGAATTCTGCTTCTCACGCGTTTTTTTTTGTATGACAGTTTCTAAAATTATTCTGATTGTTTATTTATTTATTCTTCTCCTATTATTATGGAGCCCCCTTCAAGTATTTAATGAAAATATGAAGGTTGTTTTTTCCCGGGTTTCTTATCCTACTGTTTCCTTAAATTCTAGATGTTCAAGTTGTCCATTTTTTATTATTTCAGTTTTTAATTGCTGAATCTCTCGTACAAGTGCTCTTGATGGGTGGTGGTGAAAATTGACGTTCAAATATCTGGTATACATGCGTTTTCTATAGTCAGTACCTAAGTGTCACTGTCTGGTTTCCTATGGTGATGCGAACATCGAGGAGAGAAGCTTCTTCCTTACTCCAGCTCTAATAAAAACATAATAATTTAATCTACGGTGCTGACTTGTTCTAGAAATAAAATGAGATAATTTTTTACGTGGGGCAAAATCACGAAGATATCGAATAGTAAGCACTTACTTTGGTTTCAACAAATATTTGTTCAGAAAATGTTTATATATATATATATATATATATATATATATATATATATATATATATATATATATATATATATATGTAAGAAAGTTTACACTTTCTCCAATTCATTTCCATATTCTGGATCTTAGATTGTGTATATTGATAAATGTCAGAATATTGACAATATAGTTATTAATTGTTGAAACTTATAGAACGGCGGATAACAAACATTGAATGTAGTTTCTCCATTTTAGGTTTGTTATAAAATTTCTAAGTTTTAATTAATTTAATAAATGTTACTCCATTTCGGAGAAACACTTCTTGTTTTGATTATCGTCGTCAACATTATAAAACTACATTCTCGTTTATGAGAACAATGGAGAAACTTCAATTTGAATTCAAAAATGTGGCAAATCCAGATGGAAAGTCGAACGTTATAGTTATAACTTCAGTCAGTACATTAGATAATAGGAAATTTAGCTTACCAGTTGAAGATCAAATTGTGAAAAATCATAAATTGATTGCAGCAACAGAAACCTTCAAAAAAGTAAAAAAATGTCTACAAAAAAGGCATCAATCAAGGAAGATCTGGATTACATTAACTCAAGAAATGAGAAACATTTATTTTGATCTGGAAGGCAACTTACAATTCAATGATTTATTTCTAGAAGAAATTGAAATGAAGGGGTCAGAAACAGAGAAAGAAGAACCGATGATTAAAATACTGGAGAAGCTGATTGAGAATACTGAAAAATCTGAAGGAAGAGGCTTGTCAAAAATTACCCAAGAATTTATGGTTGAACAATTCAATAGCAAGGTTATGAATGCTACCCAATGGATACAGGAATTTGAGAAGGAATGTGAAAGATTTCATGTTAATGAGGACATCAAAAAATTGAGGCATTAAAATTTTTACTTGAAAAACCGTATTTAAATTGGTGTAGTGATATGATTTTAAAATTATCTGTGAAGTCAGAATGGGACCAATGGAAGAGAATATTTTGCGAAACTTTTGCTAATAAAGGCTGGTCTCCAATAAGGTACGCCTTATCGTTTAGATACCAAATGAGAAATTTGGTGGATTATGCAATAAAAAAAGAGAAGTTGTTATTAGAAGTTAGAAAAACAATAGATACTGAAACACTTATTGATCTAATAGCTACTGGACTACCAAATTTCATTGCAGATAAAATAGATAGGGAGAAAATTCAAACAACAGAACAGTTATGCTATGAGATAGGAAAATTAGAACTTTTTGTACAAAAAAACGTGACAAATAATAAAAATATGAAAGATGAAACAAACAAAAAACTACCATGTAAGATATGTAAAGATAAAGGAAACAGATTTCATACAGAAGATAAATGCTGGTTCAATGAACAAGCAAACAAACTAGAAAACAACTCACTATTGAATATTAGAAACTTCGAAGATCCAAAAAACTGGAGAGGACACCATTAATCACTATCAAGGTAACCTTAAATAATTTATTAACAGTTCAAGCAATATATGATTCAGGATCAACTATATCTTTGATAAATTCAAGATTATTGAATTTAAAAACTCGTAAACTTAATAATGAGAAAAAAATTAACCTGAAAACGATTAATGGTGTCAGTAAAGGGAATAGGGTTGTTAAGTTGAAAGTTAAGGTTATGAATATAGAAGAAATGATCAATATATGTATTATAGATGATGTTAATTTCAATTATGACTTTCTTATCGGTCTTGACTGTATAAAGAAATTTCATTTAAGTCAAAATGATAAACTTGAAATTCAACAAATGTCAGTAATTCCCAATAGCAATGATATAAAAAAGGAAACTATTTTTTCAAATGAAATAATTTTTAATGATGATATTGAAACACTAAATTTCGAAGCCATAACAAGTAATTTAGATGAAGACAGGAGGATCAAAATAGAAAATCTAGTAAATAAATACTCAACAATATTTGCAAAAAATAAATTCGATGTGGGAACAGTGAAAGATTATGAAGCAAGAATTGATTTGCAAATAGAAAAATACTGCAGCAAAAGATCATATAGATGTACTATAGAAGATAAAAGAGAAATTGAACAGCAAATTGCAGAACTGTTAAAAAGAGAACTTATCGAAGAGTCATATAGTCCATTTGCTGCACCGGTCACATTAGCCTACAAAAAAGATGAAGAAAGAAGAAGTAGATTATGTATAGATTTCAGAGATCTTAATACAATAATAGTACCTGAACCACAGCCTTTTCCAAGAATAGAAGATATCTTGGTCAAAACACGTAACTGTAAATTTTTCACGAAACTAGATATAAACTCAGCATTTTGGTCGATACCCTTAAGAATTGAAGATAGAAAAAAAACTGGCTTTGTCACTCAAGAGGGTCATTTCTAATGGACTTGCTTACCATTCGGTCTTAAAACGTCTCCTTCAATATTCCAGAGAATATTGGGGAATATAATAAGAAAACATGGATTATCCAATTTTACAAGAAATTACATCGATGATATCCTAGTGTTCTCTGAGACATTTGAGGAACACATGATTCATTTAGAAAAATTACTGAAAGCAATAATTGAAGAAGGATTCAGGTTGAAATTTACGAAATGTGAATTTGCTATGGATTCAGTCATATACTTAGGGCATGAAATTAGATATAATTCAATTACTCCAATGAAAGATAATTTAATAGCTATACAAAATTTTCCAACACCAAAGAATCAGAAAAACATTCGACAATTTTTGGGTGAAGTAAATTTCTATAATGAATATATCCCAAAGAGGGCAATAATTCTTGATCCATTACACAAGTTGCTTAGGAAAGGTCAAAAATTTGAGTGGACAGAAAACTGCCAAAAAACATTTAATTATCTGAAGAATTTCTTGTGTACAGAACCAGTATTATCCATATATGTTCCAGAACTGCCAATATATATTTATACAGATGGAAGCCTGTTAGGTCTAGGAGCGGTAATGAAACAACCACAACCAAATGAAGATAATAAGGAAAAACCAATTGCCTACTTCTCAAGAAAGTTGAATGAAACACAAAAGAAGAAAAAAGCTATATATCTAGAAACACTAGCAGTTAAAGAAGCAATACTTTACTGGCAACACTGGTTGATGGGAAAGTCATTCAAGGTATTCACAGATCATAAACCACTAGAAAATCTGAATATAAAATCAAGACCAGATGAAGAATTAAGTGATCTCACTTTATACTTATCCCAATTTGATATGGAGATAAAATATAACCCCGGAAAATTCAATTTAGAAGCAGACAGTCTCAGTTGAAACCCAGTATTGGAAGCGGAAAACAACCAAGAAGAAATATTAAGAACAGTTATTTGTGTGAGTCTTCAGGAAATAATTATTGATCAAACAAACAATAATAACATCAGAAACACAGATAAAAATTTAATAGAGAAAAAAGGTGTATTCTTTAAAAAGATGAAAAAGAAAGAAAAGATAATTCTAACAGAAGAATTTAGTAAAAATTTGATAAAAGAAACACATATAAGTAGGGGCCATATTGGCATAAATCAAATGATATCCATGTTGTCACCATTTTATACATCTAAAAATTTTTTGAATAATATAAAAAAACTGTGTAAAACTTGCGAGACATGCATAAGAAATAAAACGTAAAAAGTAACTATGGTCTACATTCACAATTGGGTCCAGCGAAGAAGCCATTTGAGATAGTATCTATGGATACAATAGGAGGATTTGGTGGAACACGATCAACGAAAAAATACCTTCACTTATTAGTGGATCATTTTTCGAGGTATGCATTCATACTAACTTCAAAAACACAGAAAGGTTCAGATTTCATCAAACTAACGAACAAAGTAATAGCTCAGGCAAACATAGAACTAATTCTAACAGATCAATACCCTGGAATTAATTCTACTGAATACAAAATTTATTTGGAACAAAAAAAAATGAAAATTTATTGAAATTTTCACTCCAAGGAGGGAGGATGTAAGAAAGTTTACACTTTCTCCAATTCATTTCCATATTCTGGATCTTAGATTGTGTATATTGATAAATGTCAGAATATTGACAATATAGTTATTAGTTGTTGAAACTTATAGAACGGCGGATAACAAACATTGAATGTAGTTTCTCCATTTTTCAATTAATTTAATAAATGTTACTCCATTTCAGAGAAACACTTCTTGTTTTGATTATCGTCGTCAACATTATATATATATATATATATATATATATATATATATTTATTTATTTATTTATTTATTTATTCATAACACTTCGTTGTATTCGCTCTGCCTTTATCTGCAGTGGGCCTGCTCTATCGTGTCTATTCCGTCATCACAATTAGGACAAGAAGATAAACATACTATTTTTAAGCTATACATATACGACATGGAGCTTCCATGTTCAGACGAAAGATGGGAAAAGTTGTAATCAAGTTCCCTGTGTTTCAGGTTTGTCCAAGTTTTTATGTGTGGAATAAGTATTCTAGTCCTGTTGGCTACTCCCTCCAGCTCAAGTTGCCACTCTTCTACGGACATTATGTTTTTTCTGCTGTAGTTGTTCTATCTTAACTATGGCTTCGAACATTATTTGCACCTGTAGGTCAATGAGTATTATTTCTGCTACCACCTGTATGGATTCAGTTGATGTTGTCCAAAAGCGGTGCTAGCTTCCTTTGCTATTTTGTAACGGTTGTGCTATATTTGTTGATGCTCCGAACTTCACACCACAAAGGAGCAGTATACAGCAGTATCGAATGTGTAAATTCATTTAGCAATCTTCTTTGGTGAATAACTGCCCACTCCGATTCGGCATTACTTGGCTCAGGGCCGTTGTGGATATTTCACCTGCTTTGCAGGTCTGCAGTATATGTACCTCAATAGTTGCACAGATAGTTTGAAATGTTTCTCGTCTAAAAACTGAAATCTATTTCTTGCTACGCTATTGCGTTGAAAGCATTTTTTCAATTATAACTACAAGACAGAGCTTTCCTTTATCATATGCTATATTCTTGGACGTTCATTTTGACGCCTATGGTAGATTATCTAAAGCCATAATTTTATGGCTAGTTTCTTTCACTAGGTGTTCAAGATGTTACTCGTGCCATCCAGCAAAAAAAGTGGCCTGCCGGAGGTTTTGTCTTGGAAGCTTAAGTGGTTTCTCTGTTGAAAGACGTGCATATGTTTAATATATATATATATATATATATATATATATATATATATATATATATATATATATATATATATATATATATATATATATATATATATATATATATATATATATATATATATATATATATATATATATATTTATATTTATATATATATATATATATATATATATATATAATATATATATATATATAATATATATACATTGGTCTGATTCAAGATTTTGTTTGTTTAATTTTCGAGAACAAATTTTGGAACTTTGGTAACGGTTGTGAGATTTGAAACATTTTATTTGTGCAATCATTGGTGTTCATAATTAACTTTCAAAATTGTAAAGACATTGTTGTTTCTGATAATTATGGGTCATATACATAGGTACATGTATATATACATATATATATATATATATATATATATATATATATATATATATATATATATATATATATATATATACAGGGTTGCGATAAAGTATGGAACCAAGTGAATATCTTTCGAACGAAAAGGAGAATATTTACGAAAAAGTCCAATGGCACAAAATACATCTGATGTATGATTTTTTGTTGATAATATATTTTCGGTTGTACCGGAAATAGATCTTAGGTCGCTTATTTTAAATAGGATACCCTATATATTATTAAATTTTTGGATTCTACTTAAGATTCTAGGCAGATTCTATGCATCATATCCTATACCTAAGTCTAAGCGTTTTTGACATATTTAGGTTTTTATGTCAAAAACGACGATTGCGAGCCCTAATATAATTATCAATTGTTTCTATAAGGAAGCCTTTTTTACTTACTTTGAGTTAGATTCCTTGTTGAACAGAACTCACTTTAACAGATTTTGAATAATATTTGGATAACTAGTTATACAGGGTGTGCAAAAAATAAGATCTAAAATGAGATTGAGAAAACTGACAAAAATCAATTTTTTCAAATAGAAACCCCCAATTTTCTTTATTCTGTAGTATTAAGCATTCAAAAAGAAGGTAACTTTGTATGAGGTTATCTTCACCTAAAATTTGAAGTTTTCGAAATATTGCCAATTTGATATTTTTATATGGCAATTTTGCATTTAATCGTTAAACAATTAGATCTAAGATAGCCACGATCGTATTTGACATTTGAAATCATCGTTATACTCGTTTATTACTTACTACATATGCATACACACAACCTCAATTTGTTTATCTGAACGTTTTTTTACGGTAATGTAAAAAACTCAAGTGAAGTTGAATTGATTTTTGTCAGTTTTCTAAATCTCATTTTAGATCTTATTTTTTGCACACCCTGTATGACTAGTTATCCAAATGTTGTACAAAATCTATTAAAGTAGGTCCTTTTCAACAAGGAATCTAACCCAAAGTAAGTAAAAAAGGCTTACTTATAGGAACAACTGATTAGGGCTTGCAATCGTCGTTTTTGACATAAAAACCTAAATATGTCAAAAACGCTCAGACTTAGGTATAGGACATGATGCATATAATCTGCCTAGAATGTTGAGTAGAATCCAAAAATGTAATAATATATAGGGTATCCTATTTAAAATAAGCGACTAAGGGTCTATTTCCGGTACAACCGGAAGTATATTATCAACAAAAAATCATACATCAGATGCATTTTGCGCCATTGGACTTACCTGCAAAATTTCATGAATATTCTCCTTTTCGTTCGAAAGATATTTACTTGGTTCCATACTTTATCGCAACCCTGTATATATATATATATATATATATATATATATATATATATATATATGTATGTATATATATATATATATATATATATATATATATATATATATATATATATATATATATATATATATATATATATATATATATATATATATATATATATATATATATATATATATATATATATATATATATATATATATATATATATATATATATATATATATATATATATATATATTTGGAATGGTTTCTGCCTGCGTTGTGCTTTTTTTTGATACCGATTTTTTCAATAAAATGGTGTTTCTTCACGAAATTCGTCAGAACTATTGTAAGATCAGCCATTGATCAGTGGCCTGTTATTGCTAATAAAGAATAAATAATTATATGTATATATGTATATATGTATATATATATATATATATATATATATATATATATATATCAAGCGTCCAATATTGTGACCCTACATTGACATTGCCGCATACATAGTTGCGTCAACCTTTTTTCTATAAAATGGTGTTTCTTCACGAAATTCGTGAGAGACATTGTAAGATCAGACATTGATCAGTGGCCTGTTATTGCTAATAAACAATAAATAATTATATGTATATATGTATATATGTATATATATATATATATATATATATATATATTTATATCTATATATATATATATATATATATATATATATATATATATATATATATATATATATATATAGTACCATATTCCATTCATTTTTCATTAGCAATAACAGGCCTTTATGTTTAAAAGTCTATCTGATTAATAATAAAAATAATTTCAAAGTATAATGGTATATCATTCAACGAATTAAAATGTCGTTTCTACTATCTATAGAATCCAAATAAATTCAACTTGTTTATTTGGATAATGCTCCTGAATGAAAGATTATCTGTGGAAATTCTGTTTATAATACGAGTTTAAATAGGCCATTCGATATATTTAAATATATTCGTGACAGACGTGTCCTAATTTGAATTACCTCATAACACGAAAATCACGAATTTCTTTGTAAAATGGTCTCAGAGCATAATACTGTTTGAGGCGTAACCAAACGTAATTCGAAGACGTGTACGTAGTTACAGTCATAGGCATTTTATTATTTTTATAACCCGCAACCAGCTCACTTACGGATGGGGATACCATGGAACAATCGACGTTTCGTTTCTATCGACATTATCTGAGCTGACGTAAGTTGATGTGAACTACTGCCAAATTGTTGAAACGAGAAGTGAGGAATTGATTGTAAACCCAAAGAACTGACAGTAATGGAATACAAAGTAATATGGTCACAGAAGTATTAATAAGCAAAGTCAATTACACGTCACATGATTAGAAAACTAATGTTTACTCAAACGGCCAGAAATAATGAAGGTTTATAGAGAGATCGAGAGAGTAGAAATTAAATTTATAATTATTGACGGTTTTTGAGACATTTGCTATTGTTGTTGAAATCGAAATTCAAACCTGAAAAGGTAATTCAGAATTTGAAATTATCCAACAGCAGTGAAGGTAAGGAAAAGAGAATGGCTATTTTACTCAACAAAATCCGAAAACCCAATCGTGCATTGATATCAACTGAGAGAAGTTAATTCAGAACTCATAGAAGAGTCCTGAAATTATCACGAATCTACTGCAATGTTCTGAGAAGGTAGGTCAGATAACTTCTAATGTGAATATATATATATATATATATATATATATATATATATATATATATATATATATATATATATATATATACAGGGTGATTCCGGAGGAGACCGTCAGATCTTAGGTGAAGTTTACACTAGTCAAGATAGTTTGGAAACAATGTTTGGTTTATGGTTGGGGGCCTTCATTGAGAGTCTACAGGGTGATTTGTGCGATTCGACCGATTTTTCTTTTATTCATAACTTTGGTATGGCTTGATCAATCTTGATGAAATTTTCAGTATAGAACAATATGATTGTCTACTTTCAACGATTTTAACTTTTTTTTTAAAATACAGGGTGTGAATTATGATAAGTTCAGATTAAATTTGCAGGTTGAAAAAACACCCTGTATATTCCATTTCCAAAAATTCGCTACCTGCTTCAGATTCTAACATAAGTTCACATTACTGAAGAGTTTTTATTTTTTTTAGCACACGTCCAGTTTTCCTAGAAATTTTTTTTTAAGATGAACAATATCGTAATTTCGCTCCAAGGCAGTGAGGATATTCTGAACTAGATAGTAAAGCTGTATCGTCCAATGATACAAAGCTCTTCCTGAGTCCTAAAGTAGTTTTTCCAAATTCGAAATTCATTTTAGATCTCTCATATTCTGATGTATAAAATCATTTAATTCAGAAAATTTCTTTATACGTACCCGAACCAAAAAAATTTCTACTACTACTACTAATACAGAATAAACATTCGAAACATATGAAAGGCAAAACTAAGGATTAATACAAAATTGAGTCATTATTCAGGCATTTTTCGCCACACTTCCTGTTTTCTATGAAGAGAATATTCCTAAAACATAAAGTAATTTCGTTCAAAAATGTACTCACTTATGGTCTTAAGAAAGTAGGTAAAATATTTAATCACGAATGTACGAAAAATAGTTTTTATCAAATTGAAAAATTTCCATGAAACTTAAATCTCAATATAAATCAAGTTCGTTAAGATCCATGATTACCATCACAGTGAACCACAGAATGAGAATATTAAATAAATAATTTGCCACAAGAAGTGTATTTCAACATGCCACAATTATTTACTCATGCGGAATATGCAGATATGATTTTTGTTTATGGTTTTTGTAACGAAAATAGAAATGAAGCCAGAAGGGAATACCAAAGACGATTTCCCAACCGATGTCAACCAAATAAAAGTACTTTTGGAGTACCTATTCCATTATTCTAAAGAACATGGGCATTATCCTAGTAAGGCAGAGCACATTGATAGGCCTACTCAAAATGAAATTTCCAATCAAATTGTTGAACGGGTGTAGGAGGAACCGTCTATTAGTACTCGTCAAATTAGTACCGAATTAGGAATTTCGCAGAGCAAAGTGTGCAAGACTTTGAAGAAAGAAAACTTCCACCGATACCACTAGGTACCAAAAGGTTCAAGAACTGTTGCCACAAGATTTGCCCCAACGATTGCAATTTTGTCGCTGGGTTATTAGTCACCAACAAACTATTTTTCGTATTCTATTCAGCGACGAGGCTATGTTAACTAAGAATGGAATTTTTAATATCCACAATTTCCACGAATGGGCAAGAGACAACCCGCATTTGAAGAAAAGTCATAATACACAACACAGATTTTCTGCCAATATTTGGCTTGGAACAATAGACGGAAATTTAGTTGGCCCTCACATTTTTGCGGAAAGATTAAATCGTGAAATTTATCTAAACTTTTTGGAAAATATTTTACCAAATCTATTGGAAAATGTACATATCCGCTCTTTGTACTTTCAGCATGACGGAGCACCACCTCACTTTGCATTGAATGAGATAAATCACCTGGATATAAATTATCCGAACAGATGGATTGGTCGTGGAGACCCTATTGTTTGGCCACAAAGATCGTCTGATTTGAACCCTTTAGATTATTTTGTGTGGGGGCATCTGAAAACAAAAGTTTATAAGGTTGAAATTAGAAGTCGAGAACACCTAGTTGAAAGAATTTTCATCTCATTAGAAGGTAAATTGGAAATTTAATAAAAATGTCGCGAATATGTATTCAAAAAAGAGGAAATCATTTCGAACTTTCTATGTAAATTTTGTGTTAATCCTTAGTTTTGCCTTTCGTAATATGTTCCGATTGTTTATTCTGTATTAGTAGATTTTGTTCATCTTTAAAAAAAATTTCTAGGAAAACTGGGCATGTGCCAAAAAAAATAAAAACGCTCCAGTAATGTAAACTTATGGTAGAATCTGAAGCAGGTAGCTAATTTTTGAAAACGGAATGCACAGGGTGTTTTTTTAACCTGCAAATTTAATCTGAATTTATCATAATTCCCACCCTGTATTTTTGAAAAAAATCATATTGTTCTACACTGAAAATTTCATCAAGATTGATCAAGCCATACCAAAGTTATGAATAAAAGAAAAATCGGTCGAATCGGACAAATCGCCCTGTAGACTCTCAATAAAGGCCCCCAACCATAAACCAAACATTGTTTCGAAACTGCCTCGACTGGTGTAAACTTCACCTAAAATCTGACGGTCTCCTCCGGAATCACCCTGTATATATATATATATATATATATATATATATATATATATATATATATATATATATATATATATATATATATATATATATATATATATATATATATATATATATATATATATATATATATATATATATATATATATATATATATATATATATATATATATATATATATATATATATTATAGGGTTTACTGAAAATTTACTGAAAGATAAAAAGAGGGGTTTGGTTTTCTGCAAAAAAACTGAAAAACCAATTGAGATTTTCGATATCTAAAAAAATATTCGAAAAGAGAAGGAAATTTTCTATAATAAAGTCTGGACTCCTGAAACTATAGGATCAATATTTATAATTTTCTCAGAGGGGTAGAAATACGACCGAAAACGTATAATCTGGCTTGCAAAACTCAAGCTCATTTTGGACACTTTAACAATAAACATTATTTAACCATATTAGATACAGAAACTCATATATGAGAAAACTGAGGCGCTTACTGTATAGATGAATGAACAATAATTCTGTGGCAAACAAATTTTATTACGATTTTTCAATCAGTTATGCAATTGTTATTTATTAATTTTTCTGGGTTTGAACATAAAAATTATAAGTATTATAACTGTTCAACTATAGGTCTGAGATTTTTTTCCTTTTTCGGAGCCATTTTTTAAAGGCTTCGAAATAGATCCATGTTGAAAAAATTGAAAAATTTCGATTTGTCTATTTTCTATCAACAATTTGCGTAGTTGCAAAATAAATTTTTTTTATTTTTATTAATTTCAAAACCCCGTTTCTTATAGTTGGAAGCTGCATGAAATTGTTTTTTTTGAATTTTCGTGTCCTATTGTATAAAAGATTCTTATAAACAAATGCGTTGTTCATAGAGAAATTGAAAAAAAAATTTTATGATTAATTTTTTTTTGCAACTACGTAAATTATCAAACACTGAAAAATGAAATTTATCAAATTTTTTTTAGCGGTAATCTATTCAGAAGACTTTCAAAACTAGCTCCAAGAAAGAAAAAATCTCAGATTCACAATTCAACAGTTATCACACTTGCAATGTTCTTGTTCAAGCAGCAAAATTATTAATTAACTATTGTATAACTAATTGAAAAATCGCGATAAAAATTTTTTGCACCGAATTATTGTTCATTCATCTATCCAGTTAGTGCCTGAATTTTTTCATTTCTCAATTTTCGTATTTAATATGGTTGAATAATGTTTGTTGTTAATGTGTCCTAAATGGGCGTGTTTTGTGCAAGCCAGATTATCCGTTTTCGGCCGTATTTTTACCCCTTTGTGAAAATTTTAATTATTAATCTTACAGTTCTGGCAGTTGAAATTTTCTTTAAGGAAATTGCCTTCTCTTTTCAAACTTTTTTTAGATATCAAAAATCCTAATTAGTTTTTGAGATATTTGCAGAAAACCAAACCCATCTTTTTTCTTTCAGTCAATTGTTTATAACTTTTACAATTTCTGCGAGCGGAACTTTATTTTTTTCAAAAAATATCAACATTCTATTCCGAATCGAATGACACCTTGCTCATATTTTTCCGAGACTGCTGAAAAAAGCTGAACAAAAAAGCACTTGTTGACTAGACTAACGATGGAAAGACAGAAGAGAAATTTTTTTTCGCTATTTGAGATCATCAGTAGTGTCGCAGTATTGAACGACTAACTCGGGTGACACGCATACGCTACAAATATTTATCTGCTCTTTGTAGTAGTAGCAGAAACGCTTCAAATCTAAATGTTTTCATTCGTATGAAGTGGAGTACCTACAAACTGATAATTTTTGCTCATGCTCATGAGAACATACTCGGAGTTTATACTCTGGTCTTATTCATACCACCTAATGACTGAAAGAAATGAATTAACTCTGTCATAAATGATACCCGCTTACTTCGATTAGGTAAAACTAATGTAGTAAAATATTATTTTCGTACTTCTTTTTCAAAGTTTCTCGACGTCACTGGAGTATGCACAAAACAGTGCCCTAAGAATGTAAAAGTTATTATCTCGAAACTTCACAAACAACCATGATATTCACACTTGTCTAAATGTCGGTAGATCGAACTTTCCAAACAATGTTTCATAACTCGATAACAAATTTTGGTTTCAAGAAAACATTCATGGCTCGACTAGGTTATCTCTGAACGAGCAAGTATGTTCCCAATATTTGGGAACATAATTCCCAAATATTTTTTACGAGTTTCAAGTAATGGAACACTGAATCTAGTATTTAGCAACTCATGAGATATAGGTAGGTACCTCGTTCCAGGTAAATTCCATAAGAGCAAAACCATAAATACTTTAGAGAACGTCTCTGAACCAATTCAATACTTTATATAAAGCGCTATATAAATATATAGTTGGGAAAAAGATTCCAAACTACACTAGCATATTCTAGTTTTGAACGTACTAATGTACTGTATAAAAGCACAGTTGATTCAGTTTGAGACAGCCATTTGGAATTTCTAATTACAGAGCCTGTTAAAGGCTTTTGAAGAATTAGTATAAATCAAGTCCACTTGCGAGGACTTTGATCAAAACTGTCAGTAATATATTGACCATTTTCATATGACGTCACGCGATGTCGGCCATTTTGCCTGGAGGACAAACAAACCATTGTTATGCAAACAGTTGTGCTGAACTGTCTTTTAAGTTTCATAACTTTTTGAGTTGTTTGTCGAATTTAAAGTGTTTTTCTGACTATTTCATTATTGTTGGAGTTTATTAGAGAAAATGCCATCGTTTTGTGCCGTGGTTAATTGTGTTATGAGAGGAAACCGAGACAAAGTGAGATTTTATAGAATCCTTACTGCCCTCAAGAATGCTGGTGATTATTCAAATGCTGTATCACGAGAAAGGCAAGAGAGATGGATTAAAGCATTGAAAATGGGATCTTTTAGTGAAAATCAATTGAAATATGCACGAGTCTGTTCTTAACATTTTATAACAGGTAAGTTTACTTGAATTAGTGAAGAAAGATGAGCTCATTATTTAAAATATTTTTCAGGGGCTCCTGCAGAGTTATTGGATAAAGACAACTCTGATTGGATTCCAACCCAAAATATGGAGTACACAATTGCCAATCCTTATGGTAAAACTCAAGTCAGCAGGTTTAAACGTTCGGTTAAACGGAAAAGCAAGTAGAGCAGGTATGTAGTGATTTTGCTGTAATTGTTATATGACAGCAAATTAGGACCTTCATGAAAGTATATTTATTTTTTCTGTAGGAACAATATGAAGATATAGACATTGACACTCCTAGTACAAGTAAAGCAGTTAGCATTGCAAGTCCTGTTAATGAAAATTCATCAAATGTTGGCACACAAACAGAATTAACAACTGGAGATTTGAACAAACTTTTTGAAGATTTGAATTTCTGTAACACAAAGATTTATTCTTTAGAAAAAAAGTTGAAAAACTTTCAGATCAAAAGATTCTTTCAGAAATGATTATAATAAGACACTTTATTTTACTGGACTTCCAAAATCAGATATGCTGTTCATTATCTTTGAAAAACTTAAAGAATATTTTTCTGTTCAACATTTAACATTACTCTCCCCTTTTCAACAGTTGATATTAACATTCATGAAGCTTCGCTTGAATTTACCGTTCAAATGTTTAGCATATCAATTTAGCATCTCACCTAGCACAGTTTCCAATTTAATAATAATATGTGTATCGAGAGATAATTAAATTTTTATATTTACTTCTTGTTATCTGTAATTTTGGTATTTCTTACCAAGTGTAATTGTGTATATTATGAAAAATTTGAGTAATGTATCATATTTCATCAAATTGTAGTAAATGATAAGTATGTAGTTGCTTTATATAATAAATTAAATATACAAAATTTTATATATTTTCCTTATGTAAGTGATTTTTTTGTATTTCTTTTGTAATTTATGCTTTATTAAGCAAGAGTAGTGTACATGGTTATATTTTGGTAAAAATAAATATGCAAACATAATTATGAAAGAACTTTATTTACTCTGGTACCTATCTAACATTATATCTGATAAAATAACTATGGCAAGAACATACTTAAATTAATTATACAAATTCCTATTAGTTAGCGTAAAAGCAGTTGCTTTCAGGTATACTTTAAGGTCACACTTTATCATAGGCCTAGTACCATCATCAACTTTTTGGCATGAACACCACAATGTCACTGTTCCTAATCCTGCCTTTTCTGTAAAATACTTCCCCAGAATCTCAGGCAGAATAACAAAATGGAAAAAATCTAATGCTTTTTTCAAAATACTTTTAAAAAAAATTTCATTGAAAGCAATCCTTTCTACAAATAATCACAGTACTTGGTTTCTGTAACAAACATCTGGCATTGTATTTGATGAAAATAAGAGTGACCTTTATCGAGGCATACACTATTATCCACTTTATTTAAACGAGTAGATTTTTTTCTTCTTCATCCTTAGACTGAGAGCAGGTGTGAAGGAGAAAAACAATTGCTGCTATATGACTGCACATTTCTCCTAAGCCTGCCATACAAGTGCAATGTTCGCTGGAAATACTACCTTCAGTTAGGATAATAACCCATGAATTCAGAAGCATTTCCTTAAGACGTTGTGAATGTTTCACCTGAAATATAAAGTTTACTTTTAGTTATAACAATTGAGAACACTGATAAGTATGAGAATAAACATAATGGATATCATTAAAATACATCTTACCTTGCCAATAACTACAAAAGCTGTTTCGTTCACTCTTTTCCCATAAATTTCTTGGACTAGTCCTGCTTCATACAATTTGAAACCTTGCAAGCTTTTATATGCTTTCATTTGCTGTCCAGTATAAAAACTGTGGGTAAGGATAAAATAATTAACCATATCGATGATGGATATTAGTGGAATTGATGACAATGATATCAAATCTTGAGAGCTGGACTCCAACAGATAGGGGTCTATATAATCAATAATTTTGATTTTCTGATCGTAGCGGCTCTTAATATCGGCAGGAAGTGATTGATAATAAGTACTTCTTTCCATTTTCAATATAAATTTATGATTCAAAGTTTTTTAATACTTTTACTTTCAATGAACGTAAGCAAACAACTCGGAACACTGATAGTCGTAAATGGTCTGTTTGTCCTCCAGCCAAAATGGCGGACCTGTCAAAGTGTGTGGAAAGTTAGGTTAGTAGCTGTTGATCTACCGCTAATAAATCCATGTTGGTCACCTACTATATGGGCATTCGCATGTAAGTATTTAATATCGTGAGGAACAATTTCAAAAATTTTACTAAAATCTTTATTTCAAAGTAATCTGGAAGTCGTGGATGTATCTAGTACACAAACTTCACTTTGTTCAGTTGTGAATCTACAAGCAACTGAAACTGGGAAAGGATTCAAAAACTGCCTTTGTAAAAATGTATGTAACACCTCAAAATGTTTGTTCTTCAAAAATGAAATGTGTAATTTTGAGTTCGACTTTCGCCTACCATGCAATAACAACTATGTTATTGCTCTTAGTACAATCTTACGAAGACTTTTCACTTTATAGAATGCTACGTGCTGGTTTCCTGATTATAATAATCAATGTGTTAGCTTTTTTAAATAATAGATATGTTTACTTCTAGTTGGATCTGTATACCAGCTATGCCAAAAAAATAAATACCTCTTCAGAAACCTTATTATTCCTAACGTATGTGTTTTATTTTTTGTTTAAAGTTTATACTATATTTATATGGAGTAATGTTATTTTTCATACATTTAAGTGCTACTTATTAATAATAAACAATTGCCAGGAAAAACATACATCTCCTAGAAAATATATGAATTATAGAACAATTGGCAAATTATTTTACACATTTTCCTGATCACCTCGGCATTGTATACATTTCGTAGGAATTGTATATAATTCTTAAGTTTCAAACATTACATTTATACAGATATACGGTTATTTATATTTATTTGAAGAAAAGATACACTTGGCAAAATTTCTCGATTCAATAACAGACTTACTTCACATTTATCGAAAGTTTTTCCAAGACTTAAATATTTTCCCAAGTCTGGTGTTTATATTTTATCCTAACATCCCCTAAATTTGAATTCATATAATGGTCGTTTAAGAAGTATGGTAAGGTTCAAAGTTCGGTTTTTATGTCTGATTGTAACATTGGTGAGACATATTTAATATCATATGCTCATTAAGAAGAGGAGTTTTCCAATGATGTGCTTCTAATATTTTTTTTACTTCAAGAAGGTCAAATTCTTTTCCTTTGTTAACTATATACTACATGTAATAAATTCGCAGAAGTTGAATCTATGAAATCCAGTGCAATTTATCTTGTATAGTATGGAATTTCTATGTTCTCTTATCCTGGTTTCAATGTGAGGTACGTCCAATTTAACCAATTTTTAATATTTACCAAAAACAAACACAAATTTTCTTGTCAGTGCTTATGGCGTTCAAGTTAAGTTCACCAATCTGTTGCAAATTTTGACACTAAGATTTGGTGTATAATTAATGCAATGGAATGTTATGTCCTCTTTACTGTAACCTGCATAGATTTTTAGTATTAGTTTCTGCTAGTTTTATGGATGAGTTTATCAAATGAACGTTCTGAATATCTATTGTTCTTTTAGTTTGATCTTTGGTCATTGTTTTATGGTTTTGAGTTTTTTTCAATTTTCTTCGAAAAGTGAAGTTGATAGTAGACAATTTATAGATGAATGAAATGAACTTAATTTAATTTCGTAAGAAGGTCTCATATTGAGGTTGAGTGTATACTTGAATTTAGGTTCCCTGTATATATTAAAAGAAAGATTGCTATTGTTATTTCCAGATTCAAGAAGTAAAGACAGTGTGAGTTATTTTCCGTTTCAGCAGTGAATTGAATCGATCAATTGATGTATAAAAGGAATATATATAGATATATATATATATATATATATATATATATATATATATATATATATATATATATATATATATATATATATATATAAATATATATATATATATATATATATATATATATATATATATAAATATATATATATATATATACAGGGTTATTCACGTTATTCGACACGAAGAGTTATGGCTAAAGTATTTGATTTTATAAAAGTTTTTTCTTCAGGATGGATAGGGACCTATTAGAACTACATTTTAAAAATATTTGCATGTTGTACAGGGTGTTCCAAAAACACGAAAAGTATCAAAGTTGGTATTTTTTAAATGGAATACCCTATATTTTATTTCATTTTTGGATTTTACGGTGAAAACAAATGCCAGTTTCATGAAGGTTTAATTAACCTTAACCTTATGGTTTTCGAAATATCTCGTATTTTGTGAAAATGTAGTATCAGTTTTAACGCTTAAACTCTCAACTGGTGTTTTCTTGTTTTTAATCAAATCAATGATAAGGCCTACTAACTGGATCAAACTTCATGTCGCACTGTAAAATATTGACCAACTTAGACTTGGTGTGTAAAAAGAAAGGTAAAATAATTGCAATCTTTAAACGGCACTAACTTGTTTAACTTATATGGGACACCCCGTATTTTATGTCACCAACAGATGTAAAATTGAATTGTCTATCGAATACCTCAACACATTCCAATCGATATCTCTTCACGTTTTCAAATAAAATGAACATTTTCATCTTGCAAACTGATTTCAAAAAATTTATCATTTATCAAGTCGCCTATGGCGTTTTGAGAAATCAGAATTGATTGAAATAAACATCAAGATCTCAATATATGCGTTTATTTTTCAATATCTTAAATTTTATGTACTAGTTCAAATCATGAAGGAAAAAAAGTTATGGATATGAAACAAGCAATATTTTATATCAAGTGTTCAAAATGGCGACCTCCAGACTCAAAACACAAAAGTATTCTTTTTATAAAACCTTCAGTAACATCTAATAACACACGCGGGATAACATTTAGAAAAGCTTCTCTGTGGTTTTCATGGGCGACTTGTTTAATTTCTTAAAATTAGTTTGCAAAATGAAAATGCTCATTTTATGTAAAAACGTGAAGAGTTATCGATAGAAATGTATCCAGGTATTCGATAGACAATTGAATTTCACATCTGTGGGGCGATCCATTTAAGTTAAACAAGTAAGTGCCGTTTAAAGATTGCAATAATTTTACCTTCATTTTTCCACACCAAGTATAAGTAAGTCAATATTTCACAAGTGCGGTATAATATACACCTCCAACAATACCAGACAATATGAAACAGCGTTTCAGAGAAGCTTTTCTAAATGTAAGCCCGCGTATGTCCTCAAATGATGCTAAAGGTTTTATAAAGAGGATACTGTTGTTTCTAGAGTCTGATA
Organism: Cynegetis impunctata; assembly: GCA_030704885.1. NCBI lineage: Eukaryota > Metazoa > Arthropoda > Insecta > Coleoptera > Coccinellidae > Cynegetis > Cynegetis impunctata. The sequence goes on from JARQZK010004377.1 coordinate 182,208, forward strand.
CTTTACCTGTATTTAAGAGTGAATTTGTAGATCACCATACAATAATTAATAATAAATAGAGTCTGATGGTCGCAATTTTGAACACTTGATATAAAATATTGCGTGTTTCATATCCATATTTTTTTTTCCTTCATAATTTGAACTAGTACATAACATTTAAGATATTTAAAAATAATCGCATATATTATGATCTTAAAGTTTATTTCAATCAATTCTGATTTCTCAAAACGCCATAGGCGACTTGATAAATGATAAATTTCTTAAAATCAGTTTGCAAAATGAAAATGTTCATTTTATTTGAAAACGTGAAGAGATATCGATTGGATTGTATTCAGGTATTCGACAGACAATTCAATATCACATCTGTTGGTGATATAAAATATGGGGTGTTCCATTTAAGTTAAACAAGTTAGTGCCGTTTAAAGATTGCAATTATTTTACCTTTATTTCCACACACCAATTCTAAGTTAGTCAATATTTTACAAGTGCAACATAAAGTTTGATCCAGTTAGTAGGCCTTATCATTAATTTGGTTGAAAAAAAAATACCAGTTGAGAGTTTAAGCGTTAAAACTGATACTACATTTTCACAAAATACGAGATATTTCGAAAACAATAAGGTTAAGGTGAATTAAACCTTAATGAAACTGACATTTGTTTTCTCTGTAAAATCCAAAAATGAAATAATATACAGTGTATTCCATTTAAAAAATACCAACTTTGATGCTTTTCGTGTTTTTGGAACACCCTGTACAACATGAAAATATTTTCAAAATGTAGTTCTAATAGGTCCCTATCCATCCTAAAGACTTTTATAAAATCAAATACTTTAGCCATAACTCTTCGTGTCGAATAACGTGAATAACCTTGTATACCTATATATATATATATATATATATATATATATATATATATATATATATATATATATATATATAAATATATATATATATATATATATATATATAGAAGAAGGGTAGTCTTTGCTGACTAGTTAGGATACAATTAGGATAATAATATTGGGTATAGCAGCAAGCAAAACGTGTACTCTTGTAACACTATATTTCCGATATTTCGACAATGATTATTGTCATCTTCAGGGAAGCTACAAAATAAGCACAAAAGAAAATCAAGAAATGCTCATTAACGGCCAACAGTAACAATACTCAAAGACACAGTGAGTATTGTTACTGTTGGCCGTTATGGAGCATTTCTTGATTTTCTTTTGTGCTTATTTTGTAGCTTCCCTGAAGATGACAATAATCTTTGTCGAAATATCGGAAATATAGTGTTACAAGAGTACACGTTTTGCTTGCTGCTATACCCAATATTATTATCCTAATTGTATATATATATATATATATATATATATATATATATATATATATATATATATATATACAAATCAACAAGAGCAAAATTATCGATCCGCACATATTGAAGAAGCTATTGACAAATGTTTTGATCTCTTTGGTCTTCATCGAAACATCGTAGCCAAATTGTCTGCAGCATCAACAGGCTTTGTTCGTTGTTGCTTCCATTTCGAAGTTTTCCATTCCATTCTTGGCTACGCTATTCTGATGAGGACCAAAGAGTCGGAAACAAGTGTCAACGTATGATTCAATATATCTCATCCTTTATGCTCTCATTATGTTACTTATAGATGGATCTTCATATAAATCACTTATTTCCTCATTTGTTCTCCTTTCCCAAATTTCTTTCACCTTCCTACCGCCATATATTTTCCTCAAAACTTTCCTCTCGAATATTTCTTGAGACAGACTTTCTTTCATATTCAATTTCCATGTTTCACAGCAGTAAATAACCACTGGCCTTATTATCGTTTTATATACTCTTTTCTCTACATTACTTGAGACAGTTTTAGCTTTCAAGATATGAAACAGTCCTTCCATACTTTTCACACCTTTCGCTATTCTCTCTCGTATTTCCTCTCTATCATTATCATATTATGTCCCTTTACCATTTATTTTAAGAATTTCAATGTCATTTTCTGTTTTGTTTACTACCATGAATTCCTTCTTCCTTGCTGCTTCCTCTTATCTTTTTACTTCTAGGTTTTGTTTTGTTCTTGCAAGAATAACAATATCGTCAGCGTAAGCTATTACTTGTATTTTCAAGAATATATTAATCCATTTAATTGTATTTTACTTCCCTTCAAGGTATAGTTTGATACTTTATTGAACAGGGTTTTTGATAGGGGTACCCTTGCCTTAAGAGACTAGACCACCGAGGAAGCAGCATCGCCCTGGGAAAGCGGTGAATTCGACGGCAAGCGACTGAAGACTGAAGAGGACGAGAGTGAAAAGGACATCGATGGACAGTGATGTTTGTCCATTAGACACGAAGTAACTCGGACCGCTAGTAAGGCGCAGCGCCCAACAGAGGACGGTGGGATGGAAGCGGATCGTCAGGTTCGAAGACGAATGATGCCCGTTGCAGACGACGAGAGTGAAGATAGATATTGGATCTCGATGTCGGAGTTATGGCCATTGCAGACGACGAGTGTGAAAATGGATGTTGGATCTCGAGGTCGGAGTGATGAGCATTGTTCAAGTTCGAACCAACCTGGGATGAAGCGAACATACTTCCAGTCGACAGAGAATTCCACGGGCAGTCGTCAGGTATGTTTACTTGATTTCAAAATTAATGCGACGCGACGCAGAGAGATATACACTTGGGTCTTGAAATATAGACACAAGGAAGGGAACAGGCTCTAGTGCTGACCGCAGCACGAGAGTCCTAATCTAAGTGTGAGACTGGAGGTTTAGTAGGCTAATGCCCGGAAACCGAAACAACAGAGGTGTTTTTAGTGGGTAAGAAATGTTGATATATATTTATATATATCAACTATTGAATCCCACACAGGCTGGGTTCGCAACCGGTATCGCTTTTGAAGTTTTCACCTCGATTTAAAAAAAATGCCGAAACTTTTTGAAGACATTTAATTAATTATTATCTTGTAATCTGTTTCGGACAGACTCATTTTACAAGCCTTATTAGCTTCTTTTCTACTCCAATTTTCTCTAGAGCCTGATATATATCTTCTCTCTTAACAGTATCATATGCCTGCTTGAATTCAATGAACAACACTCATAGAGGCAAGTTCTGATCCACACTATCATCTACTATTTGTTTTAGGATGAAAATTTGGTCTGTGACCACATTGGTACTGACCTATTTTCTGTTTTATTCAATATTCTGCCCACCTTTACTCGGTTCTCAATCGCTACCGCTAGTATCTTCAAAACTGTGTCTATGAAGGCAATTAGGTACTCTATAATTTTCGCAATTTGATTGATACATCGCCTTTCTCATATGTAAGACATAATATTGGATATTTTCATCTTCTAGACATACGTTCTTCCTTCCATACTCTTAATATCAGCTTGTAAACATTTTCTTTCAAACATGGCGCCTGGCATTTCTGCGAGAATTACATTTTCTCCTGCGGTTTTATTGCTTCTAAACTCCCCAATAATTTTTGTGATTTCTTTTGAAGCCGGCAGTATATCTTGTTCATCATCTTCTATACCTTGTTCTTTTCTGGCTGTTATTTCCTCTTTTGTATTTAGCAGCTTTCTAAAATATTCTCTCCGCCTTTTCAAGGTCTCCTGTTAACCTCCGACTGAATTTCCTTCTTTGTCTTTATGAAATAACAATTTTTCCTCTTTTATGCTCCTAATTTCCTATATAATCTTTCCCAACATAGCATGAATCTTCTCCATTTTGGATGAATCAGTGTCTAAAGTCCCTTAACCCGTTGTTAGTTTGGAAACTTTGTTGGTCCTAGATACTTGTTCTGGACTTTCTTCTGCTCAATTTCTTTTAATATATTCAATCTATGAAGTTTAGGTTAATTAAGGACTGTGAAAAGGGTTGGCACTTCTCGAGAAATTTTACACTCTAGTAACGTTTCAAAAAACTGGAGCGGGTGACGTTGACCTATGCTGGAGAAACAACTACTTTCAGCCTCACTTCTTATCACTGTTTTCGCTGATATTGTCCTTATTACTGATTACACATTATGAAAGGAAACTGGTCGGCGAATCCTAAAAGGTTGAGGAACCCTGTCCTAACCTCAACTGAACCATGTTTTGAGTATCATTTAAGCTTGAGATAACATAATATCGGTATATCGGTAGCATGTTGAAGACTTGCGATGCTTCAGGTGGCTCATCCTATAGAAAGTAAACATGACATAGAAGATCGTGTGGTTGGAGAAGAGTTCAATTAAGTTGTTTTATCATCTCGAAAAAATACTCTGCTCAACTTTTCGAGAAGTATGGAAGTCATTTGTTCAATATAATATAAAATAAATTTTGGAATGGAAAATGAATAAGTTTTTCTGATTTTTTTATACAATTGTATGCTAAGAAAGGAGAAAGATGGATGATTTATTTGCCAAGTATTTTTTACTAGACGAATGCTGCTGATCAATGAGAGGGGATGTTGAATTTAAGTAAATTCAGTTTTTATGTACAATTATAGAAAAAAAAGCGAAAGTTTATATTGAGTCTCCGAGCTGATTTCAACAAGTAAGGTTTATATTTATGGTTAGGAAATATATCTTGTTCTCTGCCTTCAATTCTAATTTTAATTTAATGTTTGGATGGTTATTCCCTACTCGTAACTCATTTATTGTATTTTTGATATTTTTTTAAAATTTCTTCGAAATTGTAGTCATTACTTTTTGTTCAATTTAGTTTTCATCTTTATAATTTTTGAAATATTGGAGTTAAATTTCACACACATTTAAAAATTAATATACAGTGCTTTCATGATGAAAGGAACAAATTCATTAAAAAATTAGGTTTCTATTTCATGTTAAAATCCTCGGACAGGTCGATTAGTATTTTTATTTGGGCATTTTTCGCAATAAAAATTTTGTATACAGGGTGTCTCATTCAAGAGCTATGGCTTTGTCATTAGTTTTTTTAAAGGTAATACCCTGTATATTATTTCACTTTACAATTCTACGATAAATTCTCATCACTTTTTGTGAACATACCATATGCCTCAACTCGATGGATTGCCAGAAACGGAGATAGTGGGTAATGAGAGGTACGATATGAAAACACACAAATGTAATTACTAATTTAATTTTTACATATGTTCAATCTGTTGTCCGTTTACTTCGAGACATTTTTGAAGTCGATTCAATGTTTCCCGTTGCACATTTTCAATTACTTCTGGACTGATAAGTCTTATTTCCTGCCTGATTCTCTCTTTTAGATCATCAATATTATTTGGTCTATTCAAATAAACTTTAGACTTCAAATAACCCCATAAGAAAAAATCCAATGGGGTTATGTCCGGTGATCTTGGCGGCCACTCAATCGGACCTCTCCGTCCTATCCATCTGTTGGGAAAAGTTGCATCAAGAAATTGTCGAACAGCGATTGAATAGTGAGGAGGTGCCCCATCTTGTTGAAACCATATCTCGTTATTAGGTATGTCAGGATCTTGTGGGTTAGGAAACAAAACAGCTAAAGCCGGAATGAGTTCGAACTGGAGAAAGTTCAAGTAGTCCTCTCCGTTTAGTGTTCCTTCAAAAAAATAGGGACCAACTATACGATTTCGAACAATCGCTGCCCATGTATTAATTTTTTGAGGCCGCTGTGTGTGGCATTCTTGCATCCAATGAGGATTCTCGGTCGCCCAATACCTACAGTTTTGTCTGTTGACGTGGCCATTTAAAGTAAAGGTGGCTTCATCAGAAAAAATTATGTTTGTAATGAAATTTAGATGTTGATTATGAATTTCAAGAATCTGCTCAAAAAACTGTACTCTGCGGTCAAAATCGTCTTCTAATAATTCATGTACCAGCCTAATTTTATAGGGATGATACTTATTTACCTTGAGTATTTTATGCACGGACCCTACTGATAAATTGAAATTATTGGAAATTGTAGTAATGGATGTATGAGGGTTATCTTGGGTTTCTAGTAGAACGTTCAGCACTGTTTCTTCAGATACTCTCGGTGGTCTTCTTTTAGGTAAATCTCTAACGTGGCCGTATCTCCTGAATTTTGATTCAATTTTGCTGACTGTCGATCTAGTAATTGGCGGACGATCAGGATGATTTTCATTGAATAGATTGCAGACTTCTTCTTGTGAACGCACCCTATCTCCAAAACCAATCATCATAAGTACTTCAATACGTTCTCTCTCAAGTAATTGCATTTTCTTAAACAATGAAGTAGTGTAGTGCCTGGAGCGTTAAAAACGTGAAAACTGCGGACTATACAGCACCAGTGAATGAATTCGGATGGTACATGTGAAATTTCATTCTTCAGATTTAATGACAATGTTTACCTAAATTTTTTTTTGTACTTTTAATCCACATTTTAAATCTCCAGGTGCTTCACTATCTCCGTTATAATCTGGGAATCCATCAAGTTGAGGCATATGGTATGTTCACAAATAGTGATACGAATTTATCGTAGAATTGTAAAGTGAAATAATATACAGGGTATTACCTTTAAAAAAACTAATGACAAAGCCATAGCTCTTGAATGAGACACCCTGTATACAAAATTTTTATTGCGAAAATTGCCCAAATAAAAATACTAATCGACCTGTCCGAGGATTTTAACATGAAATAGAAACCTTATTTTTTAATGAATTTGTTCCTTTCATCATGAAAGCACTGTATAATGCATGTTTCGAAGTATGTTCTACTTCATCTTCAGATGCGGAATAATGAATGGTAAATGTTTGGTCGTTAACGAAATATAAAAGTATACTTAGAATCTAAAGGAGGTACAATTAATTGTCTAAGTTACATACATTCAATAAGGGGTTACTTGTGGGCTTCACCTGACTATTGAAAAGAAGATCTGAGTAGGTACTTATATTTGATAATTTCTGATGATTCTAAAAAATTAAGTTTCATTCCCCCTCTGTATTTATTACCTCAAAATCTGAATCGAATGGGCGGTTTCATTACTAAAATAATTTGCATAATTATGATTTGAAACTTTTACGGAATTAGTATTCAAATTTAGATCTGGATACTCCTGACTTTGTGTTTTTGTAGATTTTTGGATGTTTTCCAAGATTATTTCCGGTGCGGTAGGCTACGTTATTATTATGCTAGAAAAGAAATACTTTAAGCTTTATGCTTTATAAATATCACTCGTCAAGTATCGAACTCATCAATCACTAAATGTAGTTTTTCAATATGTCCTATTTTAACACATTTACATAATGAAGTTATGCAATATAAATGAAATTTCAGGCTAGCTTTCTGTTACTGAGTTTGTATTAATTATTCATCACATAAAGTGAACAAGGAAAATTCTTTAATAATTTAAAAAATTATCAAACAACTTTCCAAGGCAGCTGGTTATACGTATTCTGCAACGCAAAATCTGCATTCACAATCGAACGGTGAATTATAGAAATTGTCAAGTCACCCCGACTGAAAATCTGCATACAGCTGTTTCGATCTTATTAAATCTCATCAGTGCAGCTTACTTGACTCGGAGTGAATTGACGAATTTCTAATTGTTCCCCAATAAAATCGTGGTCAGTAACACTGTCTGGATAACAACCCAGAGCGCCCTCTACCAAAGATATTGGGAACCAACAATTCACCGCTTAGACCGAAAATGCAGAAATTTGTCGCGCAAACACGTACCTCCTGACATGAAGATATCTACTCTACAACAGTGGTGTATATGATTCGATTATTAATTATTCTTAATTTATCAATATTATACATGAAGTAAACAAGTAAAAAAAGGCGGCAGGTTATATGTATTCCGCGACGCGAAATACGCATTCACAATAAAACAGTGAATTATAGAAAACGTCAAGTCACCCGGAGTCAAAATCTGCATACATTATTAGATCTTTTCAGTGCAGCTAATATTTGACTCGGAGTAAATTAACGTATTTCTAATTATTCTCCACTACAAACCGAGGACGAGCTAATATACGAATAACAATACACAGCGCCCTCCGTCGAAGATATTGGAAACTAACAATTCACTGCTCAAATCGAAATACTTCCTGACATAAAAATGTCTACTCTGCAACAGTGAAGTATTTGGTTCCAGAGCATTCTAACATACTGCTTCAAAACTCTAGACCAGTGGTTCTTAACCGGGGGTTCGTGGACCACTGGTGGTCCCTGGAAGCACGCGAGGTGGATCGCGAAGCCAAATACGAGTATTAACGTATTTTCATAATTTCTATTCAATATGTCTATCGTCTATTTTCAGAGTTTTCTTTTGAATAGTTGATGTCTTGCAGCAGTTTAAGCAAGTTTGTGATTCTTCTTTTTTCATTAGGTAGTCTCGTGCGTAATGCGTGTATGACTAGATAGTTCAGTTGACTCCTTTGCTCAAATAAGTAAATTGAACTTTCAACTCAAGAGTTAGGAATTGGCAATATATTTGCATATGAAGGTAAAATCAATGCGTTTATTGCTAAAATCGAGTTATGGATATGCGTTTGATAATTTGTTCAAAATACTTGGGGAACACAATGCAAAGAAAGAAGAAGAATTACGAAACAAGCATGATACTTCATTTAAAAAATTTGAAAAGTGAATTCAGTCGTTATTTTTCGGACTGCGGGGACAAAATGAATTCGGAAACTGGTTCGCAATCGTTTCATTGTAAGAGTTATGAAGTTGAGGAAATCGAGGAAAAAATGATCAAAATGCAACACGACCAATAAATTGAAATATATATTCGAGGCAGGAATAAATCTTTAAGATTTTTGGATTCAAAAGGCAATCTCTTTCCCAAAGATTCAAGATATACTTTATTTGACTTTGTTTTCATCGACGTATTTATGTAAGCAGGAGTTCTCTACTTTTTGATAATAAAAAACAATCACCGAAATCTTTCCGACATGTGTTCCTCTTTCAATAGCACTGAACCAAGGATTCAAAAGTTAGTTAAGACTATGCAGTGAAAAAAATCTCATTGAAATAATACATTTACCTCTGTAACATAAAATTTACTTTAAAAAAATTGAAATGAAATATTATCAGTGTTTCATTTATTAATAGATAGAAAAACCGTTTATTTTTATCGACTTCTCGAAGATAATATTACTTTAAAAAAGTTGATGCTCCCTGACAAGATAAAAATTTTGTTTAATGGCCCCTCATTATGAAAGGGTTAAAAACCACTGCTCTAGACACTCGAGAGCGCGCTCCGTAAATACTTGTTGCGATATTGGCAATATTCAATAGTCATTTCATGAAATCTTTGGCGGAGAGCGCTGTAAGTACCTGAATACTGGTAACGGGGAAATATACCTACCTCACAATGTAATGAATCATGTGTGAATCTCTTAAACAAACAAGCATATTTGTTTCCACACCACACGGTCACCAATATTCAATTCTATTGAATTTGCGAATAATTCAAGCATCTTTCTGCGAGAAATATATGTGTTCATCTCTTATTGCCTCTGTTCATATACGTATTCTTACAAATATAGGTAAACACACTATCATTCTCTGAACAAGAATTTGTAGAGATGAAACAGATCATCAGGGCCGTAGCTAGCACTGCTTTCCAGAGGGGGCTTGTTTTTTACAAAGTACTAAAATAATTAGACGTGAAAAAAAGACAGGAATATACAGCTTTTTCTGTCTTTTTACCTAGAAAAGTATACTTGAAAATGAATATTTATTAAAAAACATTTTGGAAGAATAAAAAAATTTATTCTAATAAAAAATAATGAATAAGAAATCTCACAGAAAAACCTCTAAAGAAATAAAACAAATAGCTTATAAATAGACAACCAAGTTAACATTCTCTCTCTTGCTTCGTCACATGTTTGCGCTTAATCGTTTTCAGTTGTGTTTCTATTTCCACTTACGTAAAATATAATATTCTGAGTTTGAAAATGAATTAACGGCTAATAATGTTTTATCTATAGAGGTTGAAGAAATTAAAGGAAAATATGTGGATTTTATTGTAGTACTTTTACTTGAATCAATCAAACGCATGCGCTCGCATTTAAATGTTTTTCGGTAGATAAGAAGTTTTACTCCTGCTATAATTTTGAATCCACTCCAAAGACCAAAAATTTCCGAGGTGCCGCTTCCTTTGTAACTCGCAATAAAATATCTGACATAGAGATACAATATAGAAACTTGTTAAATGTCGATTGGAAAGAGATGTTTGGTGAATCAGTGCCTGATAACCCTATTATTTTTTTGAAGGAAGGTTATAGATTTAAAAAATGCTGCCTATCAATTCATGTTTAAAGATTAAGCTCTATTTGCATTTACTCTTCTAAGCTTACCGTCATCCAATGCATTCGTGGAGAGAATATTTTCATAGATGAATATTGTTAAATGTAAAATTCGAAACAAAATGATACTAAAAATGTTAAATTCACTTGTGTCTATTAGATCCCACTTTGCAATAAATGAGATTTGCTGTAAATAATTTGAGCCTAGCAAAGCTATGTATGCAAAATTTAATTCTGATATGTATCAGTAGCAGAAACAATCCACAACTTCAATTGTGTAGATTTGTTTGTAACTAGGCTAGTTTTATGTTTCAACGCAGATGTAAAGATTTTTGGTTTGTAGTAAAACTGGTATCTTTTCTAGAGGGGCCTCAAATAATTCCAGAGGGGGCGCACCCTTGGCTACGGCCCTGCAGATCATACAATAACAACTTTTGTGTAAACCTGACAAACATATATGTTACTCCTCGACTAAGGAACTTACTTCCGGTTGATAGTATATTTTTTATAGATAGTAATTCATTTGTCTTGATGTTAATATCGATATTCTGATTCTGAAACACCTTCGATATATTCATACATTCAACATTCTGTCCATCCCTACTAGCAAATACGATAACACCGAACTGACCGCGCGATTGCGCATCTCTCAAATTAGTTTTCGCTGTATTTCGAATTGTCCGCGAGCCGAGCAGCGACACTGATTTCAAAGTTACTGAGTACTCGAATTCCTGCAAGCGCCGTCTCGTATTTCTCCTATATTCAAATAAACGTGTTCGAAGCAGCTGAGAAGTGTGGAGTGCGTCGTTTAGTGGGGAAATAAGAAAAGTGCGAAAATGGCATCCCTGTCAACGGTCAGACTCAATAAGGGAGATTCGCCGAGCTGGGGATTCAGATTGCAGGGTGGAAAAGATTTCGGCACCCCGTTGGTCATTCAAAAAGTGAGTAGTGTTCGACTTGTAGCAATAGCTATAGATAAAAGAACTATTGCTACCAATTTAATAACCCTTATTTAAAACGGAGATACCTAAGCCTATAAATGATTATATTTTTTAACTGTTTTCGACTGACCAATAAAAACCGGATTATTTATTGGGCTATATTGTATTAGAAAATACGTTTAAAGTACGAGGTGTTCTTTTTCGATCTGTCGCTTCAGTCCAAAATGTGTATTATTTCGGAAAATTTGCCATTCCAAAGTATAAGCAACGAGAACCCATATAACAATATTTTTTGAATTAAATTGTAGGGTTGAAATCTGAAATTTTTCCGAATTATTTTCACTTGATGAATGAAATATTGGCATACGAAAATTCTCGAGATTAAATAATGAGTTAATTATATCAATATACTGATTTGGAAAACTTTATATTTCATGATATTTTCAAAGGAGGAATTATTTGTAAAAATGCACATTAAAAATATATCATGAAAGAATTTCGGATAGTGATTCACACTCAGTTCAACATATTTTAATTAATTATATCACATATCCTATGGAGTATCAATTTTTTCGCATTCATTTCAAAGTTTCCTATAAATTTTTGATCTATGGAACTGCCCTCAAACAATATTCACCAAATCTAGAATTCTTCTTGAATTGAAAACTTACCTCTATATTTCACTATTTCACTACAACTTTACTAAAATTTAATATATGCAAATCTAGAATTTATATATATATATATATATATATATATATATATATATATATATATATATATATATATATATATATATATAAATTTATTTATATATATATATATTTATATATATATATATATATTAATTTTTCTTGCCTGTGTTGTATTGTTACTCATCATGCTTTTTCAGTAACGGTCCATTTAAGTTTGATAACTTTATTGAACAGTTAACGTTTCGTCACAAAATTCGTAACTTTCTTGAAACTTTTGAAAGATTGAAATTAATTTGGCGTTTCTAAATTTCAAAAATAATTGAAATATCAAAAAGCAGACAACTATGTTCACCATTAATTTTTTTGGAGTTATAGCTGTCTTCAGTTATCTACTAATACGTCGCATTCAGTCTACTATCAGCAAATTACTTGGTAAAAGGTCTGTGTGGTTTTTCTTACCATCTATTATTAGCAGACCTGACGTAATAAGTAAGTAAATATGGTCACAGCCGCAAGGTTTCATGAAACATAGGCAGATTTTTTTTAATTCTAAATAATGTATCAAAAATTTATATATTCTTTCGCAAATTGAATAACTAAAAACCTACTTTATACATTATATTCCACAAAATGAAAGTTTAATTATTGGATAGTACGTAGTTAGTAATTGAAGACGGCCACAGCAGCAAAAATATTAGTAAAACGAAACTGACTTCTTTTAATTTTCAATTTTTCTCTAATTCATGACGGCCAAATTTCATGACGAAACGTTAACTGTTACATCAGTCGGGTTCGAGACCCAAAACTTATATAATATATATATATATATATATATATATATATATATATATATATATATATATATATATATATATTATATATATATATATTATATATATATATATATATATATATATATATATATATATATATATACATATAAATATATATATATATATATATATATATATAAAGAGAGAGAGAGAGAGAGAGAAAGAGAGATTGTTTCCGGTAGATATTAACATCTCCACTCGCATCTCCAGCTGCTCTCATTAGACTAAATAAGCTTAAATTTGGTACATTCAGTAATAATCGGTGAACATTTTTGTATTTCAAAAGTTTTTAAATTAAAAACATTAATTTAAATCATCTAATCGATGATTTTGGCACCACCAAACGTGAACGAAATAGAATTATAGGGTTGAATATAATTTTTGTGACAGTTTTATGTTAAATTCTTGTTTTTTCGTGGCTTTTGAGGATTTGCGTACCTTCAGGGATCAACCAGATTGAGTTAGATGGTTGAAATTCCTTACGTGGATTGAGTTGATCTACGCCATTTTCTTGTGTTTTGAGGTTTTATGCAACTTCATGGATTCGACTAATTGAGTTAGAGTATTGAAATTAGGTACGTTAAATTGAGTTGATGTAACGTTGGGGGTCTTTCACCTCCATAATTTTTATATTGAAATTTCATTTCTAAGGATTTTCGAGGATTGCGCATCTCTACATCCACCCAACATTCATTTAAAAAGATGAGAATTTGTAGGCGAATTCGATTGATGTTAGGGTAGTGCTATATGGAGATTCCAGATGTTTTTCGAAACACAGCAATTTATATGAAAGATTTCATATGGTTTTGCACATATTGTGCATCTCTTCTGCTCCTCCAACTTGACATAAGGTTAAGAATTTGTATCTAAAGATAACAAAAATTAGTCGAAAATACGACCTCAGAGACGAAGTTTTTTATTCTTCTGCTCAACAGTTTATAACAATTTGACGTTTCCTTAGTTTTGATGATATTTTGTATGCTTTCAAAATATTTTATCTTCAAGAATAACAGTAATTTATTTTTTGATGATGATGGGGATCAGTTTCATATGCTCGTAAAATGTTCTCAATTCTCCTTCATTCACTCTCGATTAATGAAATAATTTTCTCAATGTACGCCTCTGTGTATTATAGGTATTTCCATTCAGATTATGATGGTATGGTCGAATACTAACTAGCCCCATAGAAAAATTCGGAATAGACAACTCAAAAAATTTGGTAAATGAATCAAAATGACAGAATTTCATTTTACCACCTCACGAGCCACCACAGTTTAATTCTGTAATGAATTTCTATAAAATAGGTTTCCCGACTGGACTATCAGTATTTGATATTTCGGCAAGCTCGAATTATGGCTCTGGTATGAAAATAATTAATACAATATATTAAATGCATGGTAAAGATTTTTTTTTCAAAAAACAATTTTTTATTTTGAGAAACGGGTTACTAGAGCTGGTGTCCAATTTAACACACATTGTGTGATATGGTACTTACCAGGTAGATATTTTGTTAATTTAGTTTTCAGATATTTTTTTTAGAAATATGTTTTAAATAATTGTTCTTCAATTTTTATAATTAATTTTATGAAAACGCAGATCAAACATCGAAATTTTCAGTATATATCTAATCAATTGAAAATTATTGTATTCAAAAGCTTTTCGTTATTACTTCATTCCGTCAAATATTATTTCAGGTTCTTCTTTCAACGTTTCGACTCGTGGGTACGTGTTTCCAACTTATTTCCTCTTTTGTCTTAACATGATTGAGTGTTCTTCATTTTCCATTTGTTCTTTTTACTGAGGATTATTCTTAGTAACTTAATTTCTTTGATGTTCAGCTTCTCATATCCATACAAAGACCTCTTCTTAAAATAATTATTAGGTGACATCTCTTCCTTAGAATCAATTTCGTGCTAAAGTGAGTGCTTGTGCAATATAATATCAAATAAAAACTATCTCCATGTCTAATATAAGCAAAAAAATATCAACCGGAATATAAAAGAACCAACTATGAATTGCACCTGCCGCAATACCTTCAAACTGATGACTAAATATATTTCTGTGAAACCGACTTCGTTATTTATTTTATAGAATATAGTGAAAGTTTTCAGATCTCTAGTTGAATATCTGTTCATAAAATCTTAGGACTAAAAAATCGAAAAAGTATAGAATCAATACTCATATGCATGCTCACAGATTCATAGAAACAATGTAAATTAGTAATTATAGGAGGAAAATTATTTATATTGAATAGTATTCGATCTTTTTTGATCATAAGAAGTAATGAATTTGGTTTCACTATAAATATCTTATTAATTTCCCTTTTTGTTTTATTATTTTAAGGAATATGTTGTCCTTACTAGATTTATAATCTATGATTCTAATCCAATAGAAAGTCAGAATTCTTTAAGCCTCAAATATGTCATTTTAGAGATCAATAGAACCAACCATTCATACTTTTGCTGACAGGCATTCTTTCAATTTTTTACAGCATTCAAAATGAATTTTTAATATTTTTCAATCGCCTATTATGGGCTAAGAAAATAGAGATTAACAAACAGGCAAAAACTTCATCTAATGTGAATTGACTGCTCGCTTAACACGTGGCGAATCATTGTTCAAAAATATAAATCGAATAACTAGATTGCTCTATTCATCCAATTGTGTCTTACATAAATGCACCAGTATACAATAGATTCGACAACGATAATTGAACACCGTCCCAAATATTCAATAAAAAATTGTTTGGAACTAGTGATGTTAAATGTTTACAGATGCCATCTGATTCGAATATAGTTCAAATTCATGTAATCAACCTTTCTTTCTATAACAATTGAATATAATAAGTGATAAAATAGTTATAATATATCAGTAGCACAAAAACTGAAAACCATTTCACTAACTAATTTATTTACAAGACAAAGTTATTTCAAATTCAAGAATAATTATTATCGGCATAGATCATCTTTATCTCTATTATTGAGTGGAATTCTTATATCCCACTCAGAAAGTAGTAACTTCTTCAACAAATAACATTATAAAATAAATTTGTCAGTGGAAACTAACTCTTGGTGATGTTTTCTATATTTGGACAGGTACCTTTAATCAATTAATGAAATTCACTTTAGAAATGGAAAATGAACAGCATTCATTGAGTTTCTTGGACTTTATGTATTTAATTATCTCAGTTTAGACATTTGTAGGAAACTCAGGCACACTGATACCATAATATATAATGAAATTGAGTACCTTCCATTCATTGTATATATATATATATATATATATATATATATATATATATATATATATATATATATATATATATATATATATATATATATATATATATATATATATATATATATATATATATATATATATATAGATTGGCATCGTTACCTCTATTCGGAAAAATATTTTAAAAAGAATTAAAACTACTAAATCAAGTTGATAGTCCATAGTTGATAAATTAATATTCAAAAAATAATTAAATTTACTCTTCATGTGTAACCTAACATTGAGAATGTAAATGAACAAAAATTCTTTTCAATTAATTTTGTCCTCAAACTAAGTCACAATATTTGTGAAAGGTTGAATAAATATAACATAACAACTATTAGTACGATTGAAAGATAGGTTCGTCTCTGGTCAATAATAAGGACAAACCGAGGGAAAAACAGTATTTGAAAACTATGGCGTATATAAATTAAAATGTTTTTGATGCATTTTGTATTGGTGAAATTGGTAAAAATATCGGTACCATATTAGATAGTACATGAGAAATCAGTTTATTGATTTATAAACAATCCGGAGATATTGCTCTTATTGATCATAGGAAACAGGATAGATCTTCTAGAAGCTCTAGTTAGAGATTCCGTCATCCAGGTCCCATCACTAATGACTCAATCACCCATTAGACCTCAGGATATCCCTACTCATTGAAGCAGTAATATAAATATATAGATACATAGATTGTTGTATTTTCGATACACTTGATAAACTATTGATATTAGGTAAATAGCACGAAACATATATCGTGTAATTATAGTAATATTAGTTGAACCAAGCCAGGTGTTTTACTTTATTTGAATAACTTCATCATGGCTCTAATGTTTTTAGCATTCGATCATACTGATCTCATCTCTTAATCACTTCGACGTATCCTCAGGTATTCAATGAAACAATAGAAAAACGATCATCTGAAGTCACTCCCTATTCAATGAAACAAAGTTGTAGTTTTCTCTCATAATGATTGCTCCTACGTAATTCACTCATATTATGATTCAAGGAAAGCAACCTGTTTCATCATATATATATATATATATATATATATATATATATATATATATATATATATATATATATATATATATATATATATATATATATATATATATATATATATATATATATATATATATATATATATATATATATAAAGAAGAACAACTCAATGAAATGGGCTTCATTAGTCAATCTCGGAACAAAACTTCTCAAGCGAGTTTCTCAGTCTCCTTGAATCAAAATATGAGTATAATACAAAGGAGCGATCTATTAATGAATTTCTGTAAATTTCTTAGATGTAAAATATTTTATTCTACAATGAATTTCTGTAAATTTCTTAGATGTAAAATATTTTATTCTACAATGAATCGCGTTCAGTGTTTGTGAAATGCAGAAGATACGGCTTCTGCTTCGGAAGTATCTTCAGAAGTTATGAATGGTTAGAAGTAAGACGGATTTTTAGTCCTAATCTACCTACTCTACCGTAATCCTGAAGTTCATATATTTTCTTATATTAGGGAGTTTTAATTTTGTTTAAATTCATATAGGTTTTCCTAAGGCTTTGTGTTTATAAAATTCCAATTCCTTCGTTAAGTTATAAATTCATTCGTATTTATGTTAAAAATTTGTTCACAAATGTAAGCTAGTGATATATTGTATAATTTCCTGGCGATTATAGTTTATTGTAGATTCTATTTCTTTGTCATTCTGCATAATTTTTCGAAAGATAGTATTATACCTACTTGGTAATTTACGAATTGCATCCATGTCTTTTCTTTATAACGTTTTATTAATACAAGTTATTTTTTATGAGGCAATTCACAATGAAACAAATATTATTGAAAGTTCGTTACCGTATTTTTCAACTAACATAGACTCAGTTTGAACCTTTGAACCTTTAGTAATAAATTTATTACACCTTCTGTTTAACATTGAAGTACACTGTAAAAATTGATTCACGGAAATTCACATGTTATTATATCAAAAACAATACAAATATAATTACTATTCTCACAAGTTGAACTGAAAACGTTTTGCACATTAGATGTAAATAGTAAGAAAACTTGAATTAACACATTGAAATTTCATTTAGATCACTTCAAATATATCGTATAACATCAATCATGAACGAGACCAATGTAAATTACCCAGAAATATCAAGTAAAAATATCTTAAGCATGAAATGTGGCAAACAAATTGACGAATGATTTTCCTCAATGCTGCTGTTTATGTATTTATTTTATTCAATCTCATGTTTTATCTTCATTTTATGAAATTTGAAATTTTAAATAATCTTATTCTCAGAAAATTATTTATACTGTTGAAACTATGCTTCTTATGTTATTTTAAAACTCCCGAAGGAACTGGAGCAGGAGTCGTTGGGCCTCGTACCAAATACTCAGAACCCATGGGCCAGTTCCCTAGTATTTTTCAAGCGGAAATTCACGCCATAGAAAGGTGCATTCAGTTCAACCTCGATAGGAAATACCGGAACAAGGAAATTGCGATCCTCTCCGATAGCCAAGCAGCCATCAAAGCGTTGAGCTCTTATAACATCAACTCAAAGATGGTTTGTGAATGCCTAGACAAACTAAACGATCTGGGCAGGAACAACAAAGTGATCGTCCTCTGGGTGCCGGGGCACGTCGGAGTGAAGGGTAATGAACAAGCAGACACCCTGGCACGAAAGGGCGCGTCAACACCACTAATCGGACCAGAGCCTTTCTGCGGACTTGGAAAATCTTACTTTCAAGAAGAACTCAATAAAGCTGAAGAAGCAATGAGAGCAACATACTGGCAAAGACTTCCAGGACTGAGGCAGGCCAAAGATCTCCTCGGAAAGTTCAACCGAGCAAGATCGAAGACACTGATTAACCTCAGCAAAACTAGTCTAAAGACAATCACAGGATTTCTTACGGGGCATTGCAGACCCAAAGAACACCTAAGGAAGCTAGGTTTAGAGGGGGACAGCACCTGTAGATTCTGCAAGGAACGTCCAGAAACACCTCACCATATACTGATGGAGTGCTATGCTGTGCACCATGAAAGACTGAACACACTGGGATCATACCAGCTGACTGTAGAAGAAATACCACGAATAGACCCCCTTAAAATCCTCAAATACCTGAAGGTATTGAGGCTTGAGGGGCTGCTGTAAAACGAGAACACATCGAGAAGCAGAAGAAGATGGGGCACAGTAGATCTAATAAGGTCGCAGCGCATCGGTCACCATCCAAACCTACCAATACCAATGTTATTTTATATAAATACAACAGTAGTTTGAATTTTGAAATTTTTGAATTCCTTTGTAAATTTTGATTCAGCATAGCTGAAATTGAAAAACTTAGAAGGATATTATACTTATTTTAATGAAGTATACAGTTGTTTACCTAATTATAAAATTGATATATTGAAATTGATTCACATGGCTTGATTCCACTAACACTCTTATAATTCGAATTCGACATATATGTAAAATTATTCTTGAAAATAGAATAGAATCCCATTTTGAAGACTACAACTATAACCAGGTAGTAATAACCTTGAACTTGTGATAATATTTTGAACCATAAGTATGTGTTAAGTTGAAATTTTAATTGTTAATTCAATAATATCAAGTGTTTCAATTATAATATATTGAATATATTATTGTTATTATTTTATTAATTAAATAAAGCAGGAAATCAACTCCACGCATGTGAAGAAGATATATAAACAGGAACAGTGTTAGAAATAGATGTGTTAGCTATTGTAACAATCGATAAATGCATTAACTGACGAATGTTTAATTCGAATTGTTTAGCTACTAATAAATGAAAGAGCAATGAACTCAACATAGAGTAAACTGATTGGGAATAATTATTTTTTCTCATAAAAAACTGAATGAATATTCAATCTCTTCTGCAGAGAATATATGAAATGAAGATAGATCTATACAAGGATCTATATAAAATAATTATATACTACGTACCTACCAATTATACAGTAACAGATTTCTGTGTTATGAAAGAATTAAGATATTGATTTCAATTCATGTATTATTCATTACATAGAATGGCATGTTATCTCAATAATTAATGTCTTTGTTGAATTGAACTTTTTGTCAGAAACATCCGCTTACATACCTTCTCCTCATGAAAAAATTTTCTTTCGGAAAGCTGTATTTGGCAAATTTGTATTATATTTTCATGTAGAAAAGACACCTCGTATGAAATCTGGAGTGTACCTTCTCATCAGAGAATACTGCATCAACATGTGAAAAATTATTGTTCGAAATAAATGTTCCAAGGTATTGT
>JARQZK010004377.1:212500-222500 GCA_030704885.1 Cynegetis impunctata
CAATTTTCTTGGTTGATCCATTAGGTTAAATGTTCTATGTGTCATGAAATTCTGGAGGATTATTGAAATAAAAGCTTTTGATTCAATTCTGGCAGCGTTTTGTGTGGAATACCAGATGCTATAGTATGTGTGACTACTCCAGCTGACACCTCAGTGAAAAAATTAAAAATTTCATTTTTTCACTTCCATTTGATGATTCTGAACTCTGATTGCGATATTTTTATACAAGGTGCACTTTTAGAAAATTGCCTACAGGGCTTCGATACATTATTCAATATGTATTATAATTATTTTTATATAATATATATATATATATATATATATATATATATATATATATATATATATATATATATATATATATATGGATATGTAAAATGAAAATGCTTATAGAAATTATGAAATGAAGACTAACCTGTTGAAATACTTCAGGGGAAAAATATCAGTTTTCTGAATTCGCCTTCCATACTAGAGCATTTTCTTCTTCTTCTTCTTTAATAGCGTTCTTCAGTCCACCTACGGATATACGCCTCTTCCAATTCTGATTTCCACCTTATTCTGTTTGCGGATTCCCTCATCCAATGTAGTCCTGCTGTTAGTTTTATATCATCGTACCACCGCATTGGTGACCGTCCTCTAGGTCTCTTGAATGAATAGGTTCGCCAGGTAAAAAATCCTTTTATGCCATTTATTATCACTATATCTTGCCACATCTCCAGCATAGGACCACTTCAACTTCGCCGCCCTTTCGACTACATCACTTATTTTGGTTGTTTGTCTAATCCATTCATTTGTTTTTCGGTCGTTTAGTTATTCCCAACATTGCTCGCTCTATTGCACGCTACGTTCATCATCATCATCATTATCGACCAATCGCGTCCACTGCTGGACATAGATCTCCCGTAGCTTCTTCCATCCTTGCCGATCCTGTTCTGCCTCTATCCAGTTGGTTTTTATCCTTTTGATGTCGTCTGTCCATCTGGTTGGTGGACGGCCTCTACTTCTGTATGCGTCTTGACGCGGTCTCCATTCAAGTATCCTTTTTGTCCAGCGATTGTCCGAAAGTCGCGCCACATGACCGGCCCAGTTTCATTTTAAGGTTGTTATACGGGTAACCGCGTCCTCTTCTCCGGACCTCTCCCTTAAAGTTGTATTTTGGATACTGTCTCTTAGCGATATACCCAACATTGACCTCTCCATTCTCCTCTGCGCTATACTTATTCTATTTGTGATGTTTTTTGTGAGGGTAAGTGTTTCAGCCCCGTACGTAAGCACCGGCAACACGCACTGGTCGAATACTTTTCTGTTTAGGCACATTGGAATGTATGATTTAAAGACATTGCGCAACTTTCCAAAGGCCGCCCATGTTAGGCCTATTCTTCTCTACATTTCGCGAGTTTGGTTGTCTCTGCCAATAGAGATTTCGTGACCGAAGTATTTATAAGAGCCTACTTGTTCTATGCTTACTCCGTCTATCTTGATTGCCTTACTCATAACAAGATTTGTCACGTATTGTGTTTTATTAGTGTTGATTTTGAGTCCAACAGAGTTCGATGCTTCCCTAAGCCTCTGTAGCATTTGCTTCGCTTCGTCCATACTATCTGCGATAATCAAGATATCGTCGGCGAATCTCAGATGGTTTAGTTTTTCGCCATCTATGTTTATGCCCATGTCATCAAAGTTGGCCTGTTTAAACATATATTCCAGGAGGGTTGTGAATAACTTTGGCGATATGACATCTCCCTGGCGTACACCTCGTGCGATATTGAAGCTTGGGAATCATCCTGCAGCCTTGCACAAGCTTTTGCTCTTTGGTACACGTGTTTGATGACCTTGGTGTATCTATGATCGATGCGGCATTCAGCAAGAGCTTGCAGCATTTTATGCTGGTCTACTGTGTCGAACGCCTTTTCGTAGTCGACGAAAATTATGCAGAGGGGTTTATTGTACTCGATGCATTTTTCGATAAGGGACTTGTCTACTTGCAGATGGTCGTTTGTGCCAAATCCGGCTCGAAAGCCGGCTTGCTCGCGGGGTTGATATATATCGAATTTATTTGTTAACCTCTTGCAGATGATTCTCATGAACAGCTTATATATATATATATATATATATATATATATATATATATATATATATATATATATATATATATATATATGCGACAGTAAACTAATAGGTCTGTAGTTTTGCAGGTTGGTGATATCTCCTTTCTTATGCAGCAATATAATTATCGCCCGATCCCATTGGGAAGGTGTTGTCCCAGTTTTTAGGCAACCATCAAATAACTGCACGCTGCGTTACTCTCAGCTTATTCAGAGTTTTTGATGTCATTGTCCAATTTTCCGATCTGTAGCACATTATCGGCAGAATGCACCTATCATATACTTTCCTCCTTTTTTTGAGTATATAACTCAGTTTGCCAAACGCCGCGCAGGATTGTTGTATTCTTCTTTGTATCTCCACTGTTTGATTTTTTCTTCCAAGTATAATTTTTTGACCCAGATATATGTATACCTCCACTCTCTCCAATTTCTGGTTTCCCACCTGGATTATGCCTACCTCCATAAGCACTACTTTGGTTTTACTGATGTTCATCCACAGTCCAATTTCTAGAGACTCTTCATTTAGTTTATTTATCATGTTCTCAAGTTCTGTAGGATCTTCTGCCATTATGATTATGTCATCTGCATAATGTAGGTGGCTCAAGTATTGACCATTTACATTAATGCCACGTTCTGACCAATCCAGTTTTCTAAACACGTATTCCAGAGCACTTTAACAAAGCCAAAATAATGATTATCCACTGAGGTTAACATCAAAAGCTATTCACCTATTAGTGGTCTATCAGTTGTGTGCAATATCATAAATAATCCGATACTTATTAACACACTTGGTGCTTACCATCCACGAGAACAAACTAGATTCGAAGCAGTTTCTGTACAATCGACTATATTCATACCCTCAGAGAAGTTATCACTCGAAGTACTAGCATTCATAGACTTTGATATACCAAAGACACTGAGGCTCTTTCCAATAAAGTTATGGGTTATTCGTTATTCATACGTGCAAATTGTTACCAACATATATAAAGAAGCCCAGGCGGATGTGAGAATATACGGAGTTCCTATGAATTTTTTCCGAAGTTCTTCTTTTCGGCTACACTTAATTACATAATCAGTATATGAGATAAGAAATTTTGAATTCTTATAATTAAGTGCGAGTTCAGTCGTTTCGATGAAGAATATCACCTTTTCTGCATTATTTATTCGAAAATATCTTGAATGAAGAAACGTCGGTCGAAAAGACTTGACATCGCCAAAGGATATCTAATGCGCAATATCCTAGAAATAAAAAATTTTCTGAAAAAAACGAAACCTCCAAAAGACATAGTCACTACACTCACATAAAAATTCTCAACTCTCTAATTCAAATTGGCGGGGCTGTAGATGGGGTTCCTCCTTCAGCCCCAGCGAGCTGAATTTCGGACATATTATTCATAATTATAATTCATCTGCACATCTTTTGCCATCAGTATGAAAATTGTTTGATATCGCTCCCGTCCTATGAGTTCAAACCCTTTTAATATCTGTTTATATCCCTTAGATGCAGAATGTACCTTTCGCAATTGAGAAACGCAAGGAGGAACGATATTTACTAAATAATGTAGTAACAAAAAGTAAAGACGTAGTTTGAAATCATTTACAAATGAGACAAAAGAATTTTTGAATTTGATTTCCTCTCAAAATAAAAATTGATTCTGAAACTAATATAAGATTTGTAAATGTTTGTATAGATGTAATTACTTGATATCCAATAAATTAGGAGAATAATCTATCGAAAACTTTCTGAAATATAGTTAACAAACGCAATAGTGCATAAGTAAGTGCTTATAAATATATAAATGAACTCAGAATGCAGCAGAAATAGATACGAAAATTAATATATAAAAAAGATATAACTCTTAAAACATTATTACTTTTCGGATTTTCGGATATTTTCAGAATCAATCAGGTATACTGTTTTGCTTTGTCAACGCAAACAAGAAGATACCTACAGCACTTGGACCACACAATGTAACAAAATAATTTGCAGACTTTTCCTTGATATTTAAGACAAAATCAATTTATATTTCGAAGATTAGATTGATAGAGCTATTCAAGAATATATACAATATATATATATAAAAAAGTGATACCGAAAGAGTATTTGATGTATATATATATATATATATATATATATAAATAATAATAATGATAATATTTTTATTCCATTTAGACCATTAACATGATATTGGAAAAGTCAGTGGAGAGAAGACAATACATTGAAATAAATCACAGTATAAACAAACACAAAAGGGTATAAAAAACATCAAAAGCTACATTCCACATATATATATATATATATATATATATATATATATATATATATATATATATACATATAAATAAATTAAATTATTGGAACGTGATTGAAGTAATATCCAAGGAGCAAGCAGTGTTGGATTCCTGAACATGGAAGAAGAATAGAATAGTTGGCATGAAAAGTATTGCCAACTAATTCAAAGCGATACAAATAGTTTAAATACACATCCCAACAACTAGTCACAAAGACGAGAAAATATGGAAATTTTAAAATGAAGTCATGACAGCACTAGAGAGCGATCATATCCATTTCGAATATTCAATTGATTATTTAAATGACAAGGTGGGAAAGAACAATTGATGGTAAACTTCAGTTTCAAATGAAAATGGAAAAAGTTTAGTTCAGTACCTACTCATACTAACAGAAGACGTCCATAGAGAATTAATTCTTTAAGAAGAAACCTAATAGAAAATGAGCTTGAGAAACCTGGAATGAAGCTATTAGAAACGGAATGAACTTCATTTTAACTAACGTAATTCACTCACACTCTCACTCTATAATCTAAAAATAAATTAGCAATATGAATGAAAAAAATTTGGTCGGAAGAGTTATAAAAAATCCCTAAAACTGATATTTAACAGAGATGTCCATTGTCTAATCATTCAATTTCACTTCTATAGGTAAGGTGTTCAGAAATAAATAATAAAAAGGGTATGCTATGTTTTATGCCATTTTAGTTTAATACCATGAAAACCTACAGAAAAATTACATATAATAAGCCTGAATATTCTTCTTTTGGAGAATCTTCTCATTTTAGGCCTCAAATTTCAACAACAATATATATATATATATATATATATATATATATATATATATATATATATATATATATATATATATATATATATATATATATATATATATATATATATATATATATACATATATATATATATATATATATATAGACGAAAAATTATTTCTATTATACAAAGTTCAATTTTCATTGAGTTATAGGATTGAAAATGATCTTCATATGTAATTGTTCGGAATTGTAGTAAAAAATTTCAAGGAGAATTGTACGTCCAATCATTTAATTAGGTCTGATGAAATATCCACTAATTGATTTGATGTACAATGTCATCGACAAGAAGCACTTCAAATGAATAAGAATGAAATAAAATTGGTATTGAATTGCGCCAATCATTGCTGCATGTTTTTTAATGATAGATATTAGACTCATCTAAAAATTGACCATAACACAAATATATCTCAATCTGCAATGATGTTGTTCATCTTCGATTTCATTTTCGGTTTGTGATCTGGTTTGAAAAATATAATACTTCAATCCAGATTAATTTTTTCAGCTAGTTACGTACTCGGAGAAGACTCCATTGCGCAGACTTCAGTTTCCGATACATTGAAATTTATCGATAATATTTTGGTCTATGAGAATTGTTATTCCACGTCTCGTGTACCTAACAGAAGAATATGTTCTGGTTACCAGATATCCGACGCAATGACAAAATTTGCGCTGCTCAAATATTATATTTTTGGAGAATAACTCCCTCGAATATTCATCATTCAAATACCTGTAAAACAGGATGAAATTTTTATGCGCCCGCGTGTCTCAAATATTATAGATATGTCGTTTTTTTTAACTCAAGGGACCTACAGTTTTACGCCGGTTCCGAACGGCCAATGGGCTTGAAACTGAGTCATTACCCAACAATCATATTTAAAACCTCTTAATTTCATTGGACATACACAAGACCCAAGAGCAAGGTGGGACTCGAACCCGCAATGCACGGTTTACAAGTGATACACCCTACCGCTAGGCTACCGAGGCCTCAAGATAGGTCGTTAAAGCTAGCGCAAATATTTTATGAATAGGATTTTTAGTGAAGGGGATTTAATTTTAGGTGAAGAAAGAAAAAATGAGCGAGAGTTGAATATAGCAGTTTACGTGACGTTAGTCGACAATAATTGTTTGTAGAAGTTTATACTGAGTTTAAAGAATTTCTATTGAAATATTCAATCTGGTGTTTTTAAGCACCTATCATCATTCATAAAGGAAGTTATTCAAGTAGGTAACAAAATTGGATATTGAAATGCTTTTTGAATGCAACAGTGATCTATTAAGAAAATTATGTGGGAGCCCTCAGGTATATCTGAATTCGTTGACAAAATTTCAGAAAAAACTCCAACAATCAAATCGTAGATTGTTCGATCACCAAAATGAAGTTTAGTTAATGGTGAGTTTAGATTTTGAGATTATTTAGAAATTTTCACAGATTACCACAAAATCTATCCACTGCCAATGAACAATTTAATGCAAAGCATCATTGGTTTTGAGATTTCTATTCATTAGTATTGTTTGTTCTCTTGATGGCTTGAAAACCGAGCTTGTGTCCCATTAGTATTCAATTGAATGGAAAGATTTTCCAAAGGGGCTATGGAATGTATCATTCATCAATTTTATTATCGAGTTCTACATATTTTTTGGGTAATTATCACGTGGTTATTACCATCACTAGGTATACTATGTATGATAAAGAATTTTTTTCTGCTTGACAATTTGAATATTTACTACATTTTTCGAAAACTTCATTTACCTTCGTACCTTCAATGATTCTTTCTTCTGTTGATTATAAAATACACATTCGAATAAGAAAAGCATTTAATAATAACCTCCCGAAGTAATTGCTATCACAAAGCAAATATCTCTACGAATACTCGCGACTACAATATTTTGGATTGTAAAAAAAAACTCGTGAGCAGCAGAGTTCAATCACTAAGATTTTTCGCGTGAAATGCATTCCAGATCCGAGTTAGTTTCGCTGTTGAGTTTCGTGCCATGGCAATACGTCTACGGATTTCAGTTTCGCAATCTCCGGTATTGGTGTCGGGGCTGTTGTTATTAGCACGGTCAACAATCCTTGCTTTGGTCTTTGAATCATTGACTTCCAGTTCGTACCGTCTGATGTGTTCATCTAGCCTGTGCATTATATTAATGAGTTCATGCTCGTCTTTTGCTATTATCAGGGTATCATCCGCGTACCGTAGGTTGTTAATTTTTCTGACGCCAACAGCGATGCCACCCTTCCACTTTTCAAGAATCACCCTAATAATGTATTCACTATATATATTGAAGAGAAGGGGAGATAAAATGCAGCCTTGTATGAACCCAGCAGCAGTTGAGAAGGTGTTAGAAAGAGTATCATTGACTCGTACCGTCGCCGTGTTCGACCTATATAGTGATTCTATTAGGTATATCATATGCTGTAATGTTTCTTACAATTCAGTATTGTGGTCGCTATTTAAAGGAAAGGAATAACAATAAGTTTGTCGTATCATTAAGACTGGTCCAGATGCTGCGTTATATACAACCTTTTGTCTGCACATTTCAACACGTTGCAGATAAACTTTGCGTGTAGATAGGAAAAGTGCGCAGTTTTGAAACCGGCGCGAAGACGGTACAGTTGCAGCGATAACTGAGCAAGAAAGCATAGATATCCTTGAACTGTGCGGTCAAGTCGGAGCATGAAGCTCCGTTTTCCGATTCATTTTGTTCCTCAGTTTCTTTGTATATTTGTGAACTCTGAGCGACAATGGCTAACCTTTGGCAATGTTCTTGGGAGTTTCTGACAGAATTTATTGCATTATACGAAAGTCGCCCATGCGTTTAGCGTGTCAAATCCAGAGAGTACAGTGACAGGGATAAAAAGGTACCTACAGGCTTATGAAAGGTTAAATAAAAAATTCAAAGAAATTGATGCAATCGCCTAGTACTTCTGAGACGTCTTATTCTTTTATTTTTCTTAAGAAGACAGCATGCCAAAATTGACTAGAGTAGTACCTCCTCCATGGCAATGCCTGTGCGAAATATACGGATATGTCTGCATCGTGTAGACGCTCTAGAACTTCCAACGTGTCCATTGCGTCTTAAGACTGTGCAGTCAAAAGGTTCTGCAAAACGTAGCGTCTGGGCCGGCCTTCACTTCTCAGGTGATCAAAACTGATGTAATCTATTGAGATCGCCACCTAGGATTGCCAACTCTTGAAGAGGCCCAACCGGGAGCATTTTAAGAAGTCGACTAGGGGGGGAGGTGTAAGAAAATGTCATTCAATTTTAAACTTACATCTACTTTGCTTTGAGAAGTATCTAATATTTGACGGGTTTTCCCCACAAAATTATTAAAGATCGAAGTTTGTTAGAGCGACGGTTGCGTATAATTTTAGAAAAATCGGAGAATTTACAGCAACGCGGGAGGTCGGGAGGTTTACCAGTTTTACCGGAGTCTCCCGGGTAATCCGGGAGGATTGGCAACCCTATCGCCACCGCTAATTAATCTTCTCAAAGTTGAGTGATTTCACATGTTTATACTCTATTATAGTAGATTCCTATATATCAATGAATCGGTTTGGTACTTCTGTAGTCAGTCCAGTCGAAAAGTTATCTGTTTTGTTGAAAACTGACTTTGATCAATTGTTGAGTAACTTTATTTCATCAAATATGGGGCGAGTGAGATTATAAGGATAGAAACACACTACTCTCATGTCCCGTGACCTCATGTAATGTCATAGCAACGGAAGTCACGCCACAAGAAATGTTGGTCGTTGTTCCACTTGATATTTAAACTAACAAAAATCACACTGTATTTACCTCATATCCCGCATCACACGTTGAGGATCCCACACGTGATATCACGCATACCTCATCTGGTATCATACACATTTCGACGCATGTAGGCTCATGTATTTTGTTATTATTTCACATACAATTCAGTTTCATTTGAAGAAAATAAAATACATGTTATTGAAAAATAAGTATTCAATTTTATAATGTCTATTCCAATCAGGTGAAGTGAATCACCAAATTTTGCCATAAGCATCCAAAAGTACATATTAACAAAATTAAATAATCATGAGAATTTATTGTTTCATCGTACACTGTGTGAATCTGTGTACCTCTCAGCATGATATCGTTCAACAAAATTATGTTTTTTTATAATAAATGCTCCACTGTTTAAGTATATAACGTTATAGAAAATCTAAATTAATATGATTAGTTGTTATAGCCTAGGATTTACTAAGCATGTTCTGTTCTTTTTGACTTCAGTATAAAACAATCTGATGTTTACACAAAATCTTCGCGATTATATTTAAGCAACAGTTAACCTATTCGTACACGAATTCAATAATTTAGGCCAAGTTCGTATCCACAAAAAAGATTTGGAATACGAAACGATGCCAAGATTTGTTTCTAGTGTGATCCGAGAATCTGGTATGTAGAACATATTCCCAAATTCAACGTGTTTATGTATTTTGACCTTCTTGATTTCATTAATGAGCTAATCAACTAGACAAATCATTTCACTGTATGCCGATAGAAATAGATACGTTTCGATAGTTATACATTTCTAGTTTTTCCTTTCTAATGTTTCTGTGTTCTGAAAATTTGAAAAGAAGGGTCGATATTCACTTATAATGTTTATATGTCATAAGCAAATTCTAAATAAGTTGTATTCTTCATGAAAACGAGGAAAACAGTCAATCACCACTGATTTAATTTATCTGTGTCTAGAATGATATGCAAAGGAACTAGCCAGAATTCATTAATTTATGGATCAAT
>JARQZK010004377.1:225000-427500 GCA_030704885.1 Cynegetis impunctata
TAATTTGTATCCTTCATTCTTCAAGTTGAGGGCAGTTCTCCTCGCTCGATCTGAATTGTTTCAGAACACTAAGATATATTATCTTCTCCATGTTGTTTGTAAGGATATAATCTATTTCGTCCCTAGGTAATAGCTGTATCTGGGGATTCACTATAACAATTTCTTCAGAAAATTATGTTTGTTATGGACATACTCCTGTAGTGTGGACATTCGAACTGACTTTTCTTTTCCTTAATTTTATCGTTCAAATCCGATGTCGTTTTTGATTGCTTCTATTTTCCTTCTGCCTTTAGCGCTCTCTTTATGTCGTTATAAAAATTTTTGCCTGTGTGGCTAGTTGTTGGGGCATATACTTTGAATATTTTCTTTTTCCTGTTCCAAGATCTTCGTCTAGTTCGATAATGGTCGGCAGTTGCATAGATGTCGCTATATGTAGTGTTCTCGCTTTATGTAGGTAGTACTGGTTTATACTCGAGGAATTCTTTACAGCTTCTAACCTCAATGATGATTACTGAGAACTAGTCATCTCGGGGCTACTCAGGCCTGATGGGAATGAGGGCCTTATCGTGGATTCGTGAATGAAGATAATTCTGACTATTTTTCACTTGTCCGGAACGTAACTTATGGCGAGAGAGGCTCTATAGAGCTTGAATGGCTCTGGCCCAGATGCTTTGTATGGCTCTACCGAGTCATTGGCCCAGTTTATTTTATTGTGGGTTATGGCTCTCTATATTAGCGGGTTCAAAGTTCTGGTTAGTGTTTTTGATTCAACTGTTTCAGAATCAAGTAAGTGCGTTTGAATTAAAATATCAAGCGTGTCTTTGTCTGTTACTATATAGGACCCATAAGGCTTCAATAAGTTACCGAGGGGACTTAGTTGATCTTTAGCTAAACATTTTTGGGGTCAAGCCTTTTCGTAGGTTGTTTCCACCTCTCCACAGAATATCCTCTAGGATTTCCTTTTATTTAGACTTTCTTATCAATTTATCTTATTCAGATAGTTTGGTATAGTATACTTCTCACTCGCCCGTTCATTTTCGCTTTGTTAAATAATCTGCTTATTTTAGTTCTCAAGTTAGTAATCTTTTGGTTCTACCAGTTCAGTTTTGTTTTGGTGGTTTGGCTTATTTCAGGACAGTTGGCATGATATGAGATAGATTCACAATGTTTTTTGGATATCAGCTCTATACCGTCACTGTTTTTTATGTTAGTTTTGACACTACTTAGTTTTACCTGTAAGTTCTCTCTATATGTCCCCCATTTCTTGCCCTTTTCGGCATCATGATCCGAGAAGGACGTCTCCTGTGACACATGCCACTAGTAATCTGAGAGCTTGTTGTAGAGGATGTTAGTTAGGTTTATTGTTGTGTTTGAATTTATGCTATTTGTAAGAAAAATTCAATATTTTCAAATGTGTTGTTGAATGTTTATGAATTATTTTTTTGTGATATTCTGTATAAGTTGTATGTAATGTGTGGAGATCTTGTAATGTGTCATGTCTGTCTGTTGGTGAAGTTAGTTTCAGAGCTTTATCCAGTCAATAATTGAACTTTTATTGTGTGAAAAGTGATGGTTACTCTTGAAATTCAGTGTCCTGAGTGTAAAAAAAAAAATTTCTATGCTATTTCGTGGTAATTTTATCGTTTATGAGTAAAAGAGTAATGTCAAAAAAATTCAATAATACCTATGCAATGTTCTCTAGTAATTATCGAAAAATTGTCAACACATGTTTCGAAAGTCAAAATATTTTCATATTTTCTTGGAAATTACGCAACACACTTTCTTCCAAACTTTCCAAAACAAGTTAAGCTATGGCTACACCATCGATCTGCTGATTATTTTCACATCGAAAATAATTTTAACTAAGTGCAAATTGTATAGCTTCAACAAAATCAATTTGTAGGAATGGTTGTACAATTCTTGTTTGTAATCTTTATATATTATAAATAAAATTTGGGTGGTTCGATGTGTAGTTCTTTTGTTCCTATGTTTTCATTGATTCGTTACTTTAATTTTGTAAAGTCTTAGTTAAATGTACATTAATTTTTGGATAAACCTGTCACTAAGCAAATTACCTAATTTTGATGTATGTCATACTATTATTTTCTTGAAATTTAAGTTTACTCCTTCATTTCATGGAAATATACTTTCAGATTTCAAACTGAAGGAATTATGTACTTCCAATAAAAAACTAATGCTATTTGAAAGGAAAGAATGTGGTTATTTCTACTTTTATTTGACATATTGTGATTCCGGTTACAAAATTAATCAAGAGTTGAATTGACATAAGGTAATCAACGCACGTTTTTGTTGAAGATTAGTTTTTTTCATAACAGATAATGCCTTTCGAAGGAAATTCATAAATTATTTATTCAACAAGAATCATATACAGATTATATGCTTTGTCGTATTTTTCTTGCAATTTCTAGTTTTTCTCTCAAATCCCGTATCTCGGGGCTTTCTTCCAGTTTGGGAAGAGTGGAGATTTGAACTTTTTGTTTAATTCCACGATTTTGTCTAATGAAATTTTCTGCTTCCTCTATTAACTTCTGCTTTTCGTTTTTCATTTTCAAGATACATTTTCTCTTTTCGTTGAGATCTTCTTCCATTTGAGTCTTCATCAAAAGTAATCTTTCCTCAAGTTCTGCTATTGACATCTCACATAATAGACCAAGGTTTGAACACTCTGTCTTATCGAACTGTTTGCTTATTCCCAACGCTCTGACGTTATGCATTGCTTTGATCTCTTGAATCATATGCACCTTTCTTGCGAGTTCTTTTTCTTTTTGTTCCATGGCTTTATTCAACAGTTCTCTTGTCTCCCACTGAAGAAGTCTTGCGTTACTTTGTTTCTCTTCCATCAGTTTTTCTTCAGATTCTTTCGCTCTCCTGTTAGATTCTTGTGCCTCTTGAATGTAAAAACTGTACTTTTCTTTTTCTCTCTCTTTCCACTCCTCTAACCTCTTCTTGGTTTCCTTTTGTTCCTCCAGAAATGCCAATTTTTTCTGTTTATTTATATCTCGAACTTTGCATTGGGCGATTATTGCATCTTCATGACTTAGTAAACATTTTAGTCTATTTCGTTCAACTTCTTTGATTTGGTTTTGTTTTTCTACTTCACGCATTTCCTCCTCGAATTCTCTAGCCAATTTTGTATCCACTCCACCTTTGAGTATATCATCAATTTCCTTGATACAATATTCCTTTCCCTTAGCGTATAAAGCTGCCTCTCTCAATACTGTTGTTAAATTTTTTTTTATGGAGACATTATTCTTCACCAGTCGTTTGATAGATTGCTTTTTTGTTACCGTGTCCAACTCAATTATTTGTGCTTCTACTTCTATTGATGGTTCGAAACTAGGTTTACATTTAACTTTCTCTAGAAGTTTCATGGCTTTTGTTTTATTTTTGTCATGTTCATCTTTTATTTTTTGTTGTATACTAGTATCACCAAGATAGGTAGTTCTTGGAATGCTATTTGCTTGAAATGACACTGGTTCGATTGGAGTATTCAGAGGTACTGCAGGAATTTTAAACGATTTTTTAGCGACATTCATCTCTATAGGTACTGTCAAACTTTTATGATAAAGTTTATATTCCCGTTCATTTAAGAAATCTGATACTTTCCGGTAATTTTCCTTGTTATTTACTATCGAATGAATGATATTTTTCATAACATAATCATTATCGAAGTATTTCAAAGCTATTTCAGCTGTGAAAATTTCATTTTTTTCATCTTCATAATATAGTAATATTTTTTTAACATACCTGATCTTACTGAGGACTATGAAAACTCGTTTAATTTCAGATAGGTCAGGTTTGAAGCCAAAGATCAAGATATAGAAAACTATCTTTAATCTTGTGATGTTGACCTTAGTGATAATATCATTCAGTTTCAAAAAATGTTCTGATATTTCTCGAAGAATTGGATCATGTCTCTGAAAATTGATGAAATGAAATAGGACATCTTCGTCAATATTTCCAGCTTTCGAATCGATATAATCGGTTGGAGTAGAGAACTTTGCTTTGCGGTAATCTTCACAAAGGCGATAAATTTTTTTGAAGTTTTCGACGTTCATTATTGAAACTTGTCAAATATGACAAATTATTTAGAGAACAGAAACAATAATGATTGTTCTATACTAGGCCAGTCAGTTGAGCTAATCAATTGACAATAATTCCAAAAGTTTTCGGGAAAGAGATAAAAACAAACTATGAAATTTTGTAACCTTTTCTGAAGTCCAGAACATTGTTAAAATTGCAATAACATCGAATTTTGCTTCATGTTTGTGAAAAAAATTCCAAGAGTTCCGCAAACTTGAAGTAGTATTAAATATATAATTTCATATCGCTTATCAAATTTGCAACCATGTTAAGGGTACGAAAAATATTTTAATACAAAATTATAGACCGGGTGCTCGGAAACATTCCGTTTGCAAAAACCGATGACCTCATTCTGATTGATGATTTCAGTAAAGAAAGACCTAATAAATGATATTGTGGAGGTTGCCGGACGGAATTATGGTCCAGTTTTTTTTTTCGGCCCTATAGTAGGAGTTTTCGATTCCATCGCTGTAGCTGTGGAAAAAAAAGTTGTGTACAATGCAAAAAAACAATTGACCGTTATTTCTCGACTTGAATATCTCTGCAAGACCCTCACCAATCTGGAAGGGAAGGTTGCCTGACAAGCCAGCTGTCAGTTTTATTGTAAACGCCCACCACTGCGATTTCATACCGGTTCTTGAATTTTGGAGCGGGCTGCGCTGTTCTCAACCGTTCATGACGCTTCAGTTATAGCTAAACGTCATTCTTGTGCGCATTAGTTATCATCACAAGTACATTTTCCAATGTTTATAATAGTAGTTCTCAGAATTTTGTGATTTATCTGGTTTTTAAAGTGAAGAAATGCCGCTACAATTAATAAATTTAAAAAGAAGAAAATCCAATGCAAAATCATCTTTATTTTGTGATTTACCCGGTAAATTGGTAAACGAATCGAAAAAGAAGTCATTCGAAACGATTCAACGCAAAGACGAAATTGCAGACAAGTTTGAGAAGTTGTTTGATCCGACTACTGATGAACAACACTTGTCGTGGAATAAAAGTTGCATGGCCAGCTATATCAGCGAAGAAAAAATTCGTCGTGAAATATCACTGGATAGAGCGCTGGAAAAAAGTGCTTCGTCATCAGGCGTAACTGGCCACTCAACTGAAAGGACCCGCAAGTCAAAAAGAAGAAGCAGCGAACCGTAGAGTAACTCATGCTGTTCCATTTGTGGTCATACGACGAAAACCAAAATTACAAAACTTTATCTTTCAACTGAAATCGTCGAAGAAGGCTGCAGCCCAAACATATCGTGAAAAAATTTCTTAGAACCAATACATGAGCCTCTGAAATTTCCAGTTTTGTTTTTCGGCCCTATAATAGGAGGTTTCGATTCCATCGCTGTAGCTGTGAAAAAAACATTGTTTTTTCTTCGTTTGTTCTTGGCTATTGAAAGGTTGTTTGAGTAAGGTAAAAAATAAAAAACGGCATGATCATAATACAATACAAATTTAATCTTCAAAAAAAAAGTGGTAAGTTTTGACAATTATTGCCAATGCATTTGCAAATGTAGATACAATTAATTTTACTTTTTATGTAACTGCAGGACATTGTCCTGCAATCAGCATTATATTTGCAAGTCCTGATTAAAGAATTTGGCAAAGGCGGTTTTGCCATTTGCACCGGGTACAGCTTTTCATCTCGTCTTTCATAACCAAATTGGAGAAAGTTCAGAGGCTCATGTAGGTATTGGTTCTAAGGAATTTTTTCACGAATATGTTTGGGCTGCAGCCTCCAAGCAATGTAAGATTTTGTTAATGAAACGTAATTCCTGTAAAACGGTTTGTGATATTGGAACTTTTTGCCTAACAAATCTTCCAGTGTTTCGTAGATACAAAATTTTGTGAACACTTCATTGTGTTGTCGACGCAAAGGATTGAAAATTAGCGTAGTTGCTGAAATTTCAGTTGAAAGATAAAGTTTTGTAATTTTGTTGAATGGAACAGCATGAGTGACCCGACGATTCGCTGCTTCTTCTTTTTGACTTGCGGGTCCTTTCAGTAGAATGGCCAGCCACGCCTGATGATGAAGCACTTTTTTCCAGCGCTCTAAGCAGTGATATTTCACGACGACGAATTTTTTATTCGATGATATAGCTGGCAATGCAACTTTTATGCCACGACAAGTGTTGTTCATCAGCAGTCGGATCAAACAACTTCTCAAACTTGTCTGCTATTTTGTCTTTGCGTTGATGTGCTGCATTTTGAATCGTTTCAAATGACTTTTTTTTTCTGTTCGTTTACCAGTTTACCCGGTAAATCACAAAATAGAGATGATTTTGCGTCGGATTTTCTTATTTTCAAATTTATTAATTGTAGAGACATTTCTTTACTTTAAAAACCAAATAAATCACAAAATTCTGAGTACTACTATTATAAAACTTGGAAAATGTACTTGTGATAATAATTAGTGCTCACGAGAATGAAGTTTAGCTGTAACTGAAGCGTCATAAACGGCTAAGAACAGCGCAGCCCGCTCCAAAATTCAAGAACTGGTATGAGTCGCTGTGGAGGGCGTTTACATTAAAACTGACAGCTGGCTTGTCAGGCAACCTTCACTTCCAGATATGTGAGGGTCTTACAGAGATATTCAAGTCGAGAAATAACGGTCAATTGTATTTTTGCATTCTACACCACTTTTTTTTTCCACAGCTACAGCGATGGAATCGAAAACTCCTATCATAGGGCCGAAAAAAAAACTGAACCATAATTCCGTCCGGCAACCTCTATAATATCATTCATTAGGTCTTTCTTTACTCAAATCATTAATCAGAATGAGGTCATCGGTTTTTGCAAACGGAATGTTTCTCAGCGCCTGCACTATTAACGTTTTTCTTCGATAAACTGACCAAAAAAAAATTCCAAAAGTTCTGCAAACTTGACAGATACTTCGGAAAAGTATACCGAACAGTTGTATAAATTCGCAACCTTTTACGTTGACCGGAACATGTTTCGTTATGATTTTTTTAATTCGTGGTCATTTTTTCGCGATCTCGAAATAATTACAAAAGTTTCGAAACTTGATTACAAATTCAGAAAATATCTATTCTGATGCATTTGCAAATTTGCCACCTTATACGAGGTCCGGAACTTTATGCAATTTGCAAAAATATAATTTTTGAATTTTATATTTTTCCGGACCTCGTACAAGGTAGCAAATTTGCAAATGCATCAGAATAGATATTTTCCAAATTTGCAACCAAGTTTCAAAACTTTTGTTATTATTTCGATACCATCTAGTTCGAAAAACTTACCACGAATTAAAAAAATTATAAATAATCATGTATTTGTGGAATTCTGGACTTCCATTGTCTATAAAATATATCTGAAACAAAAATAAATTATGTGAAGGGAATATCCGAGAAGATAAGGCGAATCGCTCAGCAGTACAACATCAAAACAGCGTTCAAGTCGGACAACACCTTAAGAAGCAGGCTGACCAAAACTAAACCAGATGGACCCCCGGACAATAAGAATTGCGTATACCTTGTGCCCTGTGAATGTGGAGATTCATACATCGGTGAAACGAAGAGACCTCTTAATGTTAGGATCGGAGAACATCAAATACACACACGAAGAGCCGAAACATCGAAATCGGGAATTGCTGATCACGCATGGACAAAACATCACAACATTAAGTGGAACGATGCTAGGATTATCC
This sequence comes from Cynegetis impunctata, assembly GCA_030704885.1. Lineage (NCBI taxonomy): Eukaryota > Metazoa > Arthropoda > Insecta > Coleoptera > Coccinellidae > Cynegetis > Cynegetis impunctata. The sequence goes on from JARQZK010004377.1 coordinate 232,766, forward strand.
ACCGGGAACAGAACTGGCGAAAACGAAAATTCAAGGAAGCTGCTTTCATCCAACAGAACCATGAAGTTTTCAGTAAACCCAGTGTTGAAGTGGCAAACGCGTGGCGACCAATCCTGGCGCGTATCAGTGGTCTCAAGCTCCTCCCCTCGCCCAATGGGAGAGACGCCCAACACGGCACGACTGATCAAGGGAGTATATAAAGATCAATCCAAACTCTGATAATCAGTTTACACTTGAGAACGGTTAGAGATACCCAACTAACCGAAACGTCGTGTATATTGTATAATTTTATTTTTTCACCATTTTCCAACTTATTATTTACTAATCTTATTTCATTTCTTTTTTCAGATACTACTAATTCATTGAATTTAATTTTTCAGCTATTTTCTTTTCTTGCCATTTACTAATCAAGTTTTCTTTTCTTTTATTTTTGTTTCAGATATATTTTATAGACAATGGAAGTCCAGAATTCCACAAATACAGAAGAAACATTGTCGAAACCATTCAAACTAACATAAATAATCATGTTCCGATCAACGTGAAAGATTTGCAGAACTTTTGGAATTTTTTTGGTCAGTCTATCAAAGAAACACGTTAATTTTGAATTAAAAAAATGTTCCGTAGCCTCAAATTTGAGAAATTTTACATTGGTACATGTATTGTAATTAATGTTGTTTGAATAAACGGTATTTCAAAAAAAAAAAAAAATTGGTTGCAAATTTGAAACGTGATTTGAAATAATATATTTAATACTACTTCAAGTTTGCAGAAGTTTTGGGATTTTTTTCACAAGCATAAAGCAAAATTTAATATTATTGCAATTTAAACAATGTTTCGGTCTTCGGAAGAGGTTGCAAAATGAGATTTGTTCCTTTCTCTATGTAGCATTCACTTGACCAAAGTTTTGGAATTATTGTTAAATTTTCGATTTTTATATTATACTAAACATATATATAATATATATATATATATATATATATATTGATATATATATATATATATATATATATAATTATATATATTTATAATATATATATATATATATAATATATATATAGATATATATATATATTATATATATATATATATATATATATATATATATATGTTCAGAAAGATTTCCGCGGTCGGAAGTATTTGAAAAACTTGGTTCACGGAATGAACCGCGTGAAAGATTTGAAAAATCTCGACGTTTCGGCTCCTTTTGCGAAGCCATCTTCAGGAGAATCAGAAGGGAAATAATTCAGAATCGTGGCCTCAATCTGCCTACTCCACGATTCGAATTAGGAGGAATCGGAAACAATACGATTGCGTGGTCTCAACCTGCCTACTCCACTAACCGTACTGCTTCCTGTCAACTCTGAAGTCTCAACCTGCCTACTCTTCAGAGTTGACTCTGAAGAGTAGTATTATATATATATATATATATATATATATATATATATATATAAAATGCGAGATTAGATAAGATATATCGACCAGTGATATACAATTGATGCTTTTTCAATCCGTATTAATAGCTTTCGAAACTATTTTGTTTCTTCTTCAGTAAAGAAATTACGAAATTAATCCTGAAGTTATAATAACTATATAAAAGAACGTTTATTTACGTATGTAATTTTACCCAACTTTGTTTATAGGGAGTGTCTTCTCCCTTCATTTGATGTTCTTGAACCTCACATTCGATGCCCTGAAGAATAAACAAAATACTTTCATTGGTCGATATCCCTTAACTGATCTTACATTTAAGTTAGTCGGACCTATCTAAACCAAACATATATATATATATATATATATATATATATATATATATATATATATATATATATATATATATATATATATAAGAATCTAAAATTTAGGAAAACTCGGCCAAAAATAGACGTATTGTTTGTATCTACTTTTTGTTCATATTCTAGCTTTCGAAACACTGTGTTTCTTCTTCAGGGTAATGTGTAATGTATTATCATTCATTTGTTTAACATAGCGATTCGAAAGGAAACAGTTTACTCACCAATGTGAGGTTACAATGCTGCTCAGCAAAACAAAAACAAAAAACATATTTGTAAAGACCACTATTTTTGTTTTGTTTTGCTGGTTCATTACCGAGAAGATTTGTAACCTCACATTGGTTTGTAAACTATTTCCTTTTGGAATTGATATGTTGAATAAATGAATGATAATATCTTACAGATTGCCCTGAAGAAAAAACGCAGTCTTTCTAAAACTAGGCTATGAAAAAAGAGTTAATTCAAGACGTGTTTTATTGGCCGAGTTTCCCTGAAAATTTAAATTCTCATATAGTACGACCTTTATCGAAGAAATTATATATATATATATATATATATATATATATATATATATATATATATATATATATATATATATATATATATATATATAAATATATATATATATATATATATATATATATATATATATATATATATATATATATATATATATATATATATATATATATATATATATATATATATATATATATATATATATATATATAAATATATGTATATATATATATATATATATATATATATATATATATATATAATTTCTTCGATAAAGGTCGTACTATAGGAGAATTTAAATTTTCAGGGAAACTCGGCCAATAAAACAAGTATTGAATTAACTCTTTTTTCATAGCCTAGCTTTAGAAAGACTGCGTTTCTTCTTCAGGGCATATATATATATATATATATATATATATATATATATATATATATATATATATATATATATATATATATATATTATAGATATATTGAGCAATCTTATTAGAAAATCTAGACTAGCCCCATTTTAAATATCAATAAAATATATTTTCAAATGAAATATCCACACATAGTGTACTGATACTTTCTTCATTGCAGGTAACAGTTGGTTCTCCTGCCGAAAGAGCTGGTCTCATTGCAGGAGATTCGGTTATCAAGGTGAATAACACTGATGTGTTCAATGTAAGGCACAAAGATGCACAAGAAGTTCTTCTGAGAGCTGGTAATTCATTCGACATGACCATTCAAAGGTGAGTGAATTAAGAAAAAGTTATGTTCAGAGAAATAAATTTGACATGATATCCCAAATTTGACACATCTACATAAAGAAATTTTCTTTTAAGATAATTTTTAAATGTACGGTTATAACAGTTTTCCTTTGATCGCTTAAAGCACTTTAAATATGGCCATAAAGAACGACTAATGCGTTTGAGTTGAAAGCCTGGAAATTTATCTTCAAACTTATGAAAACATCAGACACATACCTAGGTGAAAAAATTTGTACAAAAAATATACCTACCATGGGCTGATGTACCAGTGTCGGAGGGCAGTTGTAACAGTCAACAATAATACACAATTCCAACTTTTAAATCAGTTTTTTTGATGAAAAAAATACTAAAATATTCTTTTGACTAATATCACAACATTTTGGCATATTTTAGTAAGTCATTAGATATTTTTTTCATAGCCAAATTAAAATGAATCAACAAAAATTATGTTTCCCTCACATATATACATAATATTTCCCCTAAATAGGTACTCAATCAAACTAACTAAATAAAAATAGTCTCTATATTGAATGAACTTAATCTACGAATTCATAGAGATACAGAGTTAATATCGAACTTTTCTTCAACTCTCTACAAAAAGGCCCCTAGTTTGACTTCATCATAAACGTTTTTGTAAAACAATGTTTCGCTACCACCTCTCGTAGTATTTCTTATGCATTTCCTAGGTATCTGCGATGCAAAAATATTATAAAACTAATGTTACAACAGTAAATCGTTCCAAACGTACTCACCCCTCCACTTTGACAATCAAACAGTTAGCCTCAGGCACGAGTTATTATCACATAGACAAAAATGATCTAACTTATTATAATTTCTAAAACACAATAAATATTATGAAAACGGTCAACGACTATAATATTGAATTGAATTGGCATTTACTTGGTAAAAGTTCATATCCATAACTTTATAAAGAAATAAAAAACTAACTTTTCACAGGTTGAAATAAAAATCTATTGAGTAAGCGCGTTTCGTAATAACATTGACTTCATCTCGTACTAAACTATGGTATTACAGAACAATCTATTTATATGAGAAATGAATATGAGGGGTTCCTAGAGAAATATATCACCCAATGTGATTGACAGCCTCATTCAGAGGAAAAAATACAAAATGGTAATTTCAGAAGTTTTCCCACTTATACCCGAGAAAAGTAAAGTATTTAACAGTTTAACATACTTGGGCAAACCTTCCGAAAACCTGAAAGTGTTTTTTCATAAACAAAATTTCATATAAAGCCAACAATAGCATTGGAAAATTGATCAAAAACAACAAATCAAAAATTCATAGAGATGAACGTACTGGTGTTTATTGACTCGACTGTAACGATTGTGAAAAATTCTATATAGGACGTACAATTAGAAATTTCAAAACTCGAAAACACGAACGCCAACGTAGCTATATCAATCAGAAAATATACTCTAATTATTATGCGTGCCATCTTATTCAAGGAAACCATACCTTTAATCACAATTATAATATATTACAGTTAGAAAATAGTCTCCACGAAACCAACTGTTGGGAATCCCTATAGGTACATCAATAAATATGAAAATTCCGGAAACTTAGTTAATTAAAGTAAACCCTTCTCCTCTCCTTAATCTGTTCAATGTACATACTAATAGCTCCGAATGAATTGCTTATTGTTATTTAGTTTCTCTAGAACCCCTCTGTCATATTCAGTTTTCATATAAATAGATTGTTTTGTAATACGAAAGTTTAGTATGAGATGAAGTCAATGTTATGACGAAACGCGTTTACTCAATAGATTTTTATTTCAACCTGTGAAAAGTTAGTTTTTTATTTCTTTATAAAGTTATTACTATAATATTATTAATAATTGAGCTATATCATGAAGAAATTCATCAAAAATATTTATTTTGGTTAACAAAGGACAATAGGACTTTTTGTAAACATATTTTGCGCACTTAGTACGACGAATTACATATAATTTCGGCAATATTCGAGTTCTTTAAACTGTACCGTGTTACAACCGTCCCTGGTCTACCCTATTTAATATTTGTACGCCCAATATATTTATCTGTGGTCGGTTTTGAATATCATTTAAACCTACCTTAAATAGAATTTCAACCTTTCTTTTTGGCACGAAAATTGACCGACCCAATCTAGAAAAATTTGTAGAAAAAGTTAAACCTCAAATTACTAAAAAATCACTGGAAATCTTCAAATATTAAAAGAGTTAACATTTCGAATTATTAGGCTGATGTCCCTATCCAGATTGTAATACATAATTGTAATCAAAAAATAATTATTTAAATGTAAATCAGTCATATTACAGTTGAATCTAACACTAAGCAGATGAATGTTTTCTTTATTGCTTACTCATTTAATTACGTATTTGGGGTTTTCATATTTTTGAATAAGGTGATTGCATTCGTATTTTCTGCATTGGAGTCATATTTCTCGGTATCCTAGAAAGATATATCAAACTCCATTAAACACAATGCAATATGATCGGTTACTGAAAAAGGTCTCCATCTATCCATAATGTTTTTTGAATTGCCCTCAATCATTCAAATCAAGAATGTTTCGTGTGAAACTGTGGCATATAATTTAGGAATATTGGAAAAAAACGTTTGTGAATAAAGAATATGTTCTACTCAAAACAAATTGAAGCATTTTTCCATATAAAATTGATGTATGTATATAGAATTATATAATGGCACATATGAACTTATGTAGAATATTAATCATTATTCATTAGCACAGGTTAATTTAAATATAGTACTCCAGAATATACACAACAGCATGTAAAATTTCCCCACCTCTTATCTTCATAAATATATATATATATATAAATAAGTTTACGAAATCTTATATCTTACGAGTACATTTATTGTATGTAGTTGAATTTTTGATGATTTAATGTTTGCAAGAGCTGGTCGTAGTGTTCTTAAATAAAGAATATATAACATAAAGTGTAGAAGGAAAATTCTTCAATTATTAAAACAATTAACAAACAACTTTCCAAGGCAGCCGGTTATATGTATTCCGCGGAAAATTCTACATTCACAATCCAACAGTGAATTATAGAAAACGTCAAGTCACTCCTTATTTGAGTCGGAGTGAATTAACAAATTTCTAATTGTACCCCAATACAAATCGCGGTCGGGACTAATATCTGAACAACCCAGAGTCCCCTTCACCAAGGATATTGGAAACCAACAATTCACCGCTTAGATCGAAAATTCAGAATCACGTCGCGAGAATACAAGTTTCCTGAGATGAAATGTCTACTCTGCAACTGTGGCGTATGCTCTCTTGGAGAGTTGTTTGAAAATTTTTTGAATTATTGAAGATTTTCGTTGTTCACTTCATGAAGTATATATATATATATATATATATATATATATATATATATATATATATATATATATATATATATATATATATATATATATATAAATTGACCATGGTCTACTTGTATTTTTTCATGATTTGAAAGAATATATAAATATGGTTATGAAGTCCAAGCATATAATCGTGGATATCATTCTACTCAAAACAAAGAAAAAGCATTTTTCCATATAAAATTGATGTAGGTATATCGAGTTATGTACTGGCGCATATGAACTCATTAACTTCTCAAATTCGTATCTTTACATTAATGCTTAGATTTTAAAGATTTTCTGGTTACTAAATAAGTTTACGAAATCTTATATCCTATGAATACAATGAACTCAGTACATTTATTGACTAAATATTGCAACAGCTTGTAATAGTAGGAGGTCGACATTTTTAAGTGCCCTCTCATATATATATATATATATATATATATATATATATATATATATATATATATATATATATATATATATATATATATATATATATATATATATATATATATATATATATATATATATATATATATATATATATATATATATATATATATATATATATATATATATATATATATATATATATATATATATATATATATATATATATATATATATATATATATATATATATATATATATATATATATATATATATATATATATATATATATATATATATATACAGGCTGTCCCACCGGGAAAGAACGCGATCTGTATATGGAAAACTACACATAGGAAAATTTTGAAAATTTGACAGTATACTAATGTCGATAGGGGCAACTCGACTAAAATATTTTCAAGATGGTGGCACTTCCGGTTATACCGGAAGTAGATACCAAGTTGCTTATTTTAAATTGGATACCCTTTATATTAATACATTTTTGGATTCTACGAAAGATTCTAGGCAGATTTTATGTATTTGTCTTATACCTAAGTCTAAGCGTTTTTGACAAAAATGACGATTGCAAGCCCTAATATAATTATTAATTGTTCCTATAAGGATTCCCGTATTACTTTGGGATGAATTCCTTGTTGAAAAAGACTTGCTTTAATAGATTTTGTATAGTATTTGGATAACTAATCATACAGGGTGTTCGAAAAATAAGATCTAAAATGAGATTGAGAAAACTGACAAAAATCAATTTTTTCAAAAAGAAACCCCCCATTTTCATTATTCTGTAGTATTTAGCATTTAAAAAGAAGGTAACTTTGTATAAAGTTATCTATACCTAAAATTTGAAGTTTTCGAAAATCGTGGATAGCCACAATAGTATTTGACATTTCAAATCATCGTAATGGCACTCCGGTTAAATTATACAAACGAAGATTATTTAAACTTATTTATTATTTATGGACAATGTGATAAATTATTTCAAGAACATGTGATACATGTGTGACCCGATATCCTCATAAACAAAAACCATCACCAAATACTGTTAAACGAATTATAGAAAACTTCAAGAATTTTGGATGCGTAAAGGCGTACAAAAAGAAACCAGTTGTTAACAATGAAAATATTGAAATAGCAATTTTGGGATATTTTGGAGCATATCCAACAAAATCTTCAAGGCAGATAGCATTAGAATCAGGCTTATCTAAATCGTCAGTTCTAAGAATTTTACGGAAACACAAATATCATCCCTATGCTATCCATATTTTCATTAGTGCAGCATTTAAATGAAAATGATTTAGATAAGCCTTCAAAATAATCTTCGTTTGTATAATTTAACCGGGGTGCCAGTACGATGACTTGAAATGTCAAATACGATCGTGGCTATCCTAGATCTAATTGTTTAACGATTAAATGCAAAATCGCCATATAAAAATTTTAAATTGGCAATATTTCGAAAACTTCAAATTTTAGGTATAGATAACTTTATACAAAGTTACCTTCTTTTTAAATGCTAAATACTACAAAATAAGAAAAATGGCGGGTTTCCATTTGAAAAAATTGATTTTTATCAGTTTTCTCAATCTCATTTTAGATCTTATTTTTCGAACACCCTGTATGATTAGTTATCCAAATACTATACAAAATCTATTAAAGCAAGTCTTTTTCAACAAGGAATTCATCCCAAAGTCAGTAATACGGGAATCCTTATAGGAACAATTGATAATTATAGTAGGGCTTGCAATCGTCATTTTTGTCATAAAAACCTAAATATGTCAAAAACGCTTAGAATTAGGTATAGGACATAATACATAAAATCTGCCTAGAATCTTTCGTAGAATCTAAAAATGTATTAATATATAGGGTATCCAATTTAAAATAAGCAATTAGGTATCTACTTCCGGTATAACCGGAAGTGCCACCATCTTGAAAATATTTTAGTCGAGTTGCCCCTATCAACATCAGTATACTGCCAAATTTTCAAAAGTTTCCTATCTGTAGTTTTCCATATACAGATCGCGTTCTTTCCCGGTGGGACACCCTGTATATATATATATATATATATATATATATATATATATATATATATATATATATATATATATATATATATATACATATATGATACTCTCATTCGTCTTTTATGGCAGAATGTTAGGAATATTCAACGTGACACCACACACGATGGGAACATAACGATAGGCAGTCTGTTTAGATTTGCAACTAACTCATCAGTAGTTTGCGTCTATCGACCGAGTGGGCAACGTCTCCTAATCCACATAACCATCTTATAGTTTCTATAAAGAGCACTAAAGACATGCTAACAAATAATAGCGCTGTCTATGGAAAACCGATAGGTATGTCACTCTAGAAGAAAAAAATCTCTAAACGTCGAAATCAGATGTCACTTTACACCCAAAGGTGGTTACCATAGATGCGAAGTTCTATAATGTGTTATATCGTTCGATGTTTCATCACGCTTGCAGCAACGCTGGTAGCATTTCTCAAATTTTTCCAATTATTTTCAGGGACCGGATCGGCAGTTTATGTTGAAAATTTCACTAAATAGACACAGTGTGTATGACATTTGAAATATTGATGATTAATCAAATCAACCCTCCGGAGCTAGTTTCATGAGATCTGACACTACTGACGAGCTCTTTGCAGAGCGAAATCAACTGTCTAGGATTTCCATCGAATGTTCCTAACATTCTTCCATAAAGAATGAATGGGAATTTCATGTCGTCAGGCCATATCCAACTAGCGCCATTGCAGAGTTGATTTGATTAATTTTTTCAATTAATTACCCAGCATAGCTCTATAGCATTCACATTGATAATAAGTTTATGATTTTCTTCATTAGCAAAAATTAATTCGATTTATTTCTTATCTATACTTGTTAGTCATTACTAATGCTCTGACAAAAACAAAAAGACAACAGAAGATAAGATTTTCAATTAAAAATTAAAATTATATATGAATTATGATAATTGAATTAAATTTGGATGAACTATTCAACTCTATTCCCATTTTGTTTGTGTGTTATTCTATTCAGTAGCTAGGACCATTGTATTATCAGAATCTGAAGCGTATAGCCAGGGCCGTCTCAGACCATCTCGGGGCCCTTGGGCACACGGAGAGTTTTGGGCCCTTTTAGGACATAAAAAAAATGTGAAGGATAACATCAGTTTGTATATTTATTTAGTGATTTTTTTGGTTATTATAGCTAGCTTCATACAAATCGATTGTAAGTAAGCTGTTGACTTCTCTGAGAATTATACCTACGTTTATATGATGATGATTTCTTCCTGGATTTTTGTAGTGCAAAATCTTCTTTTATGTCCTCAAAGTATAATTCTTGAAGGATATCACTTTCTTTGCACATAATTGAATAATTGGTAGGACGTTCTTGTACCATAGTCGTTCGTAATTCATTTTTGATTCTTTTAAGCCTTGAAAATGAGCTCTCTCCACTACAATTGGTGACCATCAAGCAGAGAAATATTCTTGCAGCGACTTCCACACTCAGAAAAATTTCTTCTAATTTATCTGCTTTGATTAGGGTATGTAGGGATGAGATACTAAAGTCCGCCGTACGTTTGTCAATATCGTTATATGATTCCAAGCGTTTAAAAGAGCATCCAATGTGTCGATCATAGGAAGAAATGTTTCTGTACGAAATTTTTCTGTGCCACTTAACTATACAGTCTCTGATGGTCCTTCCAAAAAAGAAATGCGTCTGCTGCAAGTTCTCTTTCTCTGAGAACTATCTTTATAGTCAGCATTCGAATTTTTTTTTTGTCAGCCGATTATTACTGATCTAATTACTGCGTACGCTACACATATAATCGGCAAGAAATGCAAAAAAAATTTGGAACGTCCATTGTCATGGTATTGCTCTGTAAACTTAGGCTTGCTTTATTGATGATTCACAAAAGATCATTCCATATATTTGTCTTCAATTTTTCCATTTTTTTGGCAAAGCTTTGAGCTTTCTTTCTTGTTTCTCCTGGTTGATCAGTGTTTCTGGAAATTGATGTTAAAGCTTCGGAAATATGATTATAACCATTTTGAAAAGCATTAAGAGCATCAGCTCGTGTAGACCATCTGGTTTCGGAGATATACTTCAGAACTTTATTTGCACCTAAGCATTCTGTCAAAATTTTCCATCGATTGAGTTGAGGCCGAAAAAAAATCAAATAGATCTTGGATAAGTTGAAAGTATGCTACTACTTCTGAAACACATCCAACCGCTTGAACACCTACTAAATTCAGCGAATGAGCGACAAAATGCGACAAAAATAGCAAATTCGCATTTTTCTTTTATTCTTGCCTGAAGACCAGAATAGTTTCCAGCCATATTTGCTGCATTATATTATCTCTGTCTGCGACAATCTTTTATTGGAATATCAAGGTGTTCCAAAAAGTTTAAGACGGTATCTGCTATGTATTAAGCTTGATGCTCCTCCATGGATAAAAATTGCAAAAATTTCTCGATAGGCTCTCCGTCTTGCACCTTTTAGTTCGTTAATAATTGTCGTTAAGACTTGCTGTCCCATTATATTAATCATTTCATTGTAAATATTTGCAGACAAATATGACGTACTCCCTTTTCCGCGATTTCCGTAGTTGTTGATATGATCAGCAAGAAAAGGGTCAAACTAACTGATTAGTTCTAAGCTTCCCAAATAATTTCCGTTATTTTGAGACCCCAAAATTTCACTATCACCCCGAAATCCAAGTCCCCTAGAAGCCAAAAATTTCACGACTGAGACGATCCCTTTAAGTACGTTCTTCTAATAATCAACCTATGCATCATATTGCGAAAGCAACTCACTATCATCTTGCCCATCAGTATAGTTTTGTTTCATGCGATATAATTCATCATTGTTTGCCTGTGCTGTGAACTGTTCTCATGCTTCATCAGTGAGTTACTTATATGCTTCCAATCTTGCTTGTAACTAAAAAATTGTTACGGCTAACTAACTAGTTTTCTGCGCAGAGACCGATTTCCATAGATTCTGCATAGAAAATTGGACAACTCGGTGGGTAGGTAAATCTGAACATAACCCTAGCTACATATACCGCTAACGTAGGTGACCGCTAGATAATTTTAGTTTTGCATCTGCCTTGAATAATACAGCTAAAGGATAAAAATATAAAAACAAAAACAAAAATTAAAAAAAAACTGGTTCGGTTGACCAGATTCTTTGTCAAAGACGAAGTCGGAAATTGGGGCCCCTATCAAGCCGGGGGCCCTGGGCACGTGCCCCGAGTGCCCTTATGGAAGAGACGGAACTGCGTATAGCTCCTCTAATGTGTGTTTCGACAATGCGGTGCATTTTTTTTATTATTCAGAATGGAATATTTATGTTCGTAAATTAATGCAATTCGTACAGAAAACAGACTCCGCGAATTGCAGCATGGTTAAGGAAAAGAGTTCAAACCAGCAGAGAATCGTACCTCAATACTCCGTGTACCAAATTTCAACCCTTCAACTCTGTTTTAGCTGTGGAGATGGAACATTTCAAGAAACCAAGAAACAACAAGAAATCTCTACGTAAAAACGGTGGTAAAAATTAATAATTCCAAGGGAAACTTCCCCAGCATGAACTTAACTCACGTACACATTTTCGAGATCACAAAATTGTGTATGAATAATTCCAAAGTAACATAATTAGTTCTGCCTCAAATAAATTTTACATTTATTGGAGCTTTTAGCTTTACCTATATTAGAAATATTAACTTTTCGTATGGAATTCTGAAAAGCTTTCACTTTTGTGTTTATTTATTTACCTTCTTTTATATTTTATTTATTATTCTATTTTTCAATTCAAAAATGTATTTTTGTAATCTAGTAGTTTTATTAATAAAATCTGGAAAATTTTGAAGATCGAAAACTTATTGCAAATAACATTTTTGTAATGGAGTAGTAATGGGCCAAATCAGGTACAATGCAACGTGGGCCAAATGGTCCCTGTCCGACTCTGGATATAAGTATAATGATACTGATAATACAATAGAGAGTTATTGGAAACCTGAATTTACTGTCTTGCAGTATTTGTGCTGACCTTATATAAATAGTGCTCGACCTCAAAATATACTTAAAATTTAGAGTTATTGAAACCACAGATCAACAACCTTATGAGGTTACGTTATAATGACAGGTGGTAGGTACTTTGTCTTACTTTATCAAAGGATAGAACATAGAACATAGATAGAAGCCGAAAAAGACAGGTTATGACATGTAAATCATGAAATAAGGTCTGGATAGTGCCCTGCAGTAACCGCGCACAAATAACGACAAGCAGTAACATTAATAATGTCTCCCTTATTTTAAACATCAACTGCTCCTGCGTATATGTCAATATAAGGTCGGCACTATTACTGCTTAACGTTATAAAAGTTCCAATAACTCTCTAATGATGCACGCTACTAACCAGAATGCAACCCTATACCTCTTCTAAATTGAGGGAAAATACGACTCTACTGAGGGAGCTCCATACTTCACGCGTTTGTTATAATTTTTTATGATAATTCTGACCTACCCCAATGTTTCAAATAATTATGAGTACCTAATTTATCAGGTGAGGAAAAAGCTAAATATTTATATATATATATATATATATATATATATATATATATATATATATATATATATATATATATTTATATATATATATATATATATATATATATATATATATATATATATATATATATATATATATATATATATATATATATATATATATATATATATTAGGTACCTACTATATACCAATAGGTAGATATACAAGGAAAAATTTATCGGTTGATCTCATTGATTAATTGGTCCATCTCAAAAATTGGAGAGAGAAAACTAGCGTTAGAAGACTGCAGTACTGTAGCAAGTTGTACGATGAATCTACGACAATACTTTGAAGCAATTTATTTGTCGAAATACCATAAATCACAGATCAATAGCTCAAATTTGGCCCAATAATCGTTCCTTATAACACAAACTTACGAATAAATTGGACCGACTAATTTGACCAGATAAATTACTCCAATAATACTTTGTGTTAATAGATGATGTACCTACGGTTTATATGAGAGATTTATTTTTGCAATTTATCTAACGATATCTGTGTAGTTCATCTGGGAATAAATTGTTCCGTGTATATCCACATATAAGGTGGCTGCCGGATTTGATATAATCAATGGAATATTCAAATACAAAAGTATCGGTATATAGTTTATAAATATAATATATCATAAATATGGGTATCAGGGCTAAATCTAGTGTATGATAATTTATATCGTTCGAAACTTGGCAAATATTTGAAATGTATATGTACAATATGATAAGGTTATTTTCAGTTGAATTACTTTTTCGCGTATACCGATGATATGACCATGTAAATGCATTATCATTATGGATATCAAATTCTCTCATATATATATATATATATATATATATATATATATATATATATATATATATATATATATATATATATATATATATATATATATATATATATATATATATATATATTATATATAAATATAATATATACAGGGTGTTCGGCACATGAACCATTAACATTTTTTGGGATATTTGCTACCTTTTCACCTTAGAACACTGTGTCCTAAGAGTCACAGTTAAGTAGATATATATATTTTTTTTTTCTCAAATTACCTCAACCCCGCCTCCAAAATCTCTTTCTCATAATTTGAATCAATATATATTTTGAGAAATATCAAAAACTTTAATGAATATTCAAGCCTATTTCAGTATGAATGACATGACAAGAATTTCTTCATGAGCCTGTATATATATATATATATACATATATATATATATATATATATATATATATATATATATATATATATATATATATATATATATATATATATATATATATATATATATATATATATATATATATATATATATATATATATATATATATATATATATATATATATATATATATATATATATATATATATATATATATATATATATATATATATATATATATATATATATATGTATATATTCATATATAGGTATACATATATATATATATATATATATATATATATATGTGTCTATACAGGATGTTCGCCACATGAATCATAAATTTTTTTTGAGTAGATATGTTTTCCTTTATTTTTTTCTCAAACTAACCAAATGCCTGTAAAAGCACTTTATCGAAAAACTATTCTTCCTAACGGTTTGTTACACATTGTTTAAAAAATATTTCTGCTTTAAATTACGGATAATCTATCAGGCGGGAGGAAATATTTTTCTGTTTTGTGCGAACAAAATGTGTAACTAGAGAAAAAACTTTAAACTACTAAGTTAATAACTAACTATTCTCTAGTTACACATTTTGTTCGAACGAAACAGAAATAGGTATATCTTTTCTTCAAGAAGTAACTAGCTACCGTAATATTTGAAGTTAGAAAGAGGCGTCGAGCATGCAATAGTTACAAAACTTGTAACTATATTAGTCAACAGTTGGGTATTAAATTTATGTTTAAAGTTTAACTTTTGTTCAAAGAAGCGATCATAAAATAATAGTATATTGTTTTATTAGGAGTAAAAGTGATACTTTTTGTGGCGAGACTAAATGTTTGTCGGCTGAACGCAGTGACGCCGACAATTTTAGTCCCACAAAAAGTGCTTTCCTTCGAATAAAAAAAGCGATTTTTTCCGAAAACAGTGTTCAAACGATATAATTGAGATGATATTTTTAAAAAGGATTAGATGTAAAGAAACGTTAAACTAAATTGCTTTGCTTACTGGTTTTGTAGATGTCAAGGCAACAGAAATTTGACAATTCAACAAAATAATTGTCAGAAACATTTAAAGTCACTTATCTACGCATTATAGGACTGTGCGTTTTTGGTAAGTACCCGAGTATTAAAAAATGACTTGTTGTATTAAAATATATAAAATTTATCTTGCAAATTACATTATTTCGGATTCGGAACCCAACTGTACGCCGACCGACGTTCTTGATATTGACGCCAGAGTACAAAAAAGTGTACTTTTTTGTACGCTCACGGCCGGACATAAAAGTAAAAACAGAAGGACGTCTGTGAAATCAAACTTCAACATTGAGAACTGAGGTTAAAAATTTCGTCATTTTTTAAAGTTTGCGGAAAAAATTGTTTTTTACACCAATTCCGCCCTTCGGACGGTATATCCGAAATTTGAGGCAGAATTTTTTTTTCAATCGATGTGTACCATACTGTTGGGAATGTCATCAAGTAGGGAGCTTTTCAAAAAAATTGAGCTACTTGAACAAGCATACATTACAGAATATTTTTTTCACATTTTGCTTCTACGGGCATTAATAAAAACTTACGAGGTTTTCAAACCAGGTTTTTGGGTAATTTGAGAAAAATATTTTGAAAAAACATATCCCCTCAACCGTGACTCTTAGGACCCAGGATCCAATATCCCAAAAAATTTGTGGTGGTTCATGTGGCGAACACCCTGTGTATATACATACATATATATATATATATATATATATATATATATATATATATATATATATATATATATATATATATATATATATATATCAGGGGCGGCTAGTCAAAGGAGGCTAAGGAGGTTAAGCCTCCTCAATAATATTCCGTGTATCACTAATATATTATACATATTAAAAAGTCAGCATTCAGCATATTCATATTAATCAAAATCATATTATTTTATGCACCTACCTTCCTTTCAACCTACATTATATAATGGTATTTACATTTACTGCATTTCATTCATTTCAAGATTTGTGGCAACGCTGCGGAGGCTTAAAAAGGTATATTCTCAACGTTCATTATGCCACAGAAAAGCAAACAACGATGCGAATACTGCCAATGAATACTTCATTGCAATAGAAAAGCAAAACACATGTAAATGGCAACACCGATGGAGCCTGAGTCTCATACAATGTCGGCCAATCACAACTATAGAATTTCGGGTAAAATCGAATGAATTCGTTGGAAAGCATCAATTTAATCGTAGTGTGATCGTAGTGACTAATGGCCGAAAACAGCTTGTTTACTTATATTGCTGGCGTATTGTTTTAAAATGAGTTTGGTTACTGAAGTTAATTCCAAAAATTTCAATGGTGACTTAGTGGAATATTTGTTATCCCATAACTTTAGTGAACTAAGTTATGAGGATAAAGTTTTGATAAAAACATTGCGACCTACCCCTGAATTGAACAATCTGGTGCAGCGTAACAGACAGCAAAACCGTGGTTTTAATACAAGAAATTATGAGAGACATCCTTGACTAACCGGATCACAGGTGAAAAATAAATTATTTTGTTGGCAGTGTTACTTTTTACTAGGGAAAATGTCTCTGTTTGGGGCCGCTTAGGATTTGAGGATTTAATTCTATAGTTGAAAGTGAGGAATTTTTCACCGATAAAGTAACTTCAAATACCGCACGCGGATTAATATCTTACTTACCAGATAAGGAATTTATATATTTTTTAAACATCTTTAAATTAATTTTTGAACAGAAATAGTTTTTCAAATCTTACAGCACAAGTTTTCAGATGTAATTTACTCACGAAATCGGCTCAAGTTTCTTTTGGAAAAAATTTCAGAATTTCGTGCAGAAGTTTATTTTAAAAAACTATTTTCTGTATTTCAAACTACTGATGATACGACTCAATTTAGCCCAAAACGAAAGAAATTCAGTTACGCAGATATGGAGCTTCACTATAAGCAAATATTTTATAAAATTTTGGATACTATTAGGGGTCAAATAGAAATAAGGTTCTCTGATTTGAAAGAACTGTATTCCTTCGACTTACTCAATAAAAATTTGTTTACCGGATTTTCGGCTAATTTTCCAGATAACCCTTTGGAAAATACACTTTTTTTGATAAGGTGGCCATAAAAAGTGAACTGTGTGTTGTTTATAATGACAATGAAATTTTGGGGCAAAATGAAAATCATGTGAGGACTATTAAATACCTTTTTGATAATGATTTGAATCAAGATTTATCCCAAGTTTATAAACTCTTATGTCTAATTCTTTCTATCCCGGTGACATCGGCTTCCGTAGAGCGCTCGTTTTACACTCTTAAGAGAATTAAAACTTATTTACGAAATTCCATGAGCCAGGATCGTTTGAAAAATATTAGTTTGTTGTCTATTGAAAAGGAATTGGTAAAACTTTTGGCGAAAGACAAAAAATTTTATGAGGATATTATAGATCATTTTGCTAACGTTAAAGATCGCAGAATCCCGCTAATCTTCAAAAATATATAATAACTATTTATTTGCTCTCACCAGCTGTTAACAAATTCATTAAGTAGGTAGGTAGGTACCTATTTTGTGAAAGAAAAAAAAATTTGATGAATAGATGAATTGATTAATTGGCTGAGAAGAGTTTTTGAGAATATTGTAAATAGGAGTTGTAGGTCTCAAGATAGATACTCGAAAGTGAAAACAAATTAATAGCTTAGGGTGCTTGTTTCACTTTGATTTTCTTTAAATTATAAGGCGATTGACCTTGAAATCCTTGAAATTTTCGCCTATGGTGTATTTTTTAACACCTCTTGTAGCCTTCTCAAACCAAAACCTCACGAGCCGCCACTGATATATATATATATATATATATAGTCTTTCGATAATTATTAGCAATAACAGGCTTGTTGAATCTCAAAAAACTCGATTTTATTAAAAAGTTGACGTTTCGCCACGAATGTCGTGGTTATATATATATATATATATATATATATATATATATATATATATATATACATATATATATATATATGTATTTATATATATATATATATATATATATATATATATATATATATATATATATATAACATACCCTACCAACGTAACCGAAAGTTACGTTGGAAGTTTATGTTGTTAATTTCGATTTTAGATTCAGCTCTCTTTTTTTGTTTCAATTTTTATTAAATACTATTTTGATGACTCTTATATTCAACATACCTTGCATTTACTGTTATGGTTAATTTACATCCAGCCTAGTTAGTTAGTCCTGAGGAAGGATATAATCTATATCCGAAATATAGACATTATTAACGAAATGGTTGTGATTCTTCGTTAGTTGGCCCCTTTTTATTTGCCGAGAACTCATGAACTTTGTCATTTAAATTTTACGGTATTACTCCTTTTTCTATATATATATCTAGTTATATATATATATATATTATATATATTATATATATATATATATATATATATATATATATATATATATATATATATATATATATATATATTATATATATATATATATATATATATTATATATATTATATATGTATTTATATATATATATATATATATATATTTATATATATTTATATATATATATATATATATATATATATATATATATATATATATATATACATTTATAGATTGTGTGTTATTGTGTATATGCCTTTTTACCCATTATTCGTCATCAGCATTATAGTCACAGTGAGTCAAGAAATATTTATACGTTAGGAATCGTAATGTCAGATTAATACAACCTTGATCGCTTGACATTTAACTACCTATTTATAACAGAAAAAAAATTTTGTACAATAGGGGAGGATCGACTTGGAAGCCATCTGTTATCCCAACGGGAACGATAAGTACTCATTCACCTACCGTGAACAACATCAGTCCAGTGACCAGAACGTCTCTATCCGCCAAATCTTCCGAAAATATTGGTGCTATAGGGACAGGGCACAACGTTTCTGCTAAGCCATTTGTGAGTAGAACAAAGTAGTCATATTGCATGCAAATATTTGAAAAGGTGTAGAGTAAATTTAATCAGATTAAATGAACTCATGTCTTCCTACAAATAGGTTTTTCATATACAATTTTTATTTTGATGTATCCAATGTGAACCTTCCATCAGGCCGAATAGAAACAATCGATATGAAGGTAATATTTTATAATCGATACGGTAGTTTCAATTGGTACTTTTTCAATTTGTTCACTTACTTAGTATTTCAAGAAGTTCTGGAGATAATCAACATTATGAGTTCACAAAAAGTTTTTCATTTGATTAATATATGCATTAAATAATAATATAAAATACCGTTTTCGTCTATAATTTTCTGTATTGGATGGGTTTGTCCGTTACTTTGTGATAATACATTTTTAAATATAAATGAGAAACAATATACTTTGTTATTTATCACTATTTTTATTCAATTATTTACGACTGCAGTTTTGTAGTACTACGAAACTGAAGTCGCAAATAATTGAATAAAAATAGTGATAAAAAGTGATAAAGTATATTGTTTCTAATTTATATTTATCCTTTTCTGTCATAAAAAAAATGAAATCTATGTATGTGTTGTCTATTATAATTGTCAAAATGGTTATTCATTTCTGAAAAAAATTTCTTCTCGTGTTCTCCATCAAAAATAATAATGCAGATTTTAATATTTAAAGAATATTTTCACTCACTTTATAAAAAAAGTTTATAAACTTTGAGAATTTTAGAAATATTGAATGGGTATTATATATATATATATATATATATATATATATATATATATATATATATATATAAATATATATATATATATATACAGTGGCGTAGATAGGGGGGGGATCAAGGGGATCAATCCCCCCCCATGAGCCTAAGAATATTATAATAGAATTGAATCAAACTCTTCGTATCTACGTATTTAAGTATACATGAAACTTATTAAGCATTAGGACCCCTTTTGTGCATAATGTATGTAAAATTATATAAAAGTCATCTAGATATGTTCTTAAGACGGCTGTAAATTGAGTATTGTATAATTTCCGAGCTTCGAGCAGGCAAAATTATTAAAAATCATTATAATAAATCAAGAAATTGAATCGTTTTTCTAATTTTGGGTAACTAGTAGTTTTGAGCATATTTTATTCAATGTTTAATTAATGAGTTTCAACGTCTCTATGAGCAAAACACGTGTTCTTTTAAACAAATCTACTCGAGCTTTTGTTTAATACTGTAGTATATTATATATAAAGCTCGAGCAGTTTTATTTAATAGTGTAGTATAAAATTTAGAAAGAGAAGAAGTGCGAGGAGGTTTCGGTTGACTTCTTAGTTCGTAAATGAAATTTTCCATTACATCCATTTGAGCACTTTTAAACATGTTTTGTGGTCCTAGTAATCGATTAAACTTCTTGTTCACATTCGAGAAGCGTAACCTCTACTCATAGAAGATTTTCAATCAATATTCAATATTTAATATTTGGTAATGTAGAGTATCAAAATATGAGCTTCTTAAAAATAGGACTAAATCTTGGCTTTGGTTGTTAATTTATTTAGTCCTTAATATTCTAAAGTTAATAAAAATTGTCGAGTCAGTAAAAGTTTCGTGTGATGGTTTTCTGGACTTCTGCATCATGGATCTTGAAAGAAGATTCACTAATCATGACAATACATTAAAGAATTTTCGGTACTTTTCAAGAATGATTTATACGAAATTGACAAAGCAGCTGACAAATTCATCAAAACTGAAGAGTTTTATCAAAAATTTCTTACTGCCACACCTGCTGTTCTCGTTGAGTTGAAAGTGTGGAAAAAATATTCAATTCGTAGAGGCGATATTAGGCCTAAAAGTTCATTAAAAGAGCTAGATGATTGCCTAGAAATTTTTTTTCCGAATATCAATATCAGCTACGTTGCCGGTATCGACGTTTGAAGAGAATAAAAACGATTCAAAGGAGCACGATGAAAGAAGTGAGTTTGTTATGACCCTTCTGACTATATGGAATTAATTGAAAATTAAAAACTCATGGTTATCTCATTTTTTGTTATTGAATGGTTTGGCTGCTCTGGAAATTCATCATGACATTGGAATCATAGCTGACGAACTCATAATAGCCCAGTCAACAAAGGCCCGAAAACATGAAACTTAGAAACATATTATAATTGATTTTGACGGATATCCTGAAGAGCCTACTACCAATAATGAAGAGCTAAACTGAAGGGTATCAAGCCATTCATCTTGTGCTATCGCGTTCGAGAGAAACGCTGTTTGTGTTACACCAAAAGAGGACTTTTTGGGGAATAAGAATAATGAAGAGGACTTGTTGCTTGCTCTGGTGTCAGAACTTCAAACTCATGGTCTGCGGGTAATAATAAGAGAAAAAGATACCGCTGTAGATATTGCAATGACAGCTATAAACCGAATCAATATTACTCCTCTTGTTGTATTGGCTCAGATACAGATCTAATAACATTGTCAATTGCGCTGGCTCCTGAACAGAAAAATATAAATTTCCTAAAAGAGAAAGGGGTGCTATATCATCAACGACGATTTACATGGAAGCTTCGTTTTACTAGCACCAGAGTTCACAAAAATTTCTACTATTTGCACATGCACTAACAGGTTGTGATACCACCTCTTATTTTTTTGGTATAGGTAAATTAAAAGCCATAGAATAGCTTGAGTCACATGACACTTAAGACTTGACTGAGTAATTCACACATCTAAAGAGGTATGAGGTATTGATGGCTGCAGACGAGAAATTTGTACTGCATTCATATGGTTTGAAAAAATATTCAACTTTGAACAATGCCCGATATAACAGATTTACAACTTTGATAAAAAAGAGTACACTGAGATGTCATTTTGACCTGGCAAAACTGCCACCAACCTCTGAAGCGTGTCATCAACATTCACTAAGAGTTTTTTTACAAGTACTCTAGAAAACAAAAATATTGAAAAAAACACTGAAACCGGTTATAACATCAAAACCATTTGCCCCAGATGATATTTTGCATCAACTGTCTTGTGCTTGCAAACAAGGACGTGGAAGATATTGTGGGTGCAGGAGCGCCAACATAGTTTGTTCTAGAATGTGTGAAAATTGTAGTGGGTTGTCATGTTGAAACTCGCCGATTTCTAGCTATCTACGCCACTGTATATATATATATATATATATATATATATTATATATATAGCTATATATATATAATATATATATATATATATATATATATATATATATATATATATATATATATATATATATATATACTAGCTGACCCGGCAAACGTTGTTCTGCCATCTAAATTATTTTTATCTATCTATATTTCTATCTATTCATCTATCTGCCGATGAATATCTACCTATCTAACTATCTTTCTAGATAGTTATATATCTGTCCATCTATCTATCTATCTATCTGATCCGGCAAACGTTGGTCTGCCATGTAAATTATTTTTATCTACCTATCTTTCTATCTATTCATCTATCTGCCGATGTATCTTCATCTATCTAACTGTCTATCTATCTATCTATCTATCTATCTAGATAGTTATCTATCTATATCAAAACAATGGTTAATAATAACAATTTACACATTTATTAAATGAAATAACGCATGACGTACGTTTCGGTGAAATTTCACCTTCTTCAGATGCAAACTCTTTGCCTAATATAAAATGAAGTTTATAACTAACAAATGGAAAATAGGGGTTGATCGTAGAAGGGTGAAAATTTTTTGAAAATTAAAAAATAAAATTAAGGGGTGGACCCTCAACATTCAGGGGAATGAAAAATAGCTGTTGTTCGATTCTCAGACCTAACCAATATGCACACAAAATTTCATCAGAATCGGTGTAGCCATTTCGGAGAAGTTTAACAAATAAAAAATAGGGGTTGATCGTAGAGGGGTGAAAATTAAGGGTTGTATGTATTTCTGAATGCTGTATCATATAAAAAATAGGACAGAAAATTTTTTCTGAAAGATAAAATAAAATAAAAACATTCAGGAGGATAAAAAATAGATTTTGTCCGATTCTCAGACCTAACCGATATGCACACAAAATTTCATGAGAATCAGTCGAGCCATTTCGGAGGAATTTGACAAATAAAAAATAGGGGTTGATCGTAGAGGGGTGAAAATTAAGGGTTGTATGTATTTTTGAATGCTGTATCATAAAAAAATAGAACAGAAAATTTTGTCTGAAAAAAAAATTTCAACATTTAGGGGGATGAAAAATAGATTTCTTCTGATTTTCAGACTTAACCGATATGCACACAAAATTTCATTGGAATCGGTCGAGCCATTTCGGAGGAGTTTAACAAATAAAAAATAGGGGTTGATCGTAGAGGGGTGAAAATTTGGGGTTGTATTTATTTTTGAAAATTGTATCTTAAAAAAATAGAACAGAGATTTTTGTCTGAAAAATAAAATAAAATAATTAAGGGGTGACCCACCCTTAACATTTAGGGGGATGAAAAATAGATGTTGGCTGATTCTCAGACCTACCCGATGTGCACACACATCGATTCATGGGAATCGGTCGAGCCATTCCGGAGGAGTATATATATATATATATATATATATATATATATATATATATATATATATATATATATAAATATCATATATAAATTATATATATATATATATATATATATATATATATATATATATATATATATAAATGTATATATAAATATATATATATATATATATATATATATATATATATATATATATATATATATATATATATATAAATATACATATATATATATATATATATATATATATATATATAATATATATATATATATGTATATATATATATATATATATATATATATATATATATATATATATGTATATATAAATATATATATATATATATTACCTAAAGTGAGCAAGGAAAATTCTTCAATAATTTGAAATATTATTAAACAACCTTCCGAAGGAGCTGGTTATATGTATTCCGCGACGAGTCACTCTGAGAGTTAGGCCCCACTAGTGCGATGCTTTGCGTTGCGTCGTCGCAGCAGCAATGCCCCATTGATGCGTTGAGTCGTCGCGCTCGAGGTTTTAACGGATCGATGGACAAAAGAGAAAGCGGGAAGGAGGGTGATGCGTTGCTCTGTCGGATCTCCGGTGCGGCGAGTCAGGTTTGCGCCGACTGTCAGTGTTTCACTGCTAGAGGACTGAACTGAGACGCTCCGCTGCGACTGCGACGACGTGTATTCCCTCTTGCATAGCGTCGACGCACGACGTCTCAATGCAAGAGGATATGCACGCCGACGCAGTCGCAGTGCAGCGTCGGTAATTCATAATTTTATTTAAATTAGTTGATTTAAATGATTTAATTTGAATCAACCTTGCTCCAAATCGACATACCAGTCTATACGTCATTATTATTTAGAATATTTGGTAATCCTGACAGCCCATCTATGTAGACTTATATTTATATAATTTTGGTTAGTGTATATGTTCGAAAGCAGTGAATTGAATAACAATAGATTTTTATGATTGTAAATATAGGAAATTCAATATTTGAATATTTTCACAAAGTAAATTATTTCTTTATCGCTACTTAGCAATCACTTAACTTGCTTTTTACGTTTTATTTGTCGATTTCAAAGAATCTTTTCGAAAAGTTCATCTCAATATTGTTATATTTTCTGTAACATTTTCTCAAATTTCAAATTAGGCCTACCTTCTGACTGAAAAAAGATAACACGCCGGTTTTATCAATTCGATACAGTTCGAATTCATTCTTTTACCCAACTCCTGATAATTTCGACTTGATCAAAATAGTATCAATAAAGAAGAAATCCAGTTTCATAGCAGTTTTTAAAACTATGGTTCGCAAAGTCTATATTGCATTTTCCGTTCACTCTGTTGGAATGATGGGGATCCATGAAATATCAACTTGCAGTTTTCATCATTTTCGCATTATCGACTTTTAAGAATAGTCTTACCCTAAGTTTCTCTTACCCTAAGTTTCTCAAGCTTTCAGGATTCACGGCATAGTTTCCTATTAAAGTGTATTGTGCCTTCACTAACCGAACCATCAAACCGTGAAACGTAATACCTACTAAAAAAAAAGGATTTTGTCTGAATTATGTGTGCAAATCATCATTTCATTTGTATCTCACGACCCCAATACAATAAGATGTGATACTAAAAAAAAAGTCTTTTGTGGTGTGTGTGTGCTCGCGCCCTCTAGGAGGGCGCACCCCACAGGTTTATTAACGCTGCCTAACCCATTAAATTACGTTCATGCCTTTTTTCCAGAGGATTCAAATTGAGGAAGTTGTTAAATTTAGTTGAATGTATCATAATATTCACTTCACAACATTGCGTCAAACACTAACAATGAAAAAGTGCTGAAGATAACGTTATCAATTTAATACATATACACTGATAATATAAAAACCTTAAATGGAATGTTGAATCTATATTCACGTTGTCTGATAAAGTATTGATTATCTTCATTAAGAAACAAAACTAATAGGTCCTTCTCACCCACAGATGGTTTTTGTATAAACGGTACCGTGACGGGTGAGTAATGTAGGAATAATACAGAAGCTTTCACACGAGACCGCGGCCGTGCGGTGATCGTGATGTAGCCGTGCACATCCTCACGGACGCGGTTCCGCATGTTCCTCACGGTGCACTAGCTTTTATACCCCACACCTTATTTCACTCTACGTGAATTTTTTACACATTAATAACAATTTATTACACCTATTCCCAAATTTATTATATTTCAGAACTAATGTTATGAGGGTGTGGTGTAGAATTAGTCTGGAGCTGCACCACACTAATACCATATTAATTTCATTCAGAACATTTCTGTAGTTAATTACAATTAATTACAATAAATTACAACCATTTCCGGCCTCATTACAATTCCAAAAAATAGGTAGCGCATCGAAAAATTATGACAATAACAAATAAATATACCTAACGATATTCATTTATTACAATAGCCCACTCAGTTTTTTGGATACAAAAAATGGTCAGCAGGATTAAGAAAATAATAACAGAGAAGCTGCAAGTGGGTGGGGTGGTGTAATAACTGATAAGAATTTTCACGAGACAAAAACAATAGAATTAACGAAAATAAGATAGAAATACATAGTTTTAAATTTATTACAATAGCCCACTCGGTTCTATCTATACAAAAAAGGTCAGCACGATCAAGAAAATAATAAATAGGAAGCTGCAAGTGAGTGGGGTAGTGTAATAATTGATAATAATTTTCACGAGACAAAAAATTATAGAATTACTGAAAATAAAATAGAAATGCAGGGTTTTCAATTTATTACAATAGTCCACTCGGTTTTATCGATACAAAAAATGGTCAGCAGGACTGAGAAAATAATAATTTTTTAAAATAAGATAGAAATAGAGGGTTTTCGATTTATTACACTAACCCACTCACCTGCAGTTTCTTTTTTATCATTCTCTTAATCCTGGTGACCATTTTTTGTATCGACAAAACCGAGTGGGCTATTGTAATAAATTGAAAACCCTGTATTTCTATCTTATTTTTGATAATTCTATTGTTTTTTGTCTCGTGAGAATTCTAATCAATTGTTACAGCACCCCACTCACTAGTATTATTTTCTCAATCCTGCTGACCATTTTTTGTATCCATAAAACCGAGTGGGCTATTGTAATAAATGAATATCCTTATATTTATTTGTTATTAGCATAATTTTTCGATGGGCTACCTATTTTTTTGAATTGTCATGAGGCCGGGAATCGTTGTAATTTATTTTAATTAATTATAATTAATTGTAATTAATTGTAATTAATTGTAATTAATTGTAATTGATTGTAATTGATTGTAATTAATTACGGAAAAGTTCTGAATGAAAAATAATTAATATGGTATGAGTGTGGTGCAGCTCTAGACTTATTGTACACCACATCCTGATAACTTGAGTTCTGCAACTGTAATAAATTTGGGAATAGGTGTAATAAATGTGTAAAAACTTCACGTGGAGTGAAATTGTTACAGGATTGCAGTCAAATACTGAAAATACTTTAACAGTAGAATAATTTTTATTATTCACAATTTTTATTAGAACATTAAACAAAACTATCTGACATTGTAATTATTTGTTTTTTGTCACAATGACATACACACCTATGATTGTATAAAATATAATTCAACGGAAATAGAACAAATTCTAACACCCTCACTCAATGTCGGAAAGTTCTTTCATATCAACCAATCCAACACCTTTTTTACAAAATTTATGTTTCATTTTGGATAAGGGTTTAGTAAGCATATATGTTATCATTTTTTTCAGTCGGTAAATATTTCACAGAAATCTTTCCTTCTTCTGCTAGTTTCCGTGTCCTATTTTCAGCTAACGAATTCAACTCATCTTGAATAGCAGATTCCCATAATTTTCTATCAGATCTAGAGTACACTTTCTCAATACTTTGAGGATCTCTTAAAGTGTTATTTACTATAAAAGAATACTCCATATCTATTTCTCTTTTGGGATATCTAACTCTTTGTGGATATCTTCTCTCAGCAATTTGCTCAACTTCTTCTTGAACCTTATCCACTTCAGAATTACATTCTCCACTTGAAAATTCATTTTGCTTCTGGTTTTCATTCTGGTTTATATCATCAATCTCTTGACATTTCTCAACTTCTTCAATTATTTCATTTACTGGTTCATTTTCTGGTTTATTCATAACTAAGTTATCAACTTTATCAACCAGGATACTAAAATATTCTTCACCCCCATTAAAATAACCAGTAGGTGAACTTTTCTCAAAATTGTTTTCTTGCTTCGAATGACCAACAACTGATTCGAGGAAGATAACATCTCTGGCCTTTATCATTTTACGAGGATTTTATATATCTACCAAACGGTAACCTTTTGATGTCTCACAATATCCAACCATCATATATTGGCACGATTTTGGATCAAATTTCTTCCTTTGATGTTTAGGAATATGTACCTGAGCTTGGCATCCAAATACTTTTAAATGTGATAGATCTACCTTTTGTTTTGACCACACTTCTTCTGGCACTAGTCCTTTTATTCTTTCAGTTGGTGACCTGTTTTTCAAATAAATCGCAGTATTCATTGCTTCAGCCCAATACTTTTTTTTCAGCTTCGCATCAAATATTAGACATCTGGCTTTTTCAACCAAGGTTCTATTGGTCCTTTCTGCTACACAATTCTGTTGTGGAGTGTATGGTATTGTAGTCTGGTGTACAATACCATTATGTTTCAGAAACTGCTCAAAATCTTTGTTAATATATTCTCCTCCATTGTCACTTCGAACACATTTTATCTTTTTCCCAGTTTGGTTTTCAACAAGAGCTTTGAAGTCTTTAAATTTAGAAAAAACTTCATTTTTGTGTCTTAGCATATACCCAAAAACTTTTCTACTAAAATCATCAACAAAAATCAAACAATATCTAGATCCACCCCATGATTCTTCTTCTATAGGCCCCAATACGTCAGTGTGGACTAGTTCTAACAAATCATTTGATCTTTTAGTTTTCTTTCTAGGAAATTTTTGGATTGTTTCTTTACCTTCAATACATCTAAGACATGGTTCTTTATTGTCATCAGAAAAATTAACACCAGTGACTAAGCTTTTGAGTGTTCTCATTCCTTTGCGGTTCAAATGACCCAGTCTTTTGTGCCACAACATGTGTTTTGAAATTTCAGTACTAGAAACACTCAAAGCCCTCACTTGTTCTCTGCTGCCTAAATCTGCCAAGTAGAGACCATTATTCAAGGTACCAGTAAACACAACCTCACCACTTGCCTTGAAATTCGATTCATCGTATACTGTACATCCAAATTTATCAAATACGACAATGTGCCCCTTTTGAGCCATAGTACTCACTGACAAAAGATTTGTTGAAAGATTTTGTACTTGCACTACATTGGAAATAGTTTTTGTAACCACTTCACCCACATTTTTCTTTTTGAAACTTTGTACAACGTTTCCAGATCCATTTGGAGATATTTTTTCACCATTTGCGACATAAATGTCACATAAATAGGAGTTTTCAAAATTTGACATCCAGTCTTGACGCATTGTCATATGCGACGTCGCTCCAGAATCAATAGACCAATCACATGGTAGACTTCTTGTTAATAATGCTTCTGTCGCCAGCAATGTTTTTTCTTTAACACCACTTTTCTTATCTCTCCAATTTCTTCCCTTTGTGCATTCTGTACTTTTATGTCCCAACTGACCACAAGAAAAACATTTAAACTTTTTCTTTCCAGTGTCTTCACTTCCTTTAACTAATAAAGTTGAAGATTCATTATTAATATCAAGTTGACCTTGTTTTCTTGCAGATTCTTCTATTAGCTTGTTTTTCACAAAATCTGACTTCAGATTTTGATTTGTATGAGTAATAGTCATGACAAGAGGATCCCAATTGGGTGTTAACCCATTAAGCATTACAAATGCCACAAACTCGTCATCAATTGTAACTCCAATATCAGCTAATTTTTGAACTGTTAACATTATGTGATTAATATAATATTCCATGGAAACAAAATTTTCTATTTTTGTTCCAAATAATGTTTTCTGTAGTTCAAATTTCCTATTCATACCTTTTGCTTCAAAAGCTTCTTCCAAATTGTTCCATGCTTCTCTAGCATTTTTAGCATTACATATGTGAACATAACAATTTGACTTACAACTCAGACATATTTTTGCTAGTGCTCTATTATCTTTTTCTTCATCTTTTTCTGCTGCACCTTCCACCAAACTCCATAAGCCTTCCAACATAAGGCTCATCTTCATGGCAAACTTCCAAGATGCATAATTAGCTTGACCTTCAAGTTTCTCGATTGGTGGTACAGAGGAAGATATCATCGTAATTGGCACTTTTTGAAAAGTATTTCCTTCATTCATATTCAATCACTAGATATAAATACTAGAACTGCGTTCCTGGGCCCATAACCTGTTACAGGATTGCAGTCAAATACTGAAAATACTTTAACAATAGAATAATTTTTATTATTCACAATTTTTATTAGAACATTAAACAAAACTATCTGACATTGTAATTATTTGTTTTTTGTCACAATGACATACCCACCTATGATTGTATAAAATATAGTTCAACGGAAATAGAACAAATTCTAACAGAAATAGGTTATGGGGTATAAAAGCTGCTGACTGGTGCACCGTGAGGGACATCGGTTTCGCCACTCTTGCCGCGTGTGTAACGTTCTGTCCCGCTGTACGAAACCGTTCGCACATACACGGTCACGGACACGGCACGGTAGTGATTTCGCGGTTCATTTTGTTTTTAAGCATTCATGTTACTCACCATTTTATTGACATTAGAAAGTATGTGAAGAATTGCTCTTCATATTCTCAAAGGTCCATGAATTTGGCACAAAAATCACCTAATTGCCTTCATTTAGCCACGAAGAAATTTATACAATTCTCCTTTTTCTTCTGACACTTCGAAAATAGTATGAAAATAGGGAAATTAAGAGTTTCTTCGATTCAGGAGTACAACCGCCTCTTATAATCAACTTAACGAAATGGCATCAGAAACCGTCTACCTACGTGTGAAAGTTGTACGTCCGTGAAAACGGAAACCTTGAGTGTGTGAAAAGGGCCTAAGCGACACTTTTCGTAAATGAAAAATTAAACTAGACATAGCAGATCTGTTGCAAAAAATTTCGACTTGAACTTCACACTTACTACGTAAATAAATAAAAGATCAAAGGGAAGCAACAAGTCGTTATTATCTAATGGTTTCGTTTGTTTATTCAATAAGAGATTACTTTTATCGTTCTGTTTATCTTTAACTTCCATGAATCATACCCAGGAATTAAATATATAATGACCTATACAATAAAAAACTAGTGATAGGCTTAATTTATTTCGTAATGTAGATGTATTTTTGGTCTTTCTCATTTCCACTACCTAAATGTCTTTTGAATTATCGAATCCTTTCTCATAACTTTCATACATTAAACACAGTTAAATCAGGCGGCTGTGATATCCCTTTCATATTTATTCATAAGACAACAATTATATATATATATATATATATATATATATATATATATATATATATATATATATATATATATATATGTTCAGAAAGATTTCCGCGGTCGGAAGTATTTGAAAAACTTGGTTCACGGAATGAACCGAGTAAAAGATTTGAAAAATCTCGACGTTTCGGCTCCTTTTGCGAAGCCATCTTCAGGAGAATTAGAAGGTAAATAATTCAGAAGAGTCAACTCTGACTCTGAAGAGTAGGCAGATTGAGACTTCAGAGTTGACAGGAAGCAGTACGGTTAGTGGAGTAGGCAGGTTGAGACCACGCAATCGTATTGTTTCCGATTCCTCCTAATTCGATTCGTGGAGTAGGCAGATTGAGGCCACGAGTCTGAATTATTTACCTTCTAATTCTCCTGAAGATGGCTTCGCAAAAGGAGCCGAAACGTCGAGATTTTTCAAATCTTTTACGCGGTTCATTCCGTGAACCAAGTTTTTCACATATATATATATATATATATATATATATATTTATTTATTTATTTATTATTATATTTTGCCCACAGGACGGTAACGGCACGATTTTCCGCGCGCGATAAATCGTACGCGATATCGTAACGACTGAAATTCATAAATTTGTCATACAATAAATGCAGCGGTCGTCCACCAGTTGAAGAATGCCGCGACGGTTTTTAATATCGTCGCGGCAGGACGTTATCTCACAAACCCGCGATTTGGCGCGACTCGCGAATTCGTGTCACCTGACTTTTGAACGCCAATCGGGTTAAATGATTTCCAGCCATCACGATGAAATTATCAACAATATTTTTAGTCCAGTCACCAGTGGTAAAAAACTGTAAAACCGTGGAATTTTGAGAATCAACACCGATTTTGATGAAAATTTGGATTTAAGCTCTACTTACCCTCTCCTACAAAATCTATACTCTGCCGAAATGTGCTTTTTATTTTTTTAGGGGTGTTAACTATCCCTTAGCGCAGAAAACTAAATCGTAGATTTTAGCATGTATTTAGTTAAAATTAACTTTAAATAAATTATTTGTAGATTCATTGATTTATTCGAACAAGTTAATGATTAATCAGACAGTTGCAACCCCTTTAAACCATTCCCTGATGGTAGTAATTCCTAAAACTAGTTTCAAAGATATTTATAATTTGAAATAATTGAAAATTGCGTCATATTGAAATATTATACTCTATTCAAATGAAATTATCATTTGCCGAGACGCTTCAACCCTTATAAGTCTTTTCCTGCGTATATGAATTATTGAAAAATAATCTCAATGATTTTTTCAGAATAAGAAATGATTCAAAAGTGCATTAATATTGAATCAGGAATGTTTCGTCAGTGATATAACTCTTGTCGTTTTTTAAACGCAACCCTTATAAAAGCCACCCCTTGTGACCAAACATATGAGAATGGCGTTTTTTTCGCAGTAATAATGAGAGAAAATGATAAAAATATATTTGCACTGAATATAGTTTTTCGTTTCCTCGTCGCTCTCGGTATCCACATCTTCCTCTTGGTCTAAAACTGGTGTCCTGTTTAGACAAGTGTCTTCACTGCAGGTTCTGCACATTGCAAAAGAGGCCTACTCGTCGGTAACCGCACGCTGAACTACATCCCTTTTTGCAATTACAAAAAAAACATTTGCAAAAGCTCCTCAGGTGCCGGTTCAATTTGGTTTTTGATTGGATCTAAAATACCGTCAATTTTAATACAACCCCAATCAAAAAAATTGATTTGTTTTGTTACCCAGCCACATTATTACCCAGCACCAACTGTTGGGACAAGAAATGACAATCTAACAGCCTTTTTTCAGTGGGTAAATTAATAAATAAGTTAAATCAGATTTGTTCGAGGTATTCAGACAAGTTTGTTACACGTTCCAATGTATTTAAGGTATAGTGTCTTTAATAAGTCCAAACAACATTTCGGTACAGTATCTACCGGCTTCTAAAATATCTTCAATCGTTGAAGAACTATAATAAATCTTCGCTTTTTATCTTACGTCGGAACGTTTTCCTGAAATGTCGATACATTTTTTTTACCTTTATTGAAGAAAGCAGAAGTTGAGTCACATCCAGTGAAGCTGTGAGAAAATAGTATCAAATCTGCACTATTTGAATATTCAATTTTTAAACTTTTAGAAGAATATGCCAGTGAAGCCAGATTTTGATCTGAAATTAAAAATTTAGAAAGTTGGATTTTCGACGATTACCTACTCCCTCATTTTTCGAGCCATATTATTTTCAAAAACAACATTCTGTGGGGAATTTCAGAGTCTTTGACACCACGTTGATTAAAACTTTTCTCAACCCTCCATTTGAAAAGGGTTGACCTCAAAGGGCTTGGATGAGCCACAATTAATACGCGAATGCAAACTTTGAGCCAACATATATCGTTCAATTTTCATGATGCAGAGATCAGAAAAATTTCAAAATTTTTAGTGTGGAAAACCCTACAATTATCCTCAGGAACAGTTTTTCATATCATGAATATTTTTTGGTTTATTTGAGAAAAATGGATTTCTTTTCAAAATTACGAAAATGCCATTTTCAATTCAATCAACAATTTTTCATAAATTGAGAGTGGTCATGACAAAAAATAACCATTCTTCAACGAGTAATAACTCAGACGTTGTTGGGTTTACAAAGGTCATTCGAAAACGAATCTCTTTTCTCTATTATTAGCTACATTTTTGTTTCAGATGATTTTTCCGATAAAGTGAAAATTTTTTGAATTGTTCGTAAAATACTGTTCAACAACATGCGTTTTTTCAGTGAAAATTGGAAAGCTTCCATCGTTAATAACTCGAAAATTATCAACTTTACAAATAAACTTCATAGAACAAAAGTTGCTCAAAATAAGTCAGTTTATCAATTTCTGATGTTATTTTTATTAAACCTCCAAAGTCAAAAACCCATTTCTGCACATTATAGATTTTGAAGGTTATAAATACTATCTAATTCCCAATTTTCAAGAAAATCTACCTTGATTCTCAAAATTGCACGGGAAAACGGCTGGTGACTGGACAGTGCTTTGTTGTTATTCATTACGTGCAGTCCATACATATTGTTTCTGTATCAAAATGAAAAAAGTAAATTGTTAATAAAAAACTTTATAATTAA
Source organism: Cynegetis impunctata (assembly GCA_030704885.1). NCBI lineage: Eukaryota > Metazoa > Arthropoda > Insecta > Coleoptera > Coccinellidae > Cynegetis > Cynegetis impunctata. Next base: position 267,554 of record JARQZK010004377.1, read on the forward strand.
ATATTTTTGCTTCATTTTGAAAAATTTCAAAACTAGCTCCAAGAATGGAAAATAATCTCAGATCTATAGTTTAACAGTTATGACACTACTATTGCATAACTAATTCTTTGCCGCCGAATTATTATTCATTCAACTATATAGTTAGTGCCTCAATTTTTTCATTTCTCAATTTTCGTATTTAATATGGTTAAATACCAACGCCTCTTTTTTCATTTCAGTAAATTGTTTATAATTCACCTTCGAACTAATAGAATAATTTCGCAGGATATATACCGCGTAGTGGGCTAGCACTCAGCGGATGCGGCGCGATATATCGCGCGCGGCTAATCGTGCCGTTACCGTCCTGTGGGCAAACGCCCTTATTCCTATTAAGTCATCTGAAATTGTCTGTGTTGTAATTCTAAAACAAGTATGTATAATACTTCTGTGGATATTGTTATGTTTATTCATATTAAGATTGATATTGTTTCAAATCTGATATCACTGTATCGATTTTTCTTACGACGAATGAGCGACATGGTTATATATATAAATATATATATATATATATATATATATATATATATATATATATATTTGTTGAGAAAAGCGATATGCCATATAAGACGACTTCAATCAAAGTAAATTAGATCGATAGTATCGGAAGGAAACTTTTATCAATAGTATACAACAATCATAACATAGGAACTTAAATGAGTTTTTTTCATTGTCATATTTATATCTCTCATAGTACTTTCACATCCCCATCTTAGAAAATTTATAGAAACAGTTAATAGTCAATAGAGATCATCCTTACTTCCTCACTCAAGTTGTTCAATATCTAACTCAATCTGCGCATGATCTCTGTAGTTATTAGTCTACTATTGATTATTTAGACTGTTATCATTCATTCTATTGAATCTATTCAAAAAAACTTTCAAACTTTTTTACTCAATTTGTGCGGCAGTGTGACAAAAACCGTTATAGGTTACGAAAACTTGTAAGAATGACAAGTTTTCCTAATCAATCTACGAAATTATTTAGGGGATTGAAGAAGTAGAAGGCGTTAATTTCCTATGATATAGCTTCGTATTCATTTAGGTCGATAAAGGAATATCTTTTTAACTATACAATAACGAATACCTTGAAACAGTCATCAATCATAGTAAAACTAATCAACAACTAAATAATCATACTTGAAAAAATGTCTACATTTCAAATGATGAACTGCAAGAATGCAATTTATTTCATTTATGATTGATTTACTCAAATGTGTTTTTAGTTAATCTCTTTTAATTTCAGGTTAATGGAAGTCTTAATGGTGGACCAAAACTAGTGAATGCACAATACAATAGTCCATTGAAATTATACTCCGAAGAAAGTATAGCCGAAACTTTGTCGGCTCAAACTGAAGTTCTGTCAACGGGTGCATTAGGGTAAGAATTAACATTGCCGATTCTGTATATTTTTCTGGGACATATCATGAAAGATAATTATTTCGTATAATTACTTTACTTTTGATAGTTCACAACGAAACACCTATTTTGTTTGCTCGTTCACTTTTTACTGGTGACAAAAGGAACGAAGATTTTGTATTACATTTTATTTTCAACATAAAATGAAATGCAGTATCCTATTGAGAGTGGTGACTGTTGTCTTCGAAGTAACTTCTGAGCATGAGGATAGGATTCACAAGTCCTACCAACGTTTCTTGTAGGTACGGTGAAGATAAAGTAGTTAAAATTTTATTTATTCAGAAGCTTAATGAAAAATAGGCAGGATCTACAGTTTGATACCGGTTCCGAACAGCCAATGGGCTTGAATCTAAGTCATTACCCAAAAAACTAAATTTTAGAACCACTAAATTTCATACATACACAACACCCAAGAGCAAGGCCGAGACTCGTACCCGCGATCCTCGGTTTACCTCGGTACACCTTACCGCTGGGCTTCCGAGGCCTCTAAAGCGGGTGATTTAAATGTCACTGCCAGCCAACATAGCACAGTTTTTGTTATCTTAGTACACGTGTTTCCATCGTGTATTGGCATTGTTGCCATTTTGCATTATTAATTCAAAATAATCTGAAAGTGACATTTAGAATATTGAAACGGACAACTTTCATTAAGCTGTGCTCAAAAAATGAAATAGTGGTTCAGTGAACTGAAAAAAAAGTTGATGAATATGATGAGTGCTTTAGTTGTCTAAATAAACATGAAACATTTTTTGTAGTTACCTTTAAACAAGGTAGTGATCATTTTCATCAACGGATGAATTCAACAACGACACTGAATCAGTGATATATATATATATATATATATATATATATATATATATATATATATATATATATATATATATATATATATATATATATATATATATATATATATATATATAATATATATATATATATATATATATATATATATATATATATATATATATATATATATATATATATTTTATATATATATATATATATATATATATATATATATATATATATATATATATTATATATATATTAATATATATATTAATATATATTTATATATAAATATATATTATATATATATATATATATATTATATATATATATATATATATATATATATATATTTATATATATAATATAAATATATATAAATAAATATATATATATTTATATATATATATATATATATATATATATATATATATATATATTATTTTTGAAATTTCAAAATCATTTATTACACAATTTTAATAGGTACATAATTATTTATTTATCGCCGTTTTATGAAATGTTCAGTTCCATTGATTAAACCATCTAAATAAATATTGCTTCTGGCATAGATCCAAACGATCGTCAAAATGTAATATGTTCGCAAAAACACGTACCTACTTTGATCAAGTCCGTTCATCGTTACATAATTTGAAATCATACGAATTTTCTCGAAGTCTATTTTAGTCTGCCTCTGTAAATGAGGTTCTATAATAAACAAAGCAGGAGATCACGTAGCCAATTCCAGAAGAATGATTATGAGTAACTTATTGTGTGGTCATTGAAAATTCTCTTTTTTTATAGGTCTTTATATATATATATATATATATATATATATATATATATAGATATATATATATATATATATATATATATATATATATATATATATATATATATATATATATATATATATATATATATATATATATATATATATATTTATATATATATATATATATATATAAATATTTAAATTTATATATATATATCTATATATATAATATTATATATATATATATATATATATATATATATATATATATATATATATATATTATATTATATATATATATATATATATATATATATATATATATCTATATATATATATATATATTATATATAATATATATATATATATATATATATATATATATATATATATATATATATATATATATATATATATATATATATATATATATATATATATATATATAATTAGAAAAACACATATTTAATTTTAACGATTACTCTATTGAATCAATGAGGATGCGTTTCGCCACACAGTTGCTTCATCAACTAGATCAGGATATAAAAGTGTTAGATTATCTACCTCTAACCCCACAATTTATTATTGTTATCGTTTTGCTAAAATATTTAAACTGTGTTACCAAGATTTATGTATTCAGTTTTATCTGTTGAAGCCACCGTGTGGTGAAATGGTCATTGTTTTAAATTATAGTAATCGCCATAATCAAACATATGTTTTTTTTATAATATTGTTACGAATTTAAACCAAGTAATGGCCTCATCATATATTTAATTCGACCTTGAACCAAATTATAAGTATAAGAACTTCTCAGTTCCGGAATCCAATAGTAGGATGAAATACCTTCTATTCTTTCAATCAAAATTGTATACCTAATTTCATAATTTCCTGCTATATTCCGGAATAACAAACCTATTGAATTATTAATGAAATATTAGATAAAGGAGAATACCTATCTAAATTACCAGAAATTTACTGAGCAGAGGTATGATAATTGATAACCTGTATGGATTTCGACTGATAATTTACTGTTGAATTTAAAACATTCATCAAAGTAAAATCAGATTTCACGAACGGTGTTATCTTCACCATTAATTACTACCCGCTTCGTCAGACATTTGATAATAATAGTTCTTTTAATGCTGGTGTTTTTACCAGACATAACAGTGGATCAAAAAACTCTATACCTAAAATTGAATGTGGATTAAATACAATTCACCAGCTATTCAGAAAAAATTGCAGTCAAAATTTTTCATTGTTTGGTAATCAGACACTGTAGAAAATAGATATCTCACAGATATTACGAACTTTATTCTGACTTGGCATGAATATGTATCACTCATTGCCAAGTCAGCGTCACAAATGCTGAAATATTTGTGCGGGGAAAGAAACTATTCCATAACAGCTTCTATTCCTGTTCAAAATACATCTCAGGATATTATCCAAATATCTTGAATTATATGCTGAAAATTCTTCATTTAACTATAATGAATGACGCGGGAATATCCATTCAATCGATAATCGTTATCTCAGAGTCAATTTAGAACCATTGATATCTTGTGACTGCAATCTTAACATTATACTTTCAAATATGTTTTTTTGCTCGAATAATACTCTTAGCAGATGTTACAAATGTTGACTATGATACAATACATAATTATACTCTCCTTTGGGGCCTCGGTAGACCAGCGGTGAGCGAGTACCGCCTTGTACCGTTTGTTGACCGAGGATGTGGGTTCGAGTCTCACCTTGCTCTTGGACGTTGTGTATGACCTGAATTTAGTGGTTCTAGTTATGAGATTGAGTGTTGGGTAATGTACATTGTTTACAAGCCCACTGGTCGTTCGGAACCGGCGTTAAACTGTAGGTCCCTCGAGTTAAAAAAAAAATACTCTCCTAGATCACACTTTAAAATATGAAATCGGAAAAACATCTCACTTTAAAAAAGCTCTTGAAATAACTCATTCGCTGCTCGTTTGGAACTTTCAAAATAATTTTACTGACCTATTTTATTCAGCAAGAATTGTGATCTTCGCCTACAGTTTTTGATTTCAAACTCGTATGAGGTAATCATGCACAATTTATTTTTATAATCAGTTTTTTAAAGCATTGCAAAGGATTAAATTTTGTGCCCATTCATATTCGCATGCATAATATATCAAAGTCTACATTGAATGAATACATTACTTTTATTGAGTTATTAACACAAGTATGGGAAAAGTATTACTTTCAAAGATTAGTTTATAATATTATGGGCTCAAAATTACCCAAGGATCTTCTATTTTATAATATAAAATAGAGGAAGATTGTACTATTGCAATTAACTTATTTGAATGCATGAAATCCTGAAATGAACTTTTGTGGTATTGAGAATTAGACATTGACCTTGTATAATTCCAAGTTATATTGAATTTCAAATAGAATATTAGGCTTATGACTGAAATAAAACGCCATAAAAATTTTCCCATTTCCTCTTTTATTTCCTTTAATCCTTTAATATCAGTATGTAGTTGAAAGAGAAACGGTGTACAAAAACGAGCTATCCGTTTTCTGTTGAGTTAGTCACAATTCAAAATACTCTTCAGGCATATCAATTAGTTTCCTTATTCTTTTTTCTGTCAAGTACCCACCAACTCAATCCAAATATACCTCTAAATTTCTTATCCATAGAACAAATATGAAGCAACAACCAAAGAAATGATAAAAAATATACTGGTCCACGTTGTCCATAAAGTTTTATATGAATAAGCTAATAAGAAATTTTTATATTTTTCAAGATTCACGACAAGACTTTTTGTTCTTTGAATATCGTTTTTCATAAAACTACATGAATAAACAATTATTAACTATGATTATAATACTTCATGTCTAAATTATGAACGAACTCGAATATTTAAACTATTTTTGATTCCACCAATCATACCATATATATAGTCACCAACAGTCAACATTGTTGTTGTCAGTGTTCGAGAAAACAGTGGTCGGTCACATCATAATAATATTCTATTTATTCTTGTAGGGTAAATTTCAAGAAAAACGAGAAAAATTATGATGCCAGTAAAAGCGCTGTTCTCAGTCTATTGAAGGAAGAAGAAAGTAGTCCCAAATCACCAGAACATATAGGTAATACATTTGGTTCAATCACCGACTAATTTGTTCTTATTTATAACATTCAAGACGGGTTCCCACGGAATTGTCGGCAACCACAGCTAATGTGTCAATAATTCAATATTTACTTTATTATCTTCATGGTTTATCCATGAAGTATGCGTATAAATCGCGAACGTCCGATAGCTTCAATATGCTCGGTATGGAGTTTCTATATTATGTTGATAAATTTTAAAAAACAATTTCAGTATATCTGTTTCACAGTTTTCTCACTATGCACATGAAGTTTGGTTGAATTCCAAAGAGTTTATTATAGAAGAATTCGAGATTTAGTTTTTAATAGCTCTAAGTGATCCAAATGTCATATAGAGAATGAGCGACCCTTAAGAATCATAGCATTCTTCATAATAGTGCCTGTTCATATTTAATTTCAATGCTTCTATGGTTTCTGATTGTATTTTGATGAAATTATCCGATTAGTTGAATGGAATTTCATTATCTCGTTCTCAAAATATAGTCATTTCATTAGAGAGCTAAGATGTGTTAGCAATAGGCTTAGGATTACTTGGTCTGTATCTTGTACAGTGAAGAGAGTGATGGAAGGAAATCAATTTTCACCTTTAAAAGTTGGCTCAATTCTTGTGGCGGTACAAAAAAGTTGTTAGATAAGTAGTGTTTACCTTTACGCCAAGCCAATTGTCGTTAATTGAGAAAACTTTCTATTCAATCATAAATCTGAGGTGAACTATATGAGACCAATTGAGTTAACAAAAACCAGTACCAAACTTATATCATAAGCTTTTAGCAGACTGAAGACATTTGTTGCACTATGAAATTTTATGCGTTCAATTCCGATTAAAACAGGATAATAAGGACCTTTTTTACTATTGTACGGGTAATGAATAATATTACAATGGGCCTGTGATATTGGAGAATTAGCTTTAATGAAAAATCTTCCAACAATAGCGAAATTATTCTTTTTCATATTACAACAAAAAAAACTCGATAGTTAAGACAAAACAAAAATTTCTCATGAAAGTAGTAGTTCATCCTGATAGCTTACTTTCTTGCAGTTGGGATGTTTACGTTCTGATATTCTGATTTTCGATATAAATGCTACCTTTTAAATGGAGTCGGCAAGATCAGAGTTAGAATTGGCTGAAAGTATTTCTGTAAAGACATTATAAAGATTAAAGTTTAAACTTTAAAATAAAACACACTTTTCACTATAAAAATATCTTCGATGGAAAATAATCACTTAATAATATGAGAACCAGGAGAAAAACAGCACCTGGACAGAGAACAAGTTATTTAGTTTCTCTAACTTTTTTTTTCTTATTATATGTAAAGTTTAATTTTCCGCCTGCAGACATATTTTTACATAATTCGCTATAAACTCTATTCTAAAATTGGAGAGCTCGTTAGCGTATTTCGTGTAATCATGACTTTCTCGAAGTAAACTGAGTTGATAAGAAATAGCTTCTATCCGAGCCGAAGCTGCAGGATGACTGCATCTGTTTTAGGAATTTCATAAGGTATATATATATACTACTATTTTATATTTCTTGTAATATAGTTGAACATCATGTATTTCGGGTTTAGCTGTGAAGAAGATATCGTAAGTTACGTAAGTCAGTTGGAGTGCTAAAGACGAAAGCCTTATTTTAGGTTTCATTTTATATCAACCAATTTTTATTTTGCATTTTGAAAAATACTAAGATATTTTTCCTGTACATAATCAACTATCTGAGTAACCAAGCTACATGGTTGTCATTGAGGAAACAGTAAGTAGAGTTAACACAAGAAACATTTTGTGCAATGCAAGGTCATTTCAAACACATTACATCTATTACTCCTTATAGGCTACTTCTATTTTCAAAGAGACTATTTTACGTCCAAAATAATTAACCACATGATACGACATTTTGACAATTGATTCCACTCATTTCAAATCTTAACCTTACTCTTAATAACAGAAGAAAAGTGACAGAAAATCTGTCAAAACTTAGCGTACGCTGGCTAGTATTTGGGAAGTCTCGGGTTCAAACCCTGGGGCCGACTGGTCTGCCATGAGTTTTTTTCAGAGGTTTCCTCATGGTAATGTAAGTCACTGCTTGCAAACTCATAAGGGGAATGCTGGGTCAGTATTATCCTCTGAACCCTACCCACACTTCCTATGTTCCATAAATATCCCGTCTCATCTATCCTTAATGCACTTGTACATACAAATGTATCCTCTGATCTGGCTGAAGGAGTTAATCCCAAACTGCCGATCTGCCCGCCTCCCTGACACATACTTCAGGGAGGAATGAAACACGTGTGTTTCCTTTTTTTTAATATATATTAGATAAAAGTGAATTTAATTGTATATTATCAGTCAAGATTAACTTCAAAATGGCAATCCGTTTTCAAGCAATCTTTTTATATTAATTCCAACATCTATCTATAAGGAAGAATTTTGATGTAATAACGAAAAACAATAAGTGGGAATCCTGTCCAACCTAGTGAATCAGTAGTAAAATAATCTTAATATAAGTAGTTGAAGCTAAACTTTGGCTTTTTCAAATAAGCTGTTAACCTCCTGTTTTCAAAGTTAGTTTCAATGGTTTCCTTCTTCTGCTCCCAAAAAAATTCATAACAGTTTTTTTCAACGGAAAATATCTGGGCCAAGTATAAACCAAATATCAAACTATTCAATGGATTGAGACCAGAGATATTTGCGGAAAGCATTTACTGCTTCAATAATGTTGATTTTTTAAATATTTGAGGATGTACCTATAATGACGCGTCAACCTACTACTGGAAGTTTTGCTGATGTAACTTGATAGTTTCCTGTTCATCTTGAGGTTTTTCCGATATTAGACTTTGGGGAAGAAAGTGACAATTCTTTTAACCGGTGGCAATATGTGTGAATTTATTAAGAACAATAGATCCGTAATTTTGCCTTCTAGAGCTTTGTGGATGGTGTATGGGCCTGAAAAGCCTGGGTTTTGAATGATTTTTACACTCCGAAACTTTCTTCAAACTTAGTTGAATTGTAGCAAATTTGTGATTGAATTGATTGGATGCTAGGAAAGTGCCTTTTGGCGGTATAAATATTTTTCTATGACGCAGAAATTTTCATCTAAGAATTACTTGATATTTCGTGGATTTTGAAGTTGAGGAAAATCGTTCAAACCACCACTAAGCACTTTCTTAATATCAACTCAATCTGAGGGAACTGTGCAGGCAAGTAAAACCTCGAAAATCATCAAAAAACATGATATGGCTACGGTTAAGAAAAATCGAATATACCACTAAAAAAACTTTTTGGAAATTAACACAATCCACGCAGAACCCTATAGCTATAACTAGAAAAGCTGCGGAAGTGCAAAAACCTTGGAAAAACAAAAACCTTCTGGATAAAAACGACGGCGGTTAGAAAAAACATGTATACCACCGAAAACCAATTCTTTATTATAAACTTAATCTACTTACAAACTCAAAACCCTGGTACTCAATTTGGAGGGAGTTGGCGGTTTTCTTTCACCTCCATAAACCCTTCAGAAATCTCTAAAAGACTCAACTTGAAATATGTTATTCATGATTAACTTCAACATCTTCCTACTCAACTTACCGCCACTCCCTTCCCAATTTTGTTGATGCTGGTAATTGGATGATTCCATTTTGATGGGATTTGGGGGTTTATGGTTCTTTTCAAAGGCCAATCTAACACTGAAAACCAAAATATCAAATAACATTCACTTTTTGGGATATAACACAATCTGTATATTTTTCTTATGGAACATGCCATTTTTTAATCTTGAAATTTATATGAAATTTCCTTCAAAATGATGTATCACACGCAAAGTTTTGATTTTTAGTTTTTTCAATATTTCACGTTTTTAAAAATTACCATAGTTGGCTGCAACTTCGACTTGTGTGTAACACAAAAACAGAAAGTCTTTGGATATATCAACCTACAAATATTGGCATGGTAATAATTATTTACTGTTCTTAATCCTTACCGAAAAAAATCGCAGGCTGTCAGATCGGGTGATCTGGGTAGCGAGTAAATAGGTCCTTTATGTCCAGTCCAATTGGCAGCAAGCAGCTCATTTAACAAACCACTTATTTCACGGGTGTTGTGTGGTGCAGCAGCATTCTGCTGAAATGAGCAATTCATTCCTCCTTCTAAGGGCAAATTGTCAATAAAAAATTCAATTTGGAAATATCTCTGAGAGTTTAAATTTCCATCAAATAAAAATGGTCCAATAATCCGACCTCTGTAGAATCGAACCCAAACTTTGAAATTGTATCTGCATTGATGGGTATGCTTTATGACACAATTATAACAATTATACCTCGTATCATCACTTTTTATCGTGGCTTCATGGTCCATATTACGTTAGGGCCAAAATTAGGGTTCTCTTCGCATTTTCTCAAAAACCGCGAACTAAAGCGAAAAGCATGCTCTTGCAGGAGCAAAATCCTGATGGTGTAATTGAAAAACGGTCTGATTTTATGCTTTTTGTTCTAGCTACTCTAGTTTTTCGTTCCATTGCTCTGGTGAAAGTGTTCGGAGAAAGATTTATTTCGCCAAAAACTGTCAATTCCTCTAATTCCTTGTCTATCATTAGATTTCTATAGGTTTTAGGTCGTGGTTTCTTAAACGAAGCATGTGATATTGTGTTCTGCTTCATTTGCTGCTAAATATTTCACCTAACGGTGGCGTCTCCTCTGGGCATCGCTCAGTATAAATTCGCAATGATAAAGCTATTTTTTCATTCGCCTCTATAAAACAATTGGGCATATCATACTTTTGGAAATATTTAATAAATTTTGTGTTATATCTCAAACACTTAATGTAATTTGATATTCTGGTTTTCAGTGTTGGATTGGTCTTTGAAGCACTGAAAAAATTTCTATTCAAAAAATCGAAAATTTTGATAATAAAAAAGATATGACGACTTTTCAAAAATGCAAAAGTTTTTAACATATCAAAAAGTGGTGTTCATATTTTCGTTTTACCTAAACCCCCGAATCCCATCGACCCCTAGGTACGTTACTTATTGAACTTATTCGATTTTGTTCAAAATGAATAGGTTCATATACATGTTAGATAACCATCTTTCTTAATTATAATCACTTAAGATTGCAACAGCAATCCATTTTGAACCCGAATAAAGTCTCATAAATGATCAGTTTTTTTGGTTTGGTAAAATTCACTTCGATATTTTAATAGAGGAATTTATTAACTCAAAGTTTATCACCTACTATTAGCGTATCATGATCTCGAAGCCATCTTCGCTATACTATATCGAAAATATCGAGAATATTTGATAGAGAAATAAACGCAAATAACTCATAACATGATACTTATTTACCCACAATAGCATACTGAAACATGTCAATAAAAAATTATTATTATTTCTCAATATTGATCCCATTTACTATTAATAAGTCAATCTCATTAACTTTTCACGTTGTTTCAGTCGTCTTTTACTCAATTTGGTTTTAATTTTTGATGATCTTCGAAAATTTATTACTGTTTTTCCTGATATACTTACCTCTATGCATCCTCAAATATAATTAAAATCTTTGTTTCATCAAGTAGCGCCGCAAAACAAGAATTTCCCAAATTTCTTTACCTAAATTTGATAAATATTCATTCTAAAAAGAACTAAATTCGTCATTAAATGTTGATATTTGCCAAAAGAACATCGACACACTTCTTCAGGAGTTGATTTGGCCCCATCCTCTGTAGCATTTGCCGGTCTCAGACACGTTGCAGCACCCGAAAACAAGCCGCAGCCCGCATCTCCACAACTACCACCAGGGCAAAATATTTGCGCTGATTGTGAAAGGCTCATAGTGTAAGTATAAAAGCAGAGCCACATCATCATATGTTGCACAAATTTTCCTCTTTTACGTGATTTTTGTTGGATCATTTTCAGTGTGGAACATTTATCGAGTTATCTTTTTACGGGTTAAAATAATATCAAAAAACAAACCAAATTCTAATAGCTTATGGCATACATCTAAGCGTGTTTTTTTAAAATTACTGTGTTAATTTTCCTGGTAGAATTAGCAATACACCCTAATTAATGTTATAAAAATCCAAAAAATTATATTCAAGAACAGTGATTTTAATAAATGTCAAGTGACTTGTTCCACGGAAAAACATTGAAGCTTAAAACTTACCAACAATATTTGAATTTAAAATAAATTCTGGAGTTGATAGAGTCTTCATCGTTTTGTAGGGTGTATATTGAGATACTATTACGTTATGAAAATAAACATATAATATATTGAAAGTAATGACATAATATGAAAAGGGTCCCCAAAAATCATGAAAAATTTTCAGATATGTAGCATTTTCATCTACCAGGCCAGGGGTATCAACATAGACAGGTTTTCGATTCGGAGAGCTGCTTATTTTTGTGTACGACATATTTTTCATAAAGTGTCTTTTTTTTAATCTACAGTCACCTCACCTTATTACGCTTCACACAGTCACGCAATCGGTGGTGCATTCAGGTCCCCAAGGATCAGCAATCACTACTACAATAATCACGATAACTATAAGCCTTTCAACAATCAAATTAACACTAATACGTCGTCTCCTAGAAGTCCTAGGACTGGCTATAACGACGAAGGCGTTACTATTTGTACCGACTGTGACAGGGTTATTGTGTAAGTCCAACTGGATATTGTTGGCGTAAATCAGGTTGTCTGCACGGAAATCGGCTGTCGTTTTCTATTTCTGTTATCTGTCAAAGACTGGGTGAACAAACATGCATCACAATTCCATGGACAAAGCGTTTATTGCGCAATGGATAATCATTAAATGATCTTACTTATTATTACGCAATTACAGTTTCTCTCAGTATCATTAACGCAATTACAGTTTCTCCTACAGGATCAGGGCCCCCAAAATGAAAATTAGAACAGAACTATTTCTTACACTAGAAAATATCATTCACTTTTCGAATATTACAGCCGAAAATATTTCTGAAGATAGAGAAAACTTTAAAATATTTAAACAATGCTGCAAGTAAAATTCATATACTTGTAAATATTTTTTTTCATAGTACCTAGTGGTTTTTCTGTACCGTTATTTACCATAATTTAAATTTTTTTATTTTACTTGTAAGTTTCATAGTTTTCATTACATTATCGACAGCGGTTTTCGAATGATATCCCTGAGGTCTTGATGTAATCTAGATGAGGCACTTTCAACAAATGCGTGAAAGAATTGTGTTTTTTCTCTGTAAAATTTGAATTCCGAACTTCGTAATATTGTTTAGTGACTGCCTCAAAAAAATACTGCATCAAATAGAACTTGTTCGTGTACTTGATATCATAGATGGAAAATTGTTTTACTCAATCCTTTTTTTTTGAGATTGCTCCAAATTTTATTTTCTTTATGTCTCAAGGTATGAGTTATATACTTTTCTGCCTTGTTGACAATTTTCCTTGATTTATCAATTTTCATTCAAATACTTCAAAAATGTGTTGTATTCATTTTGTTCCAGTAACGGGGTTATTTCAAAATAATTCAAAAGATACTAAACGGATTCTCAGAACCTTGAAAGTTAAACTTCGTATATTATACGTACTGCAGGTGCTCGTGAGCGTGATGAGCACATAAAATGCCTAAATATCTCGATATTATCAACGTAGTCATCACAAATCTCCTCTTTCCATCGCTGTGGAATATCTTAATTCATTATCGATATAAATCGGACTATTTTCGATGCATTCTTACTTTTCTTGTTTGCAGTTTCAATTCCATATATTGAAAAATTTTATTTGAACTTCAACTTTCTTATATCTTCGAATATCGCAACTTTGGTAGACGAAATACAATAAATTACCTACAATAAATTGTTTCATGCTCAACAGTCGACAGATATATTAATTATATGACACTTTACAAAAAGTCTAAATTATGGTAACCGTCGGGCTGGACAAGAATGATATGTCCGGTTATTTGATGAATTACTTGATTGTGTAGGTTTTACCAACATTTCCCCCTGCAGTAGATATTATAATCAGGTCAAACTGATTAGATTTTGTGAATATAAAATTAGAAAATACTCAATGTCTTAAATATTAAAAATATTTTTCACAATAATATTGAAATAATAAATTTTTTGGTCAAATAAAGTTTTTATCGATGTATATAAATAACAGTAGATATTCTAATTATTGACATTGCTTCGATTATATTATTCAATATCAATGGATACACGATATTGTTTCGGATTGTAACACAGGCTATTTTCAATAACTAATTGATTGTTTAAAATGAAAAATTCTATGTTACCCTTCAATTTCTAAATTCATCAAATGGTCTACTACTAATGTACAATCAAATGTTTTCAACTACCACCTATACAACCCTGCTATCAACAGAATGCTATTACCGTCTCCTATTTGCAGAATATTATTGAAATATTGTGCTGGGCAGTGAATCAGAATTGAGAAAATTCAACTTTGTTCATGTTTGTGACTAAGTGAATTTAAATTACTGAGAAATATCCCAGAGTAAGATCTATTTTTTGAAGTGTTTGTCCACCCAATTTACCCTCAATAGAAATATTAATAGCTTCTGGTATAGATCGTGATATAAAGGATACTGTACCTATTAAAATTTCTCAAACTTTAATTTATTTTCATTGCTATATTTTCGCCATATCTTGGAGAATGCGCTTTTGTTTTCAGAGCTTTCGTAGAGTTAGATGTCGATGTATTTTAAATTTTTTGTAATGATACGTACTTATTTCTAAAAAGTCTTACTTGTGAATAAATAGCTAAAGTACTATTATTTTTCAGCGGAGTGTTTGTGAGGATCAAGGATAAAAATCTCCACGTTGAATGTTTCAAGTGTTCCACTTGCGGTTCCTCTTTGAAGAACGTTGGGTAAAAACATATGACATAATGATTGCACTGTGATAACTTGTATTTTCCAGGTATTATAATATTAACAATAAACTCTACTGCGATATCCACGCCAAATTGGCCGCAAAAGCAAATGCGCCAGGCCCCAATCTAGTACCAGTCACAGTTTCACCGTAAGTACCCTAATTCAATAAATGAAATACCTACTCTCCCAAGTATTTTCTACCTGAACTGATTATTCCCAAATGGAAATCCGGCAAAAGATTATTATTATTATTATTAGATTATAAATAGTTACCTACTGGTTATTTATATATATATTTGAAATTAGGACATTAAGAGGGTAGGTACGCGTAAGCAGCAGAGCTCCTTCACTAAGATCAAATTTTCCCCTCAATTCCTTTCTTTTCAACATACGCATTCTAAACCCTTAAAGTCAATTTAAAGTGACTGAAAATATGCACAAAGCTTGAAATTTCTACATGAAATTTCTACATAAAAATTGCGGCGGTGTGAAGAAAGTAAAAATTCCCAAATGCGCCTTCCTAACACTAACCGAATTAACGTGAAAATTTTCAGCCTTTCAACTGGATTTGGAGTAGTTTTTGGCATGCGCAATACCTACTCAAAAATCCTCAAAAACGATTGAAATTTCAACATGGCAACGATAAAAGAAATCAATTGAAACCCATATCGGGCACTTCCCTAACATAAACTCAATCCATGTACAAGATTTTCAGTTATCTAACTGAATCAGTGCGGGGTTGCTAGTCCTCCATCGGGCGCCTCCCTCGGGTGGCGGATGGGGAAACGCCACCCAGATCTGGGTGGTACCGAGGAAATTAAATACTCGGGGTGGACCAAAACTAGCACTGAGTGGCGGCAGCTGGCTGACTCAGAACTGACCACAAGCAAACAGAAATGGTTGTGCATCAGAAAACAATCGGCGGAATGGCATCCACAAAAAGGCGATTGTAAAGCGATGGAGAAAGCAATGGGAAACTACTCCATTATATTTCCCTTGAATTATTACTATGGCATTGTCAGATGTAGAATTTGGAGGAAACCAAGATCCGGCAGGGGAGAAACATCAAGATCAGATCGCAGGGCCTCCCAGGTCGTCATCCAGCGAAATCCCTGTGGTTTGAGGAAAAATAAGGGCGTACAAACGTTGCAGCAAGAATTTAAAGTTGCCACATGGAATGTAAGAACTCTGTTGGATGCGGAAAAGCTTGCAAATGCATGTCGAGAGATGGATCGCTTGAATATCCAGATATTAGACTTGAGTGAAGAAAGATGGCCTGGATCAGGAACAACTAAGACAATGAATAAAATACTTTATTGCTCCGGTAATAGTGACGACCCCAAACACAATAAGGGAGTCGAGATAATTATTGGAAAAGAACTTACTCAGGCAGTTACAAACTTTCTACCAGTTTCCGACAGGAACATGCTGGTTCAGCTCTCAGGAAAACCAATGAACATCAACATCATACAGACATACGCTCCCACCGCTGATAAACCCACAGCGGAACTGGAGGCTTGGTACAAAGAATTGAAAGAACTACTTAAGGTTATAAAGAAGGAAGATCTTAACTTTATTATGGGAGACTTTAATGCTAAGATTGGCCAGGGCCGAGTGTTGATCTTGGTTGAAGACTATGGGTTAGGGAGTAGAAATGACAGGGGCGACAGACTCGTCGAATTTTGCCAGCAACATAACATGGTGGTGACGAATACCTGGTTCAGACATCATTCTCGCAGACTTTATACATGGACATCACCCCAGCATACTAGCGTCAGAGTGGTCCGAAATCAGATAGACTTTATTATGGTAAACAAAAGATGCCATAACGCAGTTATCGGTGCCAGAAAATATCCCGGGGCCGATATCGGCTCAGATCATAATCCTGTAGTCGCCAGTGTGAGACCCAGGCCTAAACCTTCGAGAAAACCAGACATTGAACTTCTAAGATGCAACAGTTAAACAAACAGTAAGCGAAGAAATAAATAAGCACCTTGATGGTGTTTCACGAAATCCAGCCCTGACCATAGATGTAGACAACACCTGGAAGAAAATAAAAGAGATTCTGAAACAAAACTGAAGTTTAGTTAACTTAACTAGAAAAAATAGGCAGGAATGGATGACGGAGGAAATTCTTAATCTAATGGATGCACGAAGAGAAAACAAAGTTGCTAATGACAATACAAACATCTCAAAAGAATAATCCGGGGCAAAATAAAACGAGCCAAAGAGAGTTGGATGGAAGGTAAATGTCTAGAAATCGAGGAACTACAGCGACGTCACGACTTTTTCAATCTTCATAAGAAAGTAAAAGAGTTCACATGACAAATAAAAAATTCACAATTGACAACATGTGCAGTTCAGATGGAATATTACTGAGTACTACAGGGGAAAAACTGGAAGAGTGGGAAAGTTATATCGAGACCCCCAGAAAGCTAGTGTTGATACGGAGGGACCAAATATTCTTAAATCGGATGTTGAATATGCGATTAAACAACTGAAGACAAACAAAAGTCCAGGGCCAGACGAAATATACCCAGAGATCTTAAAACTGATCAGCGAAGATAACATCGACTTGTTTGTTGCTCTCTTTAATCTTATCTATGAAACCGGAAAAATGCCTGGAGAATAGTTGGAATCAGTTATCATACCATTACCAAAGAAAACAAATCCCAATAATTGTGGAGACTTTCGCCTAATAAGTTTAATGGGCCATATATTAAAGGTTCTGCTTAAAATAATCCACAATCGCATCTCTAGAAAATGCGAATCGAATCTGGGAGATGACGAGTTTGGCTTTAGGAGCGGAATGGGTACGAGAGAAGCTTTATTTCGCTTAAAGGTTTTAGCACAAAAATGTTATGATCAACAACTGGACATTTTCATATGCTTTATCGATTTCGAGAAAGCATTTGAAAGAGTGAGACATGATGTGTTAGTGGACATTCTTCGTGACGTGGGGCTAGACTCGAAGGATATTGCTTTGATACAGAATATATATTGGAATCAAAGTGCTAAGATTAGAAGAGAGGGCTCGACATCAGGCCCGATAAATATTCGTAGAGGAGTTAGACAGGGCTGTGTTTTATTGCCATTGCTGTTCAACCTGTACTCGGATCTTATATTCAGCAAAGCTTTGGCGGACGTATCCAAGGGAATCAAGGTTAATGGCGTAAACATCAATACTATAAGATACGTTGACGATACTGTGTTGATTTCCGACTCAGATGTAGGTCTACAACTACTCCTTGACGCTGTGTGTCGGGCTTGTGAGGAGTTTGGAAAGAAAATCAATATAAAAAAGATCAAGGTTATCGTCATTAAAAGATCCCAAAATATCCCGCGTCCGGTTCAGATAGACGGACAAGTTCTGGAGCAGGTAGATAGGTTTCGGTACCTAGGGTGTTGGGTAGATTGCAACCTGGATCCAGACATGGAAGTAAGATCAAGCATAGAACAAGCCAGAAACTGCTTTGTGCGACTTAATAAACTTCTCTCTGACTCACGAATCGACCACGGTCTGCGACTGAGACTATCAAAATGCTACGTTTGATCAACACTCTTGTATGGAGCCGAAACATGGACGCTCAAAGCGAACACCATCAATAAACTGGAAGCTTTCGAGATGTGGACATATCGTAGAATCCTTAAGATATCGTGGACTTCGCACACAACAAATGAAGAAGTATTGCGCAGGTTGGGGACCGAACTTGAACTAATTAAACGTATAAAGATCCGTAAAACATCGTATTCGGGCCACATCTTGAGAAACGATAAATACCGATACGCTCAACTCATTATAAAGGGAAAAATCGAGGGTAGGCGCGGGCTGGGAAGAAAGAAACTGTCATGGCTGAGAAATATACGACAGTGGACTGGTCTAAATTTCGAACAACTCATAAGAACCGCCGAAAATAGAGAGGAATATGCAATGGAGATATCCAACCTCCATTGACGGAGAAGGCACACTAAGAAGAAGAACTGAATCAGCACATATTCTGGAGATGCACAAACCTTCAAAAATCACCTAACAAAATGACATATTTAAATTGAAAGGTCGGCGAGTGAGGAAAATAGTTGAAGTTTGAAGTCTTTGACTACGCTCCAACTCCCCAACAATAACTCAATCCACGTGAGAAATTTAAACATTCTAACACAATCTGGATTAGCTATGCACCTGCGTCAATCCACGAAAAAACAAGATATCTCCACATCGAAATGGCGACGAGTAGAGTACAAAGCTTATACCACCACCAGACACTTAGCACCAACTCAATCTACTTACAAATTTTCAATCCTCTAACTCAATTTGGAAAGGAGTATGGGGGTTGAAAATTTAATGAAGTAATCAGAGACTTTGAAGAATGCACGTATAAAAAATTTCATCAGAAAATATACATAAATTGAAAGTTTAAATGAATTACGAAATGGTCAAAAAATGTTACAAAACATAATGAACGTAGCATTGGGTATTGTTGAGAATAGGTATCTCAATATTCTCTTGGAAAAAGATCTTAGATCTTTGGAAAGAGAATATTTCCATATAAGAAGCTCTTTGATCATTGGAAAGATAATGGATGGTGAACTAACGTTAATCGAAGGTGCTAATCTGGTTTTAGAAATAATCTTGGAGCTTTTGCTCCAGCTGCATCCTCGACTTCAGGTCGTAGAAAATTTATGTACTCGCTAGACGGACTACCAATAATCCGGCCACCACTTACTCTCATTGTTACCAATATATTCAAATATATTATCCCCTTACGATGAAGTCCACATTTTATTAGTATCAGAAATACATTATTCATCGAAATATCGTGAATTTTCTCGAATTTAATGTTTTTGTATTAAAAAATTTTCTCATTAATTTGTTAAATTTTTCAGTTCGTGTATATATGAGTATTGAATTCTGTTTAGTTTTCTTGATTACTTTATTCCGATTTTTTCAGTTTTCCTATTTGTTTGACATTTCCTAGAACAGTCCAACAATCAACGAATTTCTTTCTAGTTTTGCTTCATCAGGAATATAGTTGCAGGAAATTCCAGTATATTTGTTGAATTCGTCTCATGTATATTATTTTATTATTTTTAGAGGTGGAAAAGTTCCGAGCAACGTGATATCAGCTGCCTTGGGAAGCAATACTTACTCACCTATAACACCACTTTCGCCGAAGATAAATTCTTATCAGGTACCTACTAGTGTATTTATTATGTATTCATTTTTGATGATGATTCTAAATGGGATATATTTAAAAATATTTTTGATGCCATTCTTTATAAAGTTAGTTAAATAGTTATGGCGATCGTTTTCAAAAAGTTCAGCACACTCACATGTTGGATAAACAAAACCATTAGGTACTGAAGAAAAATTGAATCATTGTATGGTATCTTGATATGTTGTTTTTCCATTATTTCAAAGGTTATGAGGTTTCACTCCGGTTAGTTTTCAAGTTTGTAAATTGATTTCCATATCATCTCATTTACGTTTCTTATTTTCATATGTAAAACTTTTGAAAAAATTGTAGTAATGATTGCAGTATTCGTTTTCATTTAGGATCAGATATTTTATCACAAAAATTATATTTTACAACAAAAACAGACAAAAATAATTATCTCATAGGTGCCCTGCAAAAAATGATTTTCTCATAACGTAAATGTATGGCCACTGCTTTTAATAGGATAAAATATTTTATCGTAGATTCAGTCAGAGAAGGTATGTGTTGATTTAATTGGAAATCATGACAAATTTATCGAAAGTCATTTGCTTGTGTTGCAGTTCAAAATCTAAACTTAAACAATCATTCTGATTTCAGCCAAATTTGCCAACTTCAAAACACTTCGGAAGTGTGTCTGGTCCTCTATCGCCATCTTCTGATCTGAACATTTCACCTCGCTCAGGACCGCCTTTGGTTTCAATAGCTCCAGCTCCTACTCTTTCCTTTAGTCAAGTTTCATCTACACCCGGTATGTATAATAGAGACGTTCGGATATGCCACGAGAAAATTTACTTGTGAAATGAATTATTTTTCATATTCGGTTTCACTACTTTAGGCAATATCGAGACGATTTTCTGATTAGCAGTTTAAGTCCAATAGATCGTTTAATTAGATAGTTAGATTAGTGAATACTATGAATGCATAATACACTTCATCAACGAAATAGTGCATTTAGATACTTCGGCTGAACCTTTTTGACATAAACAGAATTTTTCATTTTGTTTTGAGTTGATATTGTAAAGATTTGAACAAAGCTAATTACAACATACTTGTAACCTTTCACTTTCACATTGCGATATTTATTTCGAATGTGATTACTAATTGATATAGATATAAGGTAAGGTGGGGCAAGTGCGCTATACATTTTGTCGAGTTCACCTTTAAACAGCTACATTAAATCTGCTTTTTATGCTAGAGAGATTATTAGTTTTGCAAAAAAAACTTCTACCACTTCTGTATTGTGCTGTGTCATAGGATTCCGCGAAAAATCGAAAGTTACATGTTTCATAAACGAAAAGAAAAAAAAGGTCCCTAGTATGCACTTGCCCCATAAAATGGGGCAAGTGCATAACCCAGCCTTCGAAACGTTACAAAGACTAACTAGTGCACGACGGGGCAAGTGCCAGATAGTTCGATTCCTGATGTTTGAATGGTTTTTGAATTTTTGCAAATCGGAGCATAACTCTCTGTGATACAGAGTTTGACAGCTTGTCGAACATAAATTTACTGGGTGGTTAGAAAAAAATCAATTTAAAAATGTGATCAACGTACACATATATTCATTTCCATTGAACAACTCAAACATTATACTATAAAAATTCAACAAAATCGCAAGACTTTTCCTCACAAAAGGGTATCAGAATTATGTAAAAAATTCAAAATTCTACAATACAACAATAAAAAAAAAATTTGGTACTTTTACGTAACTAGGAAATAAGTAAAACAATATTCATCACTGAATGTTGTAATTAGATAAATCAATATTAAAAATAGCTTCCCCTCGCCTACCAACTTTTGGTGATATCATTGGCTCATCTTTATCAAATTCATTGATCGTTTTCTTGCCCAAAAATTGAACGATGACCCAGTCACCAACAGCCATGTCATTAACTTTTTTAGAGTCTTAGCATATTCTCTCTGCTCTTTCTTCTTCTTCCATTTTTCTTAAATAAAAATCGTGAGGGGGCAAGTGCGTAGCATCCTGCACTTGTCCCACTGTTGACTAGCGCACTTGCCCCGACACCTCAATTTTTTGCAGAGTACAGCCTAACTCAGGTGAAATGAACAAATATAATTAAATTCAAGTTTTATTCTAGAACTACAATATTAAAAGTATGTACTTAGTATGAGAAATATGCAAAAAATTGTAAAATGTGGTGGATCAACTGAGATGACCTAGACTCCTTCCAACTTGACACACGAGACTAAACCACATGGTCACTTTGAAACCGCGCCGATACTGAAGCGCACTGCCCTGGAGCGCCTCTACTGGCAAAGTTTTTATGGTTATAAAATCCGCAACAGAACCCACAGATGGTAGCTCTCTGACTCAAGCTTAACAGGACAGAAGAGGGCTACTATGCACTTACCCCGAAAACGCACTACTCCCACCTTACCTTACGTAATTTTAATGTATAAACATATTGAACCAATGGTTGAATAACAATGTAGATACACATAATATTAAAAACAATAACGTATGACATATGTTTCGGTGAGAATTCACCTTCCTGGAATGGTAAAAGTAATATGCCAAATTCTGCCTTCAGCAATAAATATGATTACATTCGTATAATCGTAGACATATGAATAAAAATAATAATTTATCATAAAATATCAATTAATTGCATACTTGCATAATAAGTTATATATGACAATTTTTGAAATGTCACCATTCTTGTTTCTTGTGCATCATCACGATTTAATTATTTAGCTTCTGTTACGAACCTGTTCTCATTTCTAGAAAACATATCATTCGGGCTACATTTTAATGTTTCTTCCCTATATTCATAGGTAGATTCTCAGCTAAGCCACTTGGACAATCTGGGAATCTATTCAAAGGTATTTCTCAAAGCAACAAATAAGCTACTGCTTTAATTTACTTGCTGAAAATACTTTCCAGGAAATTGAAAAATTATCATAATAATCTTATACTGACACTGAACTATTATCAAGAAAACTCTTCACCGTGATTCCTGATTTCAATTTTTTTCTTTACAGATAAAAATTTCAACCATTCTCCTAGACCATTCTCTTTAGTTTTAGATTAAAGTTTTATTGCTTCAGTACTAAAATATACTGCATGTATTCACTTGCGAGCTAACAGTTGTGGATCGAATAAATAGTTAAAACACTCAAAACTCACATTGCTTTTGAAGATATTTGGAAGTACATTCCGCATTGCAATAAGATAGATAATATGCTACCACAGGGTTTTCTTGATAAAAGTAACATATTGCCCAAATAGCAACAGTGTTTTTTAAAGAATGCTAAAACTGTATGATTACTTTAATTCTGAATATTCTGTTATAATAATGCTACAGCAAAAAATTGAAAAGTTTTCATTAAACTTTCTGAAAAGATCTCCTACGCGTAAGTTAAATAATCACACACTCGTATATATAAACTGTTAATATTAACTACTGAAATGTTATCCACTCTGCAGAAAAAGACTATTTTATTTGTCACAATGTAGTAAGTATTTATCCTAAAATAGTGACACGTAGGTATAAATCTTTTTCAGATATTTCAATATAACTAGTGCAATATGAGCAAATATAAGCTGATTAGTTAGTACGTAATATATATATATATATATATATATATATATATATATATATATATATATATATATATACCTATATAGGTATATATGAAACAAAGTGTGGAGTCTTCATGATATATCATGCAAAAGTAAATGTGCTAGTTTGACAAATTAGGTAAAACCACTGCAATAAACTCATACATAAACATTCTAGGAGTCGTTTAAGATTATAATTTGAGTCGGACCGGATAAATTGAGAATGTGAAAAAAACTAAATTCAGTGAGAGTTATGTCTACTACTCAAATTTTCAATCTATATCAAGTAATGTTATTGTCATCTGTGGAAATAGCTCTATAATTTTCTCCGCTCAGAAAAGGGAGAGAATAATTCTCAAAATGAAGCGAATTCTGCCGCTGTAAGTTTGAACCGTTCAAACATATTGAGGGCACCAGGATTGTATAGGTGTATATTGTTATTTTCTATTCATATTTGAACCCAATTAATATTCTGCTCTAAAATTTCAATCATACCCGAAATATTCAACGTTTTCATTTCTCAATTAATTATCCGAAAAATAAACCATTATTCACATCAGACTTTACAATGGATTACCACATATACATAATCCTCTTGAAAACTATGAACATTTCAGGAAAAAAAAATTTTTGTTGTTGGGCGAATATTACAATATAAATTGCTGTTTATCTTTTTCATTGTACTATCTCGATGATATGTGAAGAAATATACATATGTAAGATAAAAAAAATTTCAGTTCATCATAAAACGTCGAACGTATGAAGAACTGAGTCTCTGTTTTCTGTAAAATTCATTCAGAATGGATATACCTAATTCTGCAGCCCAACTGTTCACTCTAAGTTTGCCAGAAATTGCATATTTTGAAAAAATTTATATTTAGCTTGACTGTATTGAATCAAAATATGGGGTATTCTTTATAAATAAATTGGAAATTAACAGTTAATTAAATTTTATGATCTCTGAAGCAATTTCAACAGAAAGTTTATAATATTCAACGAATTTTGGGGTACAGAAGCAGTGAACCTTGAATGTAGAAGCTTTCTTATGAATTAAAATTAATGTAGCTTCATTTAATGTATGTAGTAGTCTCATAGACTTCAAAATTTCGAAGGATCATTCAATACTAGTCAAAACTATGATAATTGTGTTCCTCTATGAAATATAAGATATATTTGATTACATTTATAAAAGTATTTTTGGGTAATCAATAATTATAACCTCAATAATTGGACTAAAAAGTCTACTCCAGGTACATTTTTCAAGTTGCCAAACAATAAAAAATTAGTATTATATATTTTTTACTCATTTCTGCTCTTTCCACTCATCAGTCAAGAATTACCTGCTTTACTTTTGCAATACATATTACCACACTTTGGAAAACAACAAGTATTCAATCTCATATGATAAAAATGAAAGTTTCGTGAAAACATTTTTTCCTTTGAATATTGTATTTTTTCTTTGAAGAAAACTTTGTTTATTAATTTTGCAATCATACAAAAATAATAGAAACACAAATTTTGAAGAATGGGCTACCCATTTCAAGTATTCCATATAAACCAAATATTTGAATAATATTCTAGATATGTGTTTGCTATATGGGTACTAACAAACTATAACACAGAAAATACAATTTGCCGCTTTCTCTCCTTTTAATATAAGCATTTCTTTTTCTTTTTTGTGTTCTTGCTCCTCCCTAACCTTTTGCGTATTGTGATATGAAGAAATCCATAGTGTTTCGAATATTGTGTGGCCCCCAGTACAGGAGGAACCCGATCTCCCATCTGCTTGTCCTCTCTTCTACCCTCCTCCGTCGCAGGTAATTATTAAGCCAAAAGCAACTTCAAACTCGGAGTTCGATACGGAGTTGAGTAATATCAATCAAGTAGATATCTATATCAAAACGATACAGAAATGAGTATTACTTCTGGCAGAAGGAGTGCTACGGAATGTGTAGAAATGATAGCAGAAACGGTACAGCGACAAAGGCTAGTGGATAATATAATTGGGAGTCGAGCAGGTCCGCGCCTCCCCTCAGAAATTAAAATGATTTCCCAAACGAATACAATTCAACCACAATGCACATTGAAAAATTATAAATCTGATTATGTGCATTCATCGGAAAATATTCAATCTAAACATCAACCAGCAACAAAATTAGACAATTCAGTTCCTAAAAAATGGGAATCACAGATGTTGAAGGCCTTGACTATCTCAGTCGACAATTCTTCGAATTCCGACATGATTGCAGAATAATCTAGTTCTAAAACTTCCAGCATCGAAAAAACTGGTAAGAACGAGATTTTTTGCACTTCAGGACAGACCTTTGGTTCATTTTCAGAGATACCTTCAAAAAAAACATCAAGTGCTCTGGAATCTGCTTTATCTGTAGCCCCAGTTGAGCCTTTCAACCCGATAAAAGCACCACGTTCGGAATCAATTCCTTTACCCGAAGAAACTGTACCGTATTTTCCTCCCGATAATCTTTTTGCTATACCGATCAAAGAATCGGAAGATATGGAAAAGAAGAAGTATAAGAAGAAAAAGAAAGACTCGCTGGAAGATATAATGGAAGAGTTACCAAAACCTCAAGAAAAGCTAAGCATGCTTGCTGCACTTACCACAGCTCCAGAAAGGTCCTTCACTCCAGCATTGTTGAAAACAAAAACTGAAGAGTGTGAGGAAAGCACAACAAAATCAACTGAACGATCTGAAAGTAAAAATTTGAATACAACTGAGAAACGTGAAGTAATCAAGGAATCAGTGATTCTGCCCCAATTTTCGGATATGCGTCAAGAAGTTGACGAAACACTATCTCCTGATTGTTTACCACTTTTTGAAGGATTCCTTGTTCATTCCAAAACAAAACAGAGCATTCTCAATTCAATGTAGAAATCTCAACAGCTCCACCAGTTCGAAAGAGAACTGAAAAGAGTAATTTGGCAACATAAATGGGGGCGAGTCGAACTACCGAAGTTAAGGAACTCATAACAACTGAAACTATGGAAAATAAGGAGTTGGTTAAGAAAAGTTCTGTCCGCAAAGATAAAAAGACAAAATTAACCGAAACTGAAAAATTTGCTACAGTAGAAAAAAAACTGAAAATTTAGTTTACAAAAAACCCGAACAAATGATTTCGTTGCGTAAACCAGATACTCTTCCGCAATATCAGAAGAGTGTTAGAGACAGCGCTGAAGCAGATTTAATTATGATGGAGAGAATGGAACGAGCCAAAAAGAAGAAAGAACAGGAGAAACAAAATAAGGAAAAGCTATAAATTTCCGACACTCAAGTTATCCAACCCGCACAAGAGCAAGTGAGATGCCATTTATACGGTGCGCGCCAGATGCAAGAAACACAAGAAAATATAAAACAGTCCTATGAAACGGCAAAATTAGTATGTCCAGACTCAACGTTTCAAGATCATAAAATTCATAGTTCCGAAAATACTTTCAAGCCAGTCTTAGATATTAGACCACACATTTCTACGAGTGTTCAAAGACCACGACCAATTACACCTAGTATGATCAATAAACCACCTGCTGTAATTCCTTATTATCAAGTTAATCTAGTGGCTCAAGAATACGGCCCACCCACTATTAATTTATTAGACCCAAGATCACCTGCAATTTCGAGGTCTCCAAGTCCGTTACCCGAGCGTTCTAGAATTGTGGAATTATCTGAAAATAACACTATCAAATACCCTACCCACGGTCCTCCTAGTAATCCATTGCATGGTAAATCTATTCCAACGAAGGAATATTTCGAAGTGGAAGAGGCCAAAGACCATTTACATCAATATATCCCTAAGTACAGAGAAAAACTTGACATAGCCGCAGAAAATGAATTGAGTAATACGGATGTTATTTCGAAGATGGAAGAAATCTCCATTATTAACATAGAATCTGAGAAGAGGATCGAACAAATCTGCACTTCTTCTGGAAACCTGAAATCTGACATGAAGGTACAAAAAGAAATATCAAGAAAAACATCCGATTCTCACAAAGAACATGTGATAAGCGATGTTGATTTATTGACAAAAATTTCAGAAAAATCGCACTCCGAGAAATCTGAAGGATTCAAAAAGAAGGCAAACAAGACAGTTCAACTTTCTGCCGATGCATCCATCCAAATCCAGAGAGAAAAGACTGTTACGGAAGAAGTTGAACATAGTCACAAATCGAAAGAAACTCTGATTGTAAAGAATAAAACACTCTACAATCAAAAAGGATTTAGGAACGTGAGGAATCCTGAAGTGAACAATCAACATGTTGTAGGTTTGCATATCACCTCGCCAAATCCAATTAAATCACCTTTCATGAAGAAATCTGTATCTCTCGTTTCTGAAAGTTCCTCAAATGTAAGACATAAAGTGCCGCCGATTAAATCTTTCGATAAATCAGAAGCACCTGAAGATCATGCTCCAAAATTCGTTGCTTCAATCCTTCTGCACCCGGTATCTGTCCCAGAATTGCCCGAAAAGAAAGAACTAGAACCGAAATTCTCACTATCCTTGAAACATGTAGATCCCCCGGGTTCCTCCAGAACAAACCAAAAAATTAACCCCAATGTTCCCCCTTCCGGTGTAGGTGCAAGCGGTGGTCGTCAATCTGGCGCCATTGGTGTCGCTCCTAAAAGAGGCAGAGGCGTCCTCAATGCTGCACAGCTTGGAGGTAGAATTGCACTTTGTGGCCATTGTCATGGTCAAATAAGGTACACGAATGCTTGAGTCGTGATGCGTTAAAGGTTCACCGATTTTATATATTAATGTTTGCATCCGTGATGAGCAACTTTTTGGATGTAGCGTATGCCATTATTTTATGTTTATTTTTTATTTTAAATTTTGTTTTTGAATGAAAGAAAAAAAGTTTCTGAAAAATAAGTCACTTCTACCATATAGAATATGCATTATCCATCTCTTTCAAGTATGTTTAATTAAGAGCATAATTAAGTAGAAGAGGTGATAGAGGTCAACTTCATCTTACTCTAAATCAAATTTATATATTTCACTTGATTATGATTGATTAGAAAAAGATTTATTTTTGGCTCGTCAAATTCAGTTTATTTAATAATATTGAAAAAAACTTATGCAATAAACAGTAACGCAAATTGTATTTTTATATAGATTATTTGTTATAAATTACGAGTAATGTGTTAATCATCTTCCACGAACAACCGTAAATATTTCGTTTGATAATAGAAGAGTAAATAACAATATGATAAATCACTTTATTTCAAAACAACAGGTAGGTTCATCTGGAGCGAAGAATTCTGCTGTGTTTAAATGTTGAACAACTAGTTATTCGACCATTGATCTCAGAAAAAGAGAAAATACATACCATTTTTATTTATTTTACCAGATAATAATATCTGAAATATATCCTGACAGATTTCGTGTATTACGATTAATTATATTTTGAATAGTTGACCTATTTTTCGGATACTTACTATCTTTCAGTTGAAAAGCTTACTTTAATATCACTTGTTTATTTAAAAACTGTCTCTTTTTAGAGCATGAGCAGAGTGATTTCTCCTCCACTAACGACAATTATCCTGAGAAAACAGAACTTTACCTAGAAGTGAAAAATAATTTTACACCCAATTCCTATAACCAAATAACAATAATAATTCCAAAAGCTACACACTACTCTCCTAGTTCGAATGTAGATAATTGTGAAGAACTGTCTACACTTTCAATAAACGATAATAATCTTCATCATCAGCGGGATCGATCACTTGAGTCAATTCCACAAATACCTCAAACTAAGGAAATAATGCAACCATTATACAACAAGGAACTATCAGTTCTTGAAAATATTGAAACGGGCCATTTTCTACAGGATGCAGTTGTTAATTCGATTAAAATCGAACCACAAATTCGAAATTTGGAGGTCATACAAAGCCTTAAGGCTTCCAATAGAAACAGGGAGGCGGGAATAGTAACACCAAGAAATGGATCAACTAGGGGGGTTCTCCTTGAAACTGATTTTCCACTGACTGAAAATGATACACTCTATTCCAAAACACCCGATGAAGTTGTGGAAACTTCGGAAAATTTAAAATTGAAGACTGATTCTGGAATCAGGAACATAGTAGCAGTAAACGACAAATCGAAAATTAATAACAAAACATTAATTTGTGCAAAATGCGAAAACGAAATTGTAAGGTACTAACAGCTAATTTTTGTTTGTTTTATGTTAGCATACGAAATTCTCACGATGAACAAATCGTCATATTAAATTTTTAGGGGACCATTCATAACTGCTCTGGGCAAAATTTGGTGTCCTAACCACTTCATATGTTCTACCCCATCATGCAGGCGTCCTCTTCAAGATCTGGGTTTTGTTGAGGAACAAGGACAACTTTACTGCGAATATTGTTTCGAGCAGTATCTGGCTCCAAATTGCTCTAAATGTGGATCTAAAATTAAGGGGGTATGTTGAAAAAATTCGAATCGATAATTTGTTAGCTACTTCTAGTTTAATTCTTAATCTCAAATTATATATTTTTGTGCCAGTAGACTTCAGTTATTGTATAGGTATCATTTTTTATCAGGATCACTGTTTGGTTTTCCTGGCTTCTCAACCTTCTATTTTTAAGGGTAAAAGACGGTTTATCTCGATTTCCGGTAAAACTACAATTCCTATGGAAAAAACCAAATGATAAAGTTGTAGGTAATGAAAAGATCTACAACTTCTATATTCACACTTTTTTCACATAACCTCAAAATTTATGTGAAAAATTCAAAAAACGAAGTTTTTGGTTTTTTTTCGATTGAAAATTGGGGTGCTTTTTCGAAGTTGAGTCAAAATAAGGTGAAAAAGTAAATATTTCAAATCGAATAAACTACAGTGTATTTGGGACATAAAGAGGTAAGTTTTCACCAAATTTCGTTTAAAAAAATTTGTTTCTGTGAAAGATAAAAATAAAAAACCAAAAACCTGGTTTTTTGAATTTTCAACATAAATTTCGAGGTTATAAGAAGAAAGTGTGAATACAAAAGTTGTAGATATTTTTATTACCTACAACTTTGTCATTTAATTTTTTTCCATAGGACTTGTAGTTTTGCCGGAAATCGAGATAAATCGTTTTTTACCCTTAAAAACTCACCCCCTTCCCGACCTCAGATCACCCGTAAATTATTTTTCCTTTCATTTTTATTATATTCTCTTCCTTTTCCAATGAGTTTCGTCATACTATTATTTTTTTTCACTTTTTATCATTTTTAAAGGCTTCTACTCTGGTCTACTAGGCCTGAAATCAATTTATCTAAGATGATGTGGAATTGTTTCAGTGCTAATTTGTACACCATGTACTTATCGAAGCTGGTTGCAAACCGTTTTCTCAACGAAGAAACTCTTAACTTACTACCTTGAACGGCACTTGCAACACGGGGTCTCCTGCACATACATATTGTGCGTTAAATTCTTGGCGCAGGGTGTATATATATATATATATATATATATATATATATATATATATATATATATATATATATATATATATATATATATATATATATATTTATTACTTGAAGACCGAGATTAGTTTTTCAGTAGTTTTAAGTTTGGGGGGATATTATTGAGAATTAAAAATCAATTCACGTATTTTCGTTCTCAGTCAAATTTGTCAATTACACAATAACGAAAGCTAATGTAACTCACATATTCAACTTGGATGTTTGTTATTTATTCCCTTTTTTTTCTCAGGATTGCTTAAAAGCAATCGGCAAAGCATTCCACCCTGAGTGCTTCAACTGTGTTCATTGTGGTAAATTATTTGGAAATTCGCCATTTTTCATAGAGGATGGTGATCCATACTGTGATGCAGGTATGTACAGATTTCGTATTTTCTATTCACAAAAAGTATCAGTTTTAAATAAAATAGAGCGATTTTTGCTTATAAGGTTTCAGTCTGGTTCGTTATTCAAGATATGCGTTATGAAATTCGATATTGGATATTAGAAAATAGAGTCATTTGATCATTGAACATTAGCAAGTAGCATTCTGTGGGTGCTGGTTGTCCCAAACTTTCGCAGAAATTTCCGCAAACTTTTCGCGGAGATTTCCGTATTTCTTAATACCACAATGATTAAATATATTGGGTGATATAAGGTAGAAGACCCAATTATCGACATTGTCCCAATCATCGACATTTTTACACTAAAAACCAAAATATTAAGAATATGATGCCCGCTACATCTATTTTCATATCATAATAAGAAAGATCTATGTTTTTCTTAATTAACCTAAAAAGCTTAGGCGGGAAATGCAGAAAATGTGAATTCTGAAAATATTTCAATTCCGTCAATATGTCGCCACACGTGAAACTGTACGGATCGTTGTTAAAAGTGCTAAGAAACAAGTAAGTTGATTTTGGTAGTTTTTGTTTGAAATATTTAGCTTACCTAATGGAGATAGTTATAAATATGTATGTAAAGTCTAAAATTTGTGTTTTTTGTCAATAATTTGGCGTAAAATGTGTCTGAATTTATTATTTTGCTGTCGATAACTGGTACATCCATCAATAGACTTTGTACCGTATATCGACATAGGTGTCGATAAATGGTACGATGTAGCTCTCTCTTTCACTATGAATATTTGAATGTAAATGAAGATTAGTCTTATTCTGTTTGAAGAGTTTAAAGGAAAATATAGTGAATTGATTCTGTACCAGTTATCGACACCCAAGTTTCGGCTTGTAGTAAAAGGTAAGAGTTGATGTATATGTATGTCGGTGTTTGGTACCAAGTAATGTCAGTAACATTTCTTTTTTCACTAGAAATATAAGATGAACAATGCTAAGAGATTTCAATATTCGGTTGAAGACTTGGAAAAAGCTGCCAATGCTGTTAAAAATGGAATGCCTACCGCTCAAGCTAGTAGAGTTTTCAAAGTTGCAAGAACAACCATAATAGGGAAAGTGCCAATTCAAAGGAAAATTGGTCCTGATACAACCCTAACTAGTGGCGAAGAACAGTTATTGGTGAAATGGCAATGTTTCACATTGCCAGTTGTGGTTTTCCTGCAACAAAACTGCAGCTTATAGACAGTGTACAATTACTATTGAAAAACCTAAATAGAGCAAATAACTTCACTAATGGAAGGCAAGGTCGCCACTGGTACGAAGCTTTCATGAAGAGGCATCCGGAACTGTCACAAAGAGAAGCAAAAAAAAATATTGAACTTCAGAAAAAGGAAGAAAACAAACAAAAGCGGATGGACAGAGGAGCTGAAAAAGAAGAGTTGCAGAATAAAAATATTTAAAAATCCTCAACTAAAGATAAAAATAAATTAGTTACAGATGAGACTGAAGAAGAACATGATGACATAGAGAATATGCCTTGCTCCAGCCAAAAGGAGTTGCGCATTAATGACTATGTTATAGTGAATTATAACGGCCAAGCACTACCAGGGAAAATTATAGGTATGCGCGGCTATAAACAAAATTAGTTTTAATATGAAGTCTCGCACATGGAGAAGAATGGGCTCAACTGGAAATGGCCCCGAAGGGTTGACATTCTTTGGTACAATTTGGACGAGGCTCTTAAAAAAATTACAGAATAATAAACGCGGGCTCTACTGTGTACCGGAGGTTTCTGATTCAGTACTGAATAGTTACTTATTTTAACTGAATATTTGTTCAACTGTTTTCTTTATTGTTTCATGCTTTTTTAATAAATATGTTCTAACTAAGTTTTCTAAGTCTTTGTAAGTAGCTCATTATTACTTATTCAAGTCAATTGTAAGTTACTTACTTGAGTCAAGTACTTGAGTGAGTACTTCAAAAACATTTTTCCCAAGTGTCAGTATCACGTACTCACGTGTGTCGATATTTGGTACAAGACAAATTTTCCTATGTCGGTAATTGGGTCAATTGGAACTTCTCAACTATTTTTTTTCTTATGAAAAAGTATGTATGACTTATCGAAATATAAACATCGTTTAGCAATAATCAATATTATAACAATTCACAGCAAAATTTTTAAAACTATAACTTCAATTTTCAAATTTTTATCACTTATTGAATTAGCAAAAACCTCTTAAGGTGTCGATAATTGGAACATTTACTATCTGATAGTTTCTTTTTGAAATTGCTGTTGAAACTACACCTTTGCATATTTTTAAATGATTATTGCTTTATTCGAGAAAGTACCTTCCGAAAACAATTTCAGTTGAATGGCCGAGGCTAACTTTCAAAATGGAGTTGGTAGCGAAGTTACAGTAAATAGAGCGCACTAAGGGAACATACTGACTTATTTTTTGTGACCGCAATCAGACATTCACTACTTGGACGTGCCTTGGTTCCAGCCGGATCTTTTGCTCACTAAGTTTGGTAATCGTATATTTATTCGTTTTGGAGACATCAATTAGCCATCGCTCAGCTGGGATTTGTCACCGTTGGAAATTATTTTGCGCGGATATGTTAAGGACTGTTCAGTAAACAACTGACGCACTGAAGAAACACATTCCTCAAATGGAAGCACAAGCAATCGAAAATTCACCTTAAAATTACGTGAAAATTATGGACTACTGTCAAGCTAGCCGCGGCGGCCATTCAACTGAATTTCTTTTCCATAAATAATCAGAAGGTGTACTTTCTCAAATAAAGCAACAATTATTTCAAAATATTCAAGAGAGTTTTAATAACAATTTCGAAAGATCACCTTTTATAAACATAGCAAATTACTTCATTTCAAGAACAACAAACAATTGCTCCGACCTTATCAGATCTCATCAAGAAGACAAACGAGAAAAATTGATTTGTCAAATATTTTCTTATTTCTTATGACGGTTTCACAGGAGTGAAGTGGCTTAATTGAACAATCACAGAAAGTCTTTTACACATGGAGTAAATCTCGGAGTATGCCGAACATATACATCTCGCAGAACACATATTTGAAAAAGCAAAGTCACTTGATAATGAAAATCTTCGATAAACATTTGAAGAAGATGGCTTTATGAGTTTTAACACCGAGACGCATTTCTTGACATTATTAGTGAATTTCCCAGTATGTTACTGCGGGAAATTGTTCAGTAAGCACTACAAGCACAAATCACTATTTGCGAGTGATCAGCTCTAGTGAGACCGAAACAGCTGTCTATTTCTTCTGAGATGGACTGATTTGCCATGTTTGCGGTGTTCGGTAGCATATATCCATCTCTCTTGGAAAGTTATTTGATGATTTTCAATTGTCAAAATACTTTCTGATTTCGATCAAAAAGTATAATTCTTTAACAGAGTCTGAGTAAAACTTTTTACAATATAAATAAAAAATAGTCACAATTGTAAATTTCTGAACCTCGAAAATTTCAATTCAGATAGTGCCATAGCAAGTACTTTTAAGTCCTATTTTCCTCGACAATAATAGAATATTTTACTGTATCTAAAGTCACTAGTTTGGAATGGTGTTTATTTCCATTTTTTTTCTGCACCACAATTATTTTCGATATTTATGTTCAATATGATTTTCATAATTGGATTGTTGTATATTGCGAATATCGAAACAAGTATTTACTGAGCGCGCTCTTTCGAATATATCCATTGTTTTTCAACGCTATGCTGGTGTGCTTTGGAATAATATACGCCACTGTTGTAGAATCTTCATATCAGGAAATATGTATTCTCGCGACGAAATTCTGCATTTTCGATCTAAACAGTGAATTGTTGGTTCACAATATCTTTGGCGAAGGGTGCTATGGATTGTTATCCATGTAGTAAGCCGAACGCAATTTATATTGGAAAGCAATTGGAAATATGTAAATTCACTCCTAGTCAAATAAGCTGTACTGATGAGATCTAATAAGATCAAACAGCTGTATGCAGGTGTTGAGTCGAAGTGACTTGACGTTTTCTATAATTCAACGTTGGATTGTGAATGCATATTTCGCGTCGCTGAATACATATAACCAGCTCCCTTGGAAAGTTGTTTGATAATTTTTAATTATTGAAAAAATTTCCTTGTTCACTTTATATAATATATGAAAAAAAAAAGTTTATATATATATATATATATATATATATATATATATATATATATATATATATATATATATATATATATATATATATATATATATTAAATATATATATATATCTATATATATATATATATATATATATATATATATATATATATATATATATATATATATATATATATATATATATATATATATATATATATATATATATATATATATATATATATATATATATATATATATATATATATATATATATATATATATATATATATATATATATATTTATATATATATAGATATATATATATATATATATAATATATTCTTCACACGATACGATTGACGTGTGTTTAATTCGCTCTCGCAGAAATAAAGATAATTAGTGTTTTATTGATCAGTTTTTTCGAGAAATTCTACCAAAATGTAGAGAAAAGTGCAGTGAATCTGAAAATTTGACTTTTAGCAAGTGAAAGACTAGATGCCAAACATAAAACTTGAAAACAAAATTTCGTAAATCACAATAACATAAACTTCTTTACTGTTTTCGTTGAAATAAAAAGTGGTCGGCTTATCATAATCTGATAAGAGTGATAAGGTACTTAATAAGATTATCAGTTTCGACTGAAGAATAAACAGGGCCGGCATTTGTATTTTTGGGTGTCTATTTTATAAAGGGTATCGAAAGTAACTATGAATGGATAATGGAGTGCTTCTTATGTAAAGAGATTAAGCAACCAACCAAAGATATAAAAAGCCCATGTCATCCATGTGACACTTGCAGAAATTTGATATGTATGGAATGCACGGAACTATCTTCTTCTGAAATAAGATGTCTACCATTGCAAAAACGTTTATTAAATTTCAACTGTAAATCATGTCGCAATTATGATTACCTGAAATTATTGAAAAGCAAAATTGAAGATAAGGAAACTATAATCAGGGATAAGGAAGAAATCATTAATAGTAAGGATGAAATAATAAAATTGCTGCAAGAAAAGATTAAAAATTTTGAAGAGAAAGAAAAGAATGAACACACTTTATCTTACGCAAAGGTTGTTTCATTCAAACAAAGTGAACAACCTTTCGCTGCATCAAATAATGTTCCAGATGTAATATTTAGGCCTAAAATTAATCAGAGTACAATTCAAACGAGGAATGAAATCATCGCGAATATCAATCCTGCTAAATTGAAAATAGGAATTAAAAACATCAGAAATGCGAAATCCGGAGCTGTGATCATCAAATGTAAAACTAAAAACGAATCTGAAATTCTTAAAAATATAGCGAGGGATAAATTATCAAACTCGTATACCATTGAGACATCTCTTATGAAAAAACCTCGTGTTAAAATAGGAAATCTTAAACAGAATTTAAATAAGGAAGAAATTGTGAACTCCATTTTAGGACAAAACGAAGCATTGAAAGATTTTGATGTTACTTTCATTAAAAAAAAGGAAAACGGAGAAAAAACAGTTTATGGAGAATGTTCAGCATCAACTTTTAAGCAGTTGATGCAACTAAGAAAGGTATGTGTTGGGTGGGAGCGCTGTCCAGTTTACGAGGATTTATCAGTTCCTCGTTGCTTTCATTGTCAGGAGTTTTACCATAAAAAGCAAAATTGTAGAAATAAACTAGCATGTCCCTATTGTGGTGAAGAACATGAACAAAGAGACTGTCCAAGACGAAAAAAACTGTGCATTAATTGTGTTTTGTCAAATAATAATTACAAAACAAAGCACAATACTAACCACCACGCAACAGATACTGAGTGCCCCACAATGCAATACCACATCAAGCTGCTTCAATCTAAAATCGATTACTCAACTGATGGTACTAACTGATCAAGATATTATTTTGGACAATCTGAATCAATTGGAACAAAATCATCGGGGGACCTATATGGATCCAGATAGATATGTGTCCTTAACATCCAATAAACATATCAATATTATGCATATTAATATACGAAGTGCAAGCAAGAACTTTGATGAATTTCTTGCATTGTTTGAAACTTACAAATTATCAACTTGTGATATTTTCGTTCTGGGTGAGTGTTTTCAGACTGCAGCGGCAAATAATTTTAATATTCCAGGTTACACCACCATACACAATGGAGGTGACTTCAATAAAAATGATGGTGTTTTAATATTAATTAGATCTGATCTTAATTACACCATATCTAATTATAAATTTGATGAATGTGGAGTTTCTCTATCTATAATAGAGCTACTTATTAATCATATATCTTTTAAAATAATAGCATTGTATAGACCTAACCCAAGTAACTTGACTTCTTTCATTGATGAACTCGATACGTTTTTAGACCAATCTCAACTGAATGCCGAAATTGGATTGTTGATTGGGGATGTTAATATTGATTTATTAAATGAAAGTGATTTTTATGTGAACAAATATTTATGCGTACTCGCTAGATATGGGTTTGTTCCCTATATTTTGAATCCTACCCGTGTTGCACGCGATTCTGAATCATGCTTGGATCACATTTTCCTTAAAAGTTCATCCAATAGCAGATCAAGCTTAAGGTTTGAATCATTTATCCTCAAATGTCACATCACAGACCACTATCCGGTTTTACTACAGATAAATCCACAAGTGAAGACAGAAAATAACTCTATTTGTAATGGAAAAATTATTACTAAAATTAGCAAACATAAATTACAGACCTTAATCAGGAATACTAACTGGAGTGATGTCTTAAATTTTCATGACCCACAAATTGCTGCTGATCGCTTTTTAAGCAAGTTTAATAAACACATTGAGGATTCTAAAACCCATATAAAGGATAACAAAAAATATTTCAAGATCAAACCTTGGATAACAGAAGGTCTAATTGTTTCAATGAAACATAGAGATAAATTAAAAAATAAATGGAAATTACGCTTCTCGCCAGAACTTGAACGTGAATACAAAACATATAGAAACAAACTAAATGTATTACTGAAAAAGTCTAAAAATGATTATTATTACAGGCAAATTGAAGAAAACAAAGGTAATATAAAAAAAGTTTATAAACTTATATCCGATGCTACTAACGAAAAATCGAATAAAAAATCTACATTACAACTTGTTAACGACGAAAATGTTGCCTTTGAGAACAACAATCAAATGGCAAATTACTGTAATCAATACTTTATCAACATCGGCTTAAATATGGTAAAAAATATAAATAAATCAAATTGTTCAGAAAAATTATCGATAAATTCTAATAGTATGTTTCTAAATCCAGTTACAAATGCAGAACTTATAAAGCATATATCCACATTAAAAAGTACTAGTTCACCAGGAATGGACGGAATAACAGCAGATATTATAAAAAACAATCATCAATATATATTAGAACCCCTTAAACATATCATAAATTCAATTTTCTTGAAAGGGGTTGTCCCCAGTCAGTTTAAAACATCAATGATTACTCCGATTCATAAAGGGGGAGAAAGATCAAAAATTTCAAACTACAGACCAATTAGTGTGATCAATAATTTTGGAAAGATTTTTGAAAAATGACTGAAAAGTCGAGTCGTTAAATTTTTTGATCAGAATAATATTTTAAGTGAGCAACAGTTTGGTTTTCGTGCTGGCAAATCAGCGGCTGATGCTATGTGCTCGGTTATTGCGGACCTTACAGAGGGTCTTGATAAGGATAAAAGATGTATAGCGGTTTTTCTGGATTTAGCTAAAGCATTTGACACTGTCAACCATGAGAAGCTGCTGCACATTCTGGAATGTTGTGGTGTGCGAGGAATAGTTTTGGATGTTTTTAAGAATTACCTCTCAAATCGTGAACAGTGTGTAAAGGTTAATGACTCAATAAGTCAACCTGGGATTGTAAAGGTGGGCGTGCCTCAGGGTACTGTTCTTGGTCCTGTGTTGTTTCTCGTATATATAAATTCTCTTTTGTCGTTGGTGACGGGTGCAACGATTGTGTCTTACGCAGATGATACAGTCGTCATATTTCGTGAAGACTCCTGGGCGGAAGCCAAAATAGCTGTTCAGCGCGATCTTCACAAAATTACTAAATGGTTAAGCGTGTACCAACTTTCATTAAATGTTAAGAAGACGAATTATATAGCCTTCAGTATAACTGGAGCAAATAGACCAGATTTTTCTGGTATAAAAGTCCCTGATATACAAGATGAAATTAAGGAGGCTAATGAAGTCAAGTACTTGGGAATAATTATTGATAAACATTTAAAGTGGGGTGATCATGTAGATTATTTGTCGAAGAAGGTGAGGAAGCTCATCTACAAATTCTACCAGCTAAGAGAATTTCTTTCACGAAAGTTACTTCTCCTGATTTACAAGTCTCTAGCCGAATCACTTTTTCGATATGGCATCTTTGTATGGGGAGGTATGTACAGGAACTCATTAAAGAAACTAATTATTACTCAAAACTTTATACTAAAAATTATATTTAAGAAACAAAGGAGATATCACACCAGTCTACTTTATACTGAAGATGTGTGCAATATCCGGACACTATACTTTCATAGTTTATGTGTACATGCCTTCAAAAACAAACTTTTCCGGAATTGTAGTCATTTGATATATCAAATATATCAAACCCGTGGATGTGCTGGTGGGTTTCTGTCGACCCAAAGATTCAAGAAGGAAATTTGCCATCGATTTTTCATTCACACCTTGCCCAAAGCATGCAATCTCTTACCAATAGAGATTAGGCTTATGACTGGACTAAAAAGTTTTTCAGTTGAATCAAAAAAATTTATTTTTCGAAATTACATAGATTTTATAAAAATTTTAGAATAAGTATGATAAGTATTAGATGATAAATTGCTGAGATGTTTTGCTCAAACATGTCTGCAAAGTGTCCACATCACTGTAATGTGTTTTTGGAATTGCACAACACAAGTGTTCAGTCACTTAGGTGCATGAACTTAAACGTTTTCATTACTTTATTGTTCCTGACCTTATAGTTTAGTATTATATAGTTCTTTCATGGATTGTTTCTTGTGTTTACTTATAATTAATTGCCTGAATTTGTGTTGGTAATGATAATAATTGTATAAGTTGTGTAAGAATAAATAAAATAAATAAATAAATAAATATATATATATATATATATATATATATATATATATATATATATATATATATATATATATATATATATATATATATTACTCCAGTGAAATAAGACTTCCTCTGCGGAATGAGGCCGAACAAGCTGAATTTTTGCAGAGACCTTCGTTTTGATGTTCCAATGAAGCACAAACAAATCTCATATGCCGACCCTTGTGCATCTTCAGATATCGAAGGTCAAAGGTTATAAAAATCGGTTTTTCGCAAAAATCTCGTTTCCAGTGCATCTGACGTCGTAAGAACTCATTACAAAACTTACGTAAAATAGTATTCTCTACAAAATTGTTCATATACATTTTTTTCGTACGACTAACCGTTTTCGAGATACAGCACGATAAAGCGGTAGAGCGCATCCTTAATAGGTAATATTGCATTATACTGCAGAGCTATAACTATAAAAGCACTTTTCTCAATCTGTTATTCTAGAAAATTAAATTACTATTATTCAAACCGTTGAAAATTTGTTTATTTATAAAAAAAATATATAATAAATAATTAATAACAAAAAATACATTCTTTTCCCCACCACTTTTGAAGTAAAATGCAAGGCGCGTTTTTTTTGACATGGTATCCCCAGTAGGCCTAATCCATGTTTTCGATCTTAGAAAAGCTTTTTATAATTTTTTACACCTGGCGCTACGCGCCTTATGTTTCTTTGCCGTCCTCATCGTCTTCGTCTAGTTCCACTAGCACGTCAACACATTGTCGTCATCAGACGCTGCCTCCAAGTCTGTTGGCTCTATGTCAGCTGGCAAAACTTCTTCAGGCTCAAGGTCACTGAAGTCTTCTATGTTCTGCAACTTCGTTGACGGGTTCAGGCATGCCTGTCCGTGACACTGGCCACAAACTTTGGAGCATGGCAGCCCGACTTTTCTACACCCGCACTGCGCACCACACCCCTTTTTACAATTACAAAATATTGTATTCGAAAGTTCGTCTGGAGCAGGTGGCACTAGTGTTGTTTTCGGCTGAAGTACGTCGTTTTCTAATACCCAACGCCATTCTTCGGGTTGTAGATTTTTCTCTAGCCAAATCTGAACTTGGTAGGTGACCCGATAAATATGTTGTCGAGCTGCTTCCCTCGTAGGTGGAAGGGATGACAATTTAACAGGTCTATTAAGTCTACTAAAGCACAGACTAGCCATTCCGTGTGGAAAAGAACGTCTTTCATATAACAGTCGAGAAACAGCTTTTAACAGTTTCATTAACTGTAACAAACTGGCTTGGATTCGGATTCGAGACCGACTCGACTAGACGTGATGCGGCCAATAGGCGCTTTACAATTACATAACAACGCAAGGGGTTTAAGGACTGCGTTTCGGAGAAATACGGTCATGGTCCACTTCTTTATATATGGATGATTTTACTTTTCTTGTCTAGAATAGAAAAATATTTTTTGTTTGCATTATAATATATAGAAGCTTTGCATTTCATTACAAAAGTGGTGTGAAAAGAATACATTGTTTTGTTAAATTATTTATTATAAATTTTTTTATAAATAAACAAATTTTCAACGGTTTCAATAACGGAAATTTAATTTTCTAGTCCAACAGATTAAGAAAAGTGCTTTTATAGTTATAGCTCTGCAGTGTAATGCAATATTATCTATAAAGCATGCGCTCTACCGCTTTATCGTGCTATATCTCGGAAACGGTTGGTCGTAGGAAAAAGAGTATATAAACAATTTTATAGAGAATACTATTTTACGTAAGTTTTGTAATGAGTTCTTACGACGTCAGATGCACTGGAAACGAGATTTTCGCGAAAAAACGATTTTCATGACCTTTGACCTTCTGTATCTCAAGACGCACAAGGGTTGGCATATGAGATTTTGTGCTTCATTAGAACATCAAAACGAAGGTCTCTGCAAAAATTCAGCTTGTTCGGCCTCATTCCGCAGATGGCCACTTTTTTCACCTTATTTCACTGGAGTAATATATATATATATATATATATATATATATATATATATATATATATATATATATATATATATATATATATATATATATATATATATATATATATATATATATAATCTCTTGATAATTATTAGCAATAACAGGCTGGTTG
The DNA here is from genome assembly GCA_030704885.1 of Cynegetis impunctata. NCBI lineage: Eukaryota > Metazoa > Arthropoda > Insecta > Coleoptera > Coccinellidae > Cynegetis > Cynegetis impunctata. Next base: position 310,560 of record JARQZK010004377.1, read on the forward strand.
AATCTTAAAAACCTCGATTTAGTTAATAAGTTATAATATATATATATATATATATATATATATATATATATATATATATATATATATATATATATATATATATATATATATATATATATATATATATAATCTTTTGATAATTATTAGCAATAACAGGCTGGTTGAGTCTTAAAAAACTCAATTTTATCAAAAAGTTGACGCCTCACCACGACATTCGAAATTGAAATTTCTTTGACATTTATTGTTTTGAAATAATTGAATAAAACAGGGCTGCTTTGTATATGCTATTCAGTCTAATATTTATATTCAAAATTGTAATTATTAGATGGTAAGGGAAACCAAAATCGCCTCCGTGGCAAAGTTTGACCAAATCTCCCATACCGGAGAGTTCAAACAATAAACCACAAATAAGTGATTTTCTTCCATAACAGAGGATTTTATTATGAAAATTTCATTAAAAACGGCTACTTCCATATAAACGAACTATACCGATAATTTTTGCTTTACTTGTTTAATATTTTCCCAAAACTAATTTTCTTTTTTAATATTAATTTACTCTTTCTGAGATCTCTCGGATGGAATTAATCGCCTTCGTGGCAAAGTTTGACCAAATCTCCCATACCGGAGAGTTCAAACAATAAACCACAAATAAGTGATTTTCTTCCATAACAGAGGATTTTATTTATTAAACTATTTTCATCTCCAAATTTTCAATCCAATACTTAGCTACGCCGTTCTGATGAGGACCAAAGAGTCCGAAACACGTGTCAACGGCTGCTTCCATATAAGCGTACTATACCGATAATTCTACTCCACTTCTTTAATGTTTTCCCATAACTAATTTCTTTGTTGTTAGATAAATAGAACCCTATTATTATTATTTTCAAACATTACGTAGGTAAAGGTTTCTTTGGTTTCCCTTACCATCTAATAATTACAATTTTGAATATAAATATTAGACTGAATAGCATATACAAAGCAGCCCTGTTTTATTCAATTATTTCAAAACAATAAATGTCAAAGAAATTTCAATTTCGAATGTCGTGGTGAGGCGTCAACTTTTTGATAAAATTGAGTTTTTTAAGATTCAACCAGCCTGTTATTGCTAATAATTATCAAAAGATTAAAAATAGATCACAGGCAACAACAATTCGAATAAATATATATATATATATATATATATATATATATATATATATATATATATATATATATATATATATATATATATAGTAAATAATTCTTTTATTGGGTTTTCTGGTTCAGTTTAAAACGGAAATGATGTTGAAATTGTTCTAATAACGTTTCGGTTACTATTTTAACCTTTATCAAATTTACATAATATGTCATGTCATCGCATAAACATATCATAAACCACATTCACAAAATTTAAACTTGACAGAAACGAACAATTATAGTTTTACTTTTCACTTTGAGATCTTTTAACACTTAAATAAAACAATCATATCTCTAATGCACGTTGTACCTATATGATTGGATCTGGAAGACTTTCTTTCGAGATATTCAATTATATACAGGGTATTACATCTGAAAAAATGCACTTTTTACTATTTTTGTATTTATCATTAAAATCGCAAATTTTGAAGGACCCTGTATAATGGAGAACAAAGTCCTTAGAATATTCCTAATACGTCGGAACTTGGTAAACTACACCTAAAATTTCAGCGTCCTACGAATCTGAATACCTTAGTAATGAACATTTAATTGAAGCTATATTTTGCACAAAAAAATAAGGAAACCATTTAATTTCTCGAGAACCTCTGGAGATAGGTATAGAGAAGTACCATACAAAAACAATTGGAAAATGGTAGAGAAGCAAAAAATGGAATAATATATAGGGTGTCTCATTTGAAATTTCACAGGTGCTGCTACTTTTTAGTATAAGCGGCAACGCTGCAGAGCCACTATTATTTTAGATCGATAGAACAAAATCAATTACCCATGAAACCAAATTTTCAGAATAATCTCATGTCCCGTTTTTCGTAAACGTCTAACCTACCATCCACCGTGAGTGACCCTGTATATATATATATATATATATATATATATATATATATATATATATATATACATATATACATATATATATATATATATATATATATATATATATATATATATATATATATATATATATATATATATATATATATATATACAGATGTCGCAGCGGGAACTGAATCGATCGATATAGAACAAAGAACGGATCAGAAAATTTTGAAAATTTAGATGATTACTAATGTCGCTATGGCCAATATAACCAAAATAATTCCAAGCAGCTGGCACTTCCGCTTATACCGGAAGTCGATACCAACTTGCTTATTTCAAATGGAACACCCTATATATTTTAGGGTTTTCGAAAAGAGCATAAAATTCTGAGTCGAAAATGTGAGGAAGACCCTATGCGTAAACCTAGCCGTTTCAGAGATATTTGACATTTTATAGAAAATTTGACAGGTGCAACGGTTTACAAGAACTGGTATAACTTGCTTCCTGTAATAGAATTTCATTTGTTTCTTGTCACATGAAAAGAACACAAAAAGAACGACGTTCTACAACTGAAATTAATTCAATAATATCATACCAAGTGTTCCGTTTTTTGCGTTACATTTCGTCAACTTCAAACCGCGAAAATTGTTCAGGTCAAATGGAACACCCTGTATTTTTTTACGTCAAGTTGTGTAAAATTGAATTTCCTTTTTTCTGATATTAGCATTGTGGGGGTTAAAGTTTCAACTTTTTGAAATATTTGTGATTTTATTAGAAATTCATGAATTGTTGTAATCATGTCATCAAATTAGCCATGATTAGAAACAATCAGTCATTATCTTGTCAAAAAATGCCAGCACGTTTAAATTATACCCACAAAGACTTTTTAAATTTGTGTATTATTTATGAAGAATGTAATAAAGTAATATCAAGAACTTGCAGCACATTTGCTACTCGATATCCAGAAAGACAGAAACCGTCACCAAACACTGTAAAACGCATACTGGAAAATTTTTAAAATAATGGCTCTGTCAAGGCAAAAATTCAAAGAAGAAAGCATTTTTCATGATCAATGGATTGCCAATAATGGACCTTTCTTATGGCCTCCTCGCTCGACCGATTTATCAGTTCTGGATTATTTTAATCAAAGTGAAGTTTATTAGAGCCCATTAACAACCATTGAAGATTGTGTACAGAGAGTAAGAAATGCCTTTCAAAACATATCACAGGAAACAATTAGAAAAGCTACCCATGAGGAACTAATCAGAAGGTGCAAAAAATGTGTCGAGGTTCGAGGGCGGAGTTTTGAGCATTTTATTAAATTAAAATGAAATGATATTTTAAATTGATCTTATCTCTGCTATTTTAGTTCAAGCCATATCTTCAATTCGATTAATGCGTATGTTACAGTGTTGGTGTCATTTTCCGTTTTTCTGGATATACAGTACAGATGAGCTGCAAGTTCTTGTTATTACTTTATCACAATAAACAAATTAAAAAGTTTTCGTTGTTATAATTTAAACGTGCTGGCATTTTTTGACATAGTTAAGATAATGACTGATTGTTTCTAATCATGGCTATTTTGTTGAAATGATTACAACAATTCATGAATTTCTATTAAAATCACAAATATTTCAAAAAGTTGTAACCTTAACCCTCACAATGTTAATATCAGAAAAAAAAGAATTCAATTTTACACAACTTGACATACAAAATATAGGGTGTTCCATTTGACCTAAACAATTTTCGCGGTTTGAAGTTGACGAAATGTAACGCGAAAAACGCAACACTTGGTATAATATTATTGAATTAATTTCAGATGTAGAACGTAGTTCTTCTTGTGTTCTTTTCATGAGACAAGAAACAAATGAGTATCTTTTACAGGAAGAAAATTATACCGGTTCTTGTAAACCGTTGCAACTGTCAAATTTTCTATAAAATGTCAAATATTGAACATAAAATGTCTCATAAATCTGAAACAGCTAGGTTTAGGCATAGTGTATTCTTCACATTTTCGACTCAGAATTGTATGCTCTTTTCGAAAACCCTAAAATATATAGGGTGTTCCATTTGGAATAAGCAAGTTGGTATCGACTTCCGGTAAAAGCGGAAGTGCCAGCTGCTTGTAATTATTTTGGTTGAATTGGCCATACCAACATTATTAATCATCTAAATTTTCAAATTTTGAAATTGCTATATATATATATATATATATATATATATATATATATATATATATATATATATATATATATATATATATATATATATATATATATATATAATATATATATATATATATATATATATATTTATATATATATATATATATATATATATATATATATATATATATATATATTATATATATATATATATATATATGTATATATATATATATATATATAAATAGAAGCCAGAACGCATGAGAATTTTCTTTGAAAAACGCGGCGTTGAGAAAAAAAATTGAAATCCCCAAATAGAACATCAACCGGATTCACGTACAAAATTCTCAATCGCCAGAAGTAGCGGAGCTGCGCAAAACTTCAAAAAATTATTTCTTCACCATAAATACACGTTAGAAACATTTTTTCGACATCAAAGTGAATGAATATCTATTCTCTCAATTCATATTATAGCACAAGTTTCTCCCAGTGATTTATTGCATTATACAAAGAGTGCTGAAAAGTCTAATCTACAATTTCACACTAAAATCAGTCATGAAAACGTATAGTTTACTCTATTTACCTTAATACCTTAAAGATTTGTGGATATGTACTCACTTCATATTAGTTTTTCATTATATTTTAAAATTGTTATGTTTTCAGACTGGAACGAACTGTTCACCACCAAATGTTTCGCTTGTGGATTCCCTGTAGAAGCTGGAGATCGTTGGGTTGAAGCACTGAATAACAATTATCACACTCAGTGCTTCAACTGCACTGTAAGTTATCATTCTAGTCTAACGCCAAAACTCAAGAGCAGTATATAGATAATATATTCACACATCAGGATCTTTGAAAATTTCAGATAACTTGAAATTAAAATTGTTTCTTAATAATACAAATATATCTACCCCTAAACCGATTCGTACTAAAACCAAGATGACATAAAAACTATCTAGCTACCCACAAACTTTCAAACCTATTGCTTCAAAATTGTGCCCTCAATCATGTGAACCAAATTTATTTCTTCCCCCATCAGTCAACCCCCACCCCGATTCGTACTACAACCAATCCTATCCAAGATTACATGAAAAACTATCTATCTACCAACTTTATTTCCTATTGCTCCAAAATTTGTTCACTTCCACGAGTAATTTTCTGGTATAACTAAACCATGATGAAATGAAAATAAAGAACACTTAATTTTTTCGTAATTCACTAAGTGATATAGAGAAGTAATTTCCCTATTTCATAGAAATCAATGTTTGATTAAAATGAATAGACATAACTTTTCCAATTTCAATTAATTTGTTCAAAATAATATACTACCGATTTCGTTTACTACAGTACCTATTATCAAACTTGACTATATTTTTTTTGATTTTGTCTGTTTGTTTTCCGAGTACCAATATTTCAAGATTAACCCCGAAGTCTTGTCTGCTTTGGAAATGTTGGTAATATTTTTTCTGTACTTGCCATACTTTTATTTTATCTTTTCATAAACATGGTTAGATTAAAATGGCCACTATGTCGGGTAGGTAGCTGAAGATAGCTGCCACGAGTGATTTATCCTTCTGTACACGCTCCGGTTATGGGCTATAACCGGCTTCAATATATCCATAAATATACAGGGTTATTCACGCCATAAGGCACGTTATAGTATGGCCAAAATACGTGACTCTAAAAATGTTTAACTTTCGCGATATATGGGGGTCTATTATGGTGAAATTTCAGAAGTATCAAAGTTGTGTTTTTTTTAATGAAACCCTTGTAATTATTATTGCACATTTGGATTCCCCACTCAAAATAAATTATGTGAGCGAAATGTACAGTGAAGTGTACGAATAGATCATATTTTAAATCCCAGTTATAATAGACTAATTAAAACCTATAAATTGAGAACTGTGAGGGGCTATAACTTGATTACTTATAGAATGGCATTAGAATATTCTGAAGCTAATTCTTCCCTTGTTTACAGAATACCTACGCAAAAAAATTCAATTTTTGCACAATAGTGTTTTTTAAATAAAAGTTTTAATGAATCTAATTACCTATTGCCTGTAAAAATGTCAAATAATTCATTTAGTTTGTCAGTTAAGCCCTTCTTCTTGGTAAATATTCATTTCTAATCAAGCCCCAGAACAATATTCAAATAATAACGATATTAACTTCCACAATTACAAGTAGAATAGTGCAATGATCGGAAAATCAAAGAATGCAATATAAGTAGCGGAGTTTCTTTCAAAAAACCAAATTTTATATTTTTTGGGGATTTGTGACATCTGTATTATATGAACATAATATTGAAAAGTAAACATAATTGAGATTTTAAATGATTCCGTGCCGTATAGCATGAATAACCTTGTATAAGTGTATATATATATATATATATATATATATATATATATATATATATATATATATATATATATATATATATATATATATATATATATATCCACATGAATAAAGAGATCTATGTGTATATCTATTCAAAATTGTTTCGACAAAAGTGTAGTACTATTCAGGTTGTTCACCTGATTCGCAAACGATTAATTTAGTTATTATTTCTGTTTTCTTCCAGATGTGCAAAAAGAACTTGGAAGGCCAAAGTTTCTTCGCTAAAGGCGGAAGACCCTACTGCAGAAACCATGCTCGTTAAGTGTTTTTTCGAGCTATTCAACAAAAAGTTATTTCCCTTAATCTTACAAATTTGAAAATGGCCACACAATTAATTAATTCAGTGTGGTAAAAATCTAATATTCCTTCATTGTTCTAGTAAAGTTTGTCCTTAGTTCAAAGTTCTGCTCAGCATAAATATTAATCTCCATTATTTTATTTTTGATTCCATAAAATTTATTGAATGTTGTTGATACTAGTCTGTTGAACACTATGTTTGTTTAGTTTTAAAAAGAGTTTATTATTTCAACTATATCTGTATGAGATTTAGCAACATCATCAAGTTGTTTTTTTTTAATAATTGTGTATATAAATTTAAGTATTTGAATTTGTAAGTGCCATTTCAACTTCAGATGGAATGTTTATTTTATTCAAATGAAATATAATATATTATACGTTATGAAAGATGAAGTTTCTCATTTCTAATATCACATTGATAGACGAGACACAGTGAATCAAGTCAATAATTGAATTCACTATCTAAACAAGTTGCATATTTTTTAAATTATAATTACAGCAGTTTTACCTATTTTCTCTCACAACTTATACTTCAAATACACATAAGCTAGTTGAGAACAAAAATGCTACTCAAGATTCTTTCTATAAACTTGAATTGGATGCTAAATGGGGATTTACTCGAGCGTCGTGATACCACGAACCTACAAAATTGCTCCCTTGTCAAACTATTGAACACGGCCTGGTTGGTCATATTTTTCAAGTTGAAGGGGAATTAGAGTTCCTTTTGAGGTTTTGTCATGTTCATTTTGTTGTTTTTTTGAGTCTTGTTCAGATCATCCTGAAGAACCGCTTAAGGTTCGAAATATAGATGTATTGACGAATGACTTTCGTTTATTAATTGCCCTTTTAACTAATTGCCGAGAACCCAAAGATAGTACAATTGATATATATTTTCTTCTGTTTTGAAATCTCGTCTACTATATATATATATATATATATATATATATATATATATATATATAAATATATAAATATATATATATATATATATATATATATATATATATATATATATATATATATATATATATATATATATATATATATATATATATATATATATATATATATATATATATATATATATATATATATGTATATGTATACGTATACATATACATATATACATATATACATATATACATATATACATATATACATATATACATATATACATATATACATATATACATATATACATATATACATATATACATATATACATATATACATATATACATATATACATATATACATATATACATATATACATATATACATATATACATATATACCTATATACCTATATACGTATATACGTATATACTTATATACGTATATACGTATGTACGTATATACGTATATAGGTATATACGTATATACGTTTATACGTTTATACGTTTATACGTTTATACATTTATACATTTATACATTTATAGATTTATACATTTATACATTTATACATTTATACATTTATACATTTATACATTTATACATTTATACATTTATACATTTATACATTTATACATTTATACATTTATACATTTATACATTTATACATTTATACATTTATACATTTATACATTTATACATTTATACATTTATACATTTATACATTTATACATTTATACATTTATACATTTATACATTTATACATTTATACATTTATACATTTATACATTTATACATTTATACATTTATACATTTATACATTTATACATTTATACATTTATACATTTATACATTTATACATTTATACATTTATACATTTATACATTTATACATTTATACATTTATACATTTATACATTTATACATTTATACATTTATACATTTATACATTTATACATTTATACATTTATACATTTATACATTTATACATTTATACATTTATACATTTATACATTTATACATTTATACATTTATACATTTATACATTTATACATTTATACATTTATACATTTATACATTTATACATTTATACATTTATACATTTATACATTTATACATTTATACATTTATACATTTATACATTTATACATTTATACATTTATACATTTATACATTTATACATTTATACATTTATACATTTATACATTTATACATTTATACATTTATACATTTATACATTTATACATTTATATAATTTATACATTTATACATTTATACATTTATACATTTATACATTTATACATTTATACATTTATACATTTATACATTTATACATTTATACATTTATACATTTATACATTTATACATTTATACATTTATACATTTATACATTTATACATTTATACATTTATACATTTATACATTTATACATTTATACATTTATACATTTATACATTTATACATTTATACATTTATACATTTATACATTTATACATTTATACATTTATACATTTATACATATATACATATATACATGTACAGGGTGTCCCATTTTGGGTACTTTTGAGAGGTATCTCCGTTATTTCTAAAGATAGAGGGTTGCGGTTTTCGCGCACTGTGCTACTTTTTCGTAAAACTAAAGATGCCGTTAACAATAATTCAAAAGCCCTTTTAGTTTTTAAGATACAGGGCATTTTTGAAAATGTTGCATTTTGGTATCCCTGTCATATCGCCGGTATCCTTCAACTTATCGAATAGGTAAAATAAAATTCTTATAGAGTTTTTTCCGTAAAATGCAGTGGTGTAGATAATTTTTGTCACATACTTATTATTTTTGAGTTATAAAGCAAACTTAGGTTTTTTTAAATAGATTACCCTGTATATTTATAGACTATAGAATTTGTATTTTTTTCCTTTTCAAAAATATATAATAGTAGGTAGTTACCTATGCAGTTTTTTCAGAAACATGCAAATATATGATAATGTTCTAAAATGAAATGCATAATTTGATAGTAGGCCATGGATAACAATAATAAACAAATGAAAGTTACATATTACTAGCGAATAATTGGATACCTTGCAGGTTTCTTTCAATAAAAAAATACCTATAGATCTTCTTTCTAACAGTTAGTTTCTAACAACAATATAACAAACACAAAAAAAATATCATTACTAAAAAAAATTAAACGTGATGTTCAAATTGACGCCCATTTTCTCTAGTGCAAAATTGGCACATCTTTGTAATTATTTGAATAACGTTCAAAAGAATGAGATGCCTCTTGAAGTTATGCAATGCCGTCATATCGTGTTTTATATACTTCATTTTATATATAGCCCCATAAAAAAAATCGAAAATTGAGTTCTGGTGATCGTGGAGGCCATCTAGTCAATTAGTACCTATCCATCTTTAGGAAAAGTTATTATCAAAAAAGGCCCTCAAGAGCCTGGAGTTATGACATGAGGCACCATGTTGCTGTAGGTAAAGAGCATTATATTGGGCTAATGGAATGTTCTGAAGCAATTCTGGAATGACTTCCTCAAGAATTTCTAGGTATCTACGTGCTGTAAGACCTCCTCCAAAAATCCTATAAACTATATTTCTCCCCAAAATAAAACATGTCACCCCAACTCCAAAGCGATTTTGTTGTGACCTTTCAAACATTATATGCTGATTTTCACTGACAGTTCCTGGAATTGTAACGATTAAAAATGCCTGCACTTGAAAAAAAGATCCTGTGAGAGTCAGTTTTTGGCACGCCAATTTCCTTCTCAATTTTTCTACATGAGGACGAAGGTGTTGCTTCTATATATCCCAAAGCACCTATCTTTTTTATTTCCCTGTTCTCTTTGTTGTATGTTTTAGGATGCGGATGAACAAATAACAAATGATCCGTACTCAACTGTATTTGCTTTCAAACGAGCAAATATATCAAAAAACGAATGCCTTTTTTCTGGATATCTAACAAGAAAAAAATTAAAACAATTATAGATTTTTTTAGCAATTGTCGTCTGAAATTAAGATCGTAGCGCCGTGGAGGCTCCGTGGCGGAGAGGTTATAGGTAGCGCTATGCCGTCTTCGTTGACGGAGTTGGTGGGTTCGATTCCCACCGTATTCCTGGGTGTTTGTGTGCGTTCTGAGTTTTCAGTGGTTCCCCTCATTTAGTAATTTGATGGCTACTGTCCATAGATGACGAAGCCAAATTGTACGGGGGTCGGGCGGTGTGAGAGGGCACACGTCCCACCTCTTTTAAATAAAAATAAAAAATATGTTATAGAATCTCTGTTTTCCTGGTTATATAATTGAATATTTTAGTTTTTACCTAGATATAGAGTCAAGTTTTATTTCATATTCTTGATGTTATGATAAACTGTTATTTTGGTTGTGCAAATAAACATTATTTATTATTATTATTTCAATAGTATCTCTGGTTGTTACATGAAATAAATTACAATTATCTAGAATCTCTGGATGATGGCCAGATTCCGATAAAAGTGATTTTTCGTTGGAATAGCATTGGACTTCAAAAACCCTAGGTACGTTTTCGTTCTGAAAATTGCACATCATCAGTTGGTATAATTCTAGGTATATGGAAAAATCCACAAACTTACTTCAGGGAAAATAATTATTCTCAGTAAACTGTAAAGAACAACTCTCTTATGTTCAGACACTTTTTTTCAATCTTCGAGTTATGAATCCACGCCTTTCTTCTGTCCATCATTTCCTTGTTTCCCAACTTTGTTTGGAATTGGGGTTGCCATCCGTCCGGGTTTCCCTGGATTTGTCCTAGTTTAGGGAGCGTCCGGGGGTCCGGACGAGGCATTCAAAATATGTCCGGGTAAAACCCGGAAAAATTTTGTGTCCAGGTATGTGAAGCTTGGTGTCAGTGACGGAGATGAGCTATTAAATGCAAACCAGTTGTGGCCGAATTTTTTCGAAACATCTATATTCTAAACTGCTCAAAATAGCATAGTAATATTTCTGTATACTAGCTCACAATACGAATGTAGAGTGAGTTCTTTCGCTAGGGTCGCAGTAATGGAGGAAGGAGAGAAACTTGATAAATACACATACGCCTTCTTCTCTGATCAAATCAAAGTCTAATTTGAAAGACTTGAGTTGCTCAGACTTACAAATTCATGATGAAAAATAAAGACATTTTGGGAAAAATTGGCAAGTCTGAAAAATTCCAAGTTAAGTTGAATTAGTAAAAAGAACTTGATCTCGTTAAAATTAAAACTTGTTACTTACTTTTAATTTATAGTTAATAAATAATTCAGACTCTCTGTTCGTTTTATTTAAATCTATTTTTGGGAGGGTCCTATTGTATTTTTGGCAAGAAAAAACTCTCACCTCCCCGTTGGTTCTTGCTGGGCAACAATTGATTGATTCCTCGAATAGGTAACAAATTCGTTAAGTAGGTAGGTAGGTAACTATTTCGTGAAAGAAAAAAAAATTTGATGAATAGATTAATTGGCTAAGAAGAGTTTTTGTGAATATTGTCAATAGGAGTTGTAGGTCTCAAGGTAGACACTCGAAAGTGTGTTCACCTTGTACCTACTCTTTTTCGCAAAGAAATTAATATTTTAGGGTGCTTGTTTTATTTTGATTTTCTTTAAATTATAGGGCGGTTGAGCTTCAAATCCTGAAAATTTTCGCCTATGGTGTATTTTTTAACACCTCTTGTAGCCTCCTTAAGCCAACACCTCACGATCCGCCACTGATATATATATTATATATATATATATACACACATATATATATATATATATATATATATATATATATATCTATCTATATATATATATATATAAATATATATATATAAATATATATATATATATATATTATATATATATATTACTTATATTACTATATATATATATATATATATATATATATATATATATATGTATATATATATTATATACTTATATATATATATATATATATATATATATATATATATATATATATATATATATATATATATATACATTTATATATATACAGGGTGAGTCTTCGATATGGGAAGGCTTGATTGAACTTACACCGTTGATGATATCGAAACGAACAAAACGGTTCTGCAAATGGGAAGTCAGAGTGCAGTTCGTAAAATTATTTTGCCCTTTACAGGGTGTACCATTTTTACGGAGCAAATTTTAAGATACTTTTTTTAAAGGGCACTCTATATATTTTTACACATATTTGAATTTGTCCTTTATTGAGATTTGTAAATTCGTTAAGTTTTTGCAAATCGCTTCAGCCGTTCAGAAGTTATTTAATTTTTTTTGAAAATTAATGCCTTTGCAGGCATTTTTTTTTAAAAATCGCAGGGCACTTGGTTTTTTTAATATCAAGTTGTTATTTAGGCTGTGTCTAAGTAATTGTTCTGGGTATCTTTTGACGGAGACATAATCTATTTTAATTGTGACATTACTTTACTTTGATTTTGGTACACTTTGAAAGGTCATATCTTGATTTTTTCAAATGGCACTCTATTTATTTGATTACTTAGTCGCATTGAACATATCATTCTTCATCTTTTCTATATTTATGTTTTTTTCCAAAAGTTGATGGTTTAGAATATAATTCACATTTTCAAAAAAATCAACACTTTATTTCATCTTTTGAACGAGTGACATGAAAAACAATTAATTCTGATAACAGACTTTCACTTGTTCATTGTTGCTATCCATGGCCTTCTATTGATTTATGCATTCAATTTCAGAAAATTGTCTTTTATTTGCGCGTTTCTGAGAAAAAGTTTATACTATCATATATTTTTGAAAAGGTTAAAAAAAGACAAATTTTATAGTCTATAAATATATAGGGTATTCCATTTAAAAAAACATAAGTTTGCTTTATAACTCAAAAATAGTAAATAAGTAACAAAAATTATCTACACCAATGCATTCTACGGAAAAAAAATCTATAAGAATGTTATATTACCTTTTCGATAAGATGAAGGATAACGGCGATATGACGGGGATCCCAAAATGCAACCTTTTCAAAAATGCCCTGTATCTTAAAAACTAAAAGAGTTATTAAAATTATGTTGACGGCATCTTCAGTTTTACGAAAAAGTAGCACAGTGTCGCGAAAACCGCAACCCTCTATCTTCAAAAATAACGGAGATACCATTGAAATATACCCAAAATGGGACACCCTGTACTGAGTTTCTATAATTTGTTTTCAATAATTTCTCATCAAACATTGAAATTGATGCCCGTAGTAGTTACGTTGACGCCTGTTATCAGAATTTATTGTTTTTCATGTCACTCGTTTAAAAGATTAAATAATGTGTTGATTTTTTTGAAAATGTGAATTATCTTCTAAACTATCAACTTTTGGAAAAAAACATGAATATAGAAAAGATGAAGAATGATATGTTCAATGCGACTAAGTAATCAAATAAATAGAGTGCTATTTGAAAAAATCAAGATATGGCCTTTCAAAGTGTACCAAAATCAATGTGTCACAGTAAGGTAATGTCACAATTAAAATAGATTATATCTCCGTCAAAAGATACCCAGAACAATTACTTAGACACAGTCCAAATAACAACTTGATATTTAAAAAACCAAGTGCCCTGCGATTTTTTAAAAAAATGCCTGCAAAGGCATTAATTTTCAGAAAAAATTGAATAACTTCTGAACGGCTGAAGCGATTTGCAAAAACTCAACGAATTTACAAATCTCAATAAAGGACAAATTCTATATAAAAATATATAGAGTGCCCTTTAAAAAATGTATCTTAAAATTTGCTCCGTAAAAATGAGACACCCTGTAAAGGGCAAAATAATTTTACGAACTGCACTCTGACCTCCCATTTGCAGAACCGTTTGGTTCGTTTCGATATCATTAACGGTGTAGGTGCAATCAACGAAATCAACAAAATATCAACGACTCACCCTGTATATATATATATATATATATATATATATATATATATATATATATATATATATATATATATATATATATATATATATATATATATATTTATATATATATATATTATATTATATTATAAATATAAAGGGTTGCGATAAAGTATGGAACCAAGTAAATATCTTTCGAACGAAAAGGAGAATATTTATGAAATTTTGCAGGTAAGTCCAATGGCGCAAAATGCATCTGATGTATGATTTTTTGTTGATAATATACTTCCGGTTGTACCGGAAATAGACCCTAAGTCGCTTATTTTAAATGGGATACCCTATATATTATTACATTTTTGGATTTTACTTAACATTCTAGGCAGATTCTATGCATCATGTCATATACCTAAGTCTAAGCGTTTTTGACATATTTAGGTTTTTATGTCAAAAACGACGATTGCAAGCCCTAATATAATTATCAGTTGTTCCTATAAGTGAGCCTTTTTTACTTACTTTGGGTTAGATTCCTTGTTGAAAAGGACCTACTTTAATAGATTTTGTATAATATTTGGATAACTAGTCATACAGGGTGTGCAAAAAATAAGATCTAAAATGAGATTGAGAAAACTGACAAAAATCAATTCAACTTCTTTTGAGTTTTTTACATTACCGTAAAAAAACGTTCAGATAAACAAATTGATGTTGTGTGTATGCATATGTAGTAAGTAATAAACGAGTATAACGATGATTTGAAATTCAAATACGATCGTCGCTATCCTAGATCTAATTGTTTAACGATTGAATGCAAAATTGCCATATAAAAATATCAAATTGGCAATATTTCGAAAACTTCAAATTTTAGGTGAAGATAACCTCATACAAAGTTACCTTCTTTTTAAATGCTTAATACTACAAAATAAAGAATATGGGGGGTTTCCATTTGAAAAAATTGATTTTTGTCAGTTTTCTCAATCTCATTTTAGATCTTATTTTTTGCACACCCTGTATAACTAGTTATCCAAATATTATTCAAAATCTATTAGAGTGGGTCCTTTTCAACAAGGAATCTAACCCAAAGTAAGTAAAAAAGGCTTCCTTATAGGAACAATTGATAATTATAATAAGGCTTGCAATCGTCGTTTTTGACATAAAAACCTAAATATGTCAAAAACGCTATGACTTAGGTATAGGACATGATGCATAGAATCTGTCTAGAATCTTAAGTAGAATCCAAAAATGTAATAATGTATAGGGTATCCCATTTAAAATAAGCGACTTAGGGTCTATTTCCGGTACAACCGGAAGTATATTATCAACAAAAAATCATACATCAGATGCATTTTGCGCCATTGGACTTACCTGCAAAATTTCATAAATATTCTTCTTTTCGTTCGAAAGATATTTACTTGGTTCCATACTTTATCGCAACCCTGTATATATATTTATATATATATAAATATATATATATATATATATATATATATATATATATATATATATATATATATATATATATATATATATATATATATATATATATATATATATATATATATATATATATATATATATATATATATATATATATATATATATATATATATATATATATATATATATATATATATATATATATATATATATATACAGGGTGATTCATTAATATGTGTAAATATTTTAACGAAAGAATTTTGAGCTCAAAGTATGAAGATCTTACCCAAATTGCTTGTACAAAATATTTCTCCTTACTGATTTACAGGGTGTTTTATTTAGATTATTAAAAATTAATTTTGTTCATTACTTTAATGCTGCTTGATATTTCTTTATGATATTTGGCAATAAGTTAAAGTAGTTTGGGACACATCAAATAATAGTAGAGAAGACTTTCTCGCTATCACCAGTGGCGTACGGCAGGGGCACGGGAAGAGTTCTCGTTTCCTAAATTCTACGCCACTGGCAGAATTGTCATTTTAGTATAATTTTTCGATTCTCCAATATTTTCTCTGTAAATAAGGCATTCATTTTTCGTAACGCTAGAGCCACTATTTTTCGAGATATTTAACGTTGAACATATGGCTGCACAATTATTTCGATTTTTTTGTACGAGTCATGTCGGTGTTTTTTGTCATACGATTGCATGTATTACGTAAAATAAACATTATTAGGTATTTTTCAATTTATAATAATATTAACAAACAATTTAAAACAGAACAACTACAAAAATAACCAGCGCTACATAAAAAAAGTTCGAAATAAATACTTAATTATCAAGATCTTCTTTACAATTTTTGGAAGAATATCAAATTTATGAACAAAACATAGAAACAATTTTCAACAAATGTTCAATGTGATCTCCGTTTACCTCAATAAGTTTATCCATTCTTTCGCTAAACGATCTTCGAACTTTAAAAAATATATTTGGCTGATTCGCAATAAAATTAGCGGAATATACAATTTGCTGCCATTGTTCCTGGCAAGTATTTATCGTTTGGGATATTTTTGTAGTTTTTCTGTTAAATTGTTTGTTAATATTATAAATTGAAAAAAAAAACCTAATAATGTTTATTCCACGTAATACATGCAATCGTATGACAAAAAACACCGACATGACTCGTACATAAAAATCTAAAGAATTGTGCAGCCATATGTTCAACGTTAAATATCTCGAAAAATAGTGGCTCTAGCGTTACGAAAAAAGTATGCCTTATTTACAGAGAAAATATTGGAGAATCGAGAAATTATACTAAAATGACAATGCTGCCAGTGGCGTAGAATTTAGGAAACGAGAACTCTTCCCGTGCCCCTGCCGTACGCCACTGGTGATAGCGAGAAAGTCTTCTTTACTATTATTTGATGTGTCCCAAACTACTTTAACTTATTGCCAAATATCATAAAGAAATATCAAGCAGCATTCAAGTAATTAACAAAATTCATTTTTAATAATCTAAATAAAACACCCTGTAAATCAGTAAGGAGAAATATTTTGTATAAGCAATTTGGGTTAGATCTTAATATTTTGAGCTCAAAATTCTTCCGTTAAAATATTTACACATATTAATGAATCACCCTGTATATATATATATAAATGTATATATATGTATATATATATATATATATATATATATATATATATATATATATATATATATATATATATATATATATATATATATATATATATATATATATATATATATATATATATATATATATATATATATAATATATATATATATATATATATATATATATATATATACATTTATATATATATATATATATACATATATATATATGTTTATATATATATATATATATATATATATATATATATATATATATATATATCAGGGGCGGCTAGTCTAAGGAGGCTAAGCCTCCTCAATAATATTCCGTGTATCACTAATATATATATTATATTGAATAGTCAGCATTCAGCATATTCATATTAATCAAAATCATATTATTTTATGCACCTACCTTCCTTTCAACCTACATTATATAATATAATTTATTAATTAAGATAGAAGGTATTTACATTTACTGCATTTCATTCATTTCAAGATTTGTGGCAACGCTGCGGAAAACTTAGAAAGGTATATTCTCAACGTTCATTATGCCTGCCACAGAAAAGCAAACTCACACCACTTAAAAACAAATACTCCGAATGAATACTTCATTGAAATAGAAAACCAAAACAAATGTACATGGCAACACCGATGAACTCCAGCCTTATACAATGTCGACCAATCACAACTATAGAATCGAGTAAAGTCGTTGATTGAATCGTAGTATGATCGTAATTCGTATTCGTACTGTCTGAATAATGGACGCCGGAATCAACTCGCGTTACGCGTATTGTTTTAAAATGAGTGATTACTGAAATTAATTTCAAAAATTTCAATGGTGACTTAGTGGAATATTTGTTATCCCATAACTTTGGTGCCCTAAGTTATGAGGATAAAGTTTTGATAAAAACAAAAAAAACCTACCCCTGAATTAAACAATTTGGTGCAGCGTAACAGAAAACAAAACCGCGGTTTTAATACAAGGAATTATGAGAGAAATCCTTGCCTAACCAGATCACAGGTAGAAAATAAATTATTTTGTTGGCAGTGTTTACTTTTTACTAGTGAAAATGTCTCTGTTTGGGGCCGCTTAGGATTTGAGGATTTAATTCTATACCTAGTTGAAAGTGAGGAATTTTTCACCGATAAAGTAACTTTAAATACAGCACGCGGATTAATATCCTACTTACAAGATAAGGAATTTATATATTTTTTAAACATCTTTAAATTAATTTTTGAACAAACAGAAATAGTTTTTCAAATCTTACAGCACAAGTTTTCAGATGTAATTTACTCACGAAATCGGCTCAAGTTTCTTTTGGAAAAAATTTCAGAATTTCGTGCAGAAGTTTATTTTAAAAAACTATTTTTTGTATTTCAAACTACTGATGATACGACTCAATTTAGCCCAAAACGAAAGAAATTCAGTTACGCAGATATGGAGCTTCACTATAAGCAAATATTTTATGAAATTTTGGATACTATTAGGGGTCAAATAGAAATAAGGTTCTCTGATTTGAAAGAACTGCATTTCTTCGACTTACTCAATAAAAATTTGTTCACCGGATTTTCGGCTAATTTTCCAGATAACCTTTTGGAAAATTTATGTCAAAAATACACTTTTTTTGATAAGGTGGCCATAAAAAGTGAACTGTGTGTTGTTCATAATGACAATGAAATTTTGGGGCACAATGAAAATCATGTGAGGACTATTAAATATGTTTTTGATAATGATTTGAATCAAGAATTACCCCAAGTTTATAAACTCTTATGTCTAATTGTTTCTATCCCGGTGACATCGGCTTCCGTAGAGCGCTCGTTTTCCACTCTTAAGAGAATTAAAACTTATTTACGAAATTCAATGAGCCAGGATCGTTTGAAAAATATTAGTTTGTTGTCTATTGAAAAGGAATTGGTAAAACTTTTGGCGAAAGACAAAAAATTTTATGAGGATATTATAGATCATTTTGCTAACGTTAAAGATCGCAGAATCCCGCTAATCTTCAAAAATATATAATAACTTTTTATTTGCTCTCACCAGCTGTTAAAAAATTCGTTAAGTAGGTAGGTAGGTACCTATTATGTGAAAGAAAAAATTTGATGAATAGATGAATTGATTAATTGGCTGAGAAGAATTTTTGTGAATATTGTAAATAGGAGTTGTAGGTCTCAAGGTAGACACTCGAAAGTGAAAACAAATTAATAGCTTAGGGTGCTTGTTTTACTTTGATTTTCTTTAAATTATATTGACCTTGAAATCCTAAAAATTTTCGCCTATGGTGTATTTTTAACACCTCTTGTAGCCTCCTCAAACCAAAACCTCACGAGCCGCCACTGATATATACATATATATATATATATATATATATATATATATATATATATATATATAGGGGAAAGGGGGGCACATTCATCATGTTTGAATTCAAACTCTCATATTTTTGTCATTTTTAATCAATAGCAACATATTATGCCACAGTTATAAAAAATGCACCTTATTATATAACATATCGTGAAAAATGTGATCAGAAAACAACTATAACAGAAAATACATTCATGTTAAGAAGACCCCTCGGAGGGGCAGTTACAACCATGCGGTGGGGCAGATTCGACAGTAGAGAGGGTGAATAAATAAAATGTTTTGATATGATAAAAAATCTTATTCTGATTACAAATTTCACTTACAAATTTAATCAGTTATTGTAGTTAATACCGAATGCACTTAAATTGATATTAAACATGAGCAAAGAGGCTATTCTAGCTATTATAGCTGAATTTGGTTTTGTCAACTTCAAAACAATATCATCACGCACAATGTCATTAACCGGTTGTTAAAAAAAATCTGTTCAATGGCTTTTCACGACGTAAAAATTTTACCTCAAATTCAGTTGATTTTGCAGATATTACCCCGGCTATATAATAGATTACTTTAACTTCAGTGCAGAATTTAACTGATAAATAATCATTTTCATATATTATATCATCGTCGCGCAAAACCACTTTGTGATTTGAATCAGAACTACTCTCGGAAAACTTGCTCAATCACTTTCTGTATTCTATTCTCTTCTTTTTTTTCTTACGAATCTCTCTTTCATTCTGCAGCTGTTCTAACCCATCCTTCTCTGGAGTATCGGTGTAAATCCGGGATTTTCCTTCTCTATTTTCACCGTTTTTCTTTTTCTTAGTACATGGTAATCTTTATAAAGCTTTGTCAATTGTTCAGCTGAATAATTGTAATTTTTCTATTAGGGAAGGCCTACCGTCCGAAGTGGAAAACAATGGGCTGAAAAGAAGAAAAAGAATTTTTTTATTTTAGAAAGTAATGTTCCACGTTTATACATCTCGAAGCTTCTCTCTGAGACATTATTTTCGATAAAACCTCCTGAATTGCATTTTTCATATTACCTTCACTTATATCTTTTTTTTTATACCTTGGTACAATCTGAGAAATACCATTGTTTCAATGATATTATAGCTTTCCACCCGGTTTAGGAGATTCGACCACTGGCTGAAAGTGCCCCTTGTTTAGGTGGCCGAATCTACCCCATGGTACATTTTGATAAATATTCGTATATACTATCAACACTCTTGATTTTGAGGTTATGTCGAGCCGCCATACAACTTTCAAAGTATAACAAAAAGACATAATCCACAAATGAGTTGAGTAATGCTTTAAACTTTGGTGGTATTGCAAAAAGTCATTCATATAAAAACTTACCTTGCAGTGCACTATTTAACAATAAAATGTTTAATTTTCTTGGGGCAACTTCTAGGTTCACAATATTTTTCTGGCAGTTGTAACACCTCACAAGTAATAAAATATATTTTTAACAAGCGGTAAATTCAAATGAAGTGCGAGTTAGATCGACTGGTTGAAAGTGCCCCCAGGTCGATTGTGTCCCCCTTTCCCCTATATATATATATATATATATATATATATATATATATATATATATATATATATATATATATATATATATATATATATATATATATATATATATATATATATATATATATAACTTTTTGATAATTATTAGCAATAACAGGCTTGGTGAATCTCAAAAAACTAGATTTTATTAAAAAGTTGACGTTTCGCCACGACATTCGTGGCTTTTTCGAAACTTTTGAAAAATTGAAATTTCTTTGACATTTATTGATCTGACTATTTCACTCATTCCATTTTTAGTGAGAAAGTTTCACAGCGATAAAACATGCAAGCCGGCAAAACTTACTAAGTTAGTATTTCATCGATAATATTTTGACATTTCTCACATGAATGTGACCATATTACTGTTAGACATATTTTCTCGTGAAATAGTCATGTCGAATACCACTCGAGATGAAATTTAAGCAGGTAAAATTTCTCTCTTGTAACATTCAAGTTTGTTGGTTAGACAATTTCGCTCATGACATTTTTTCCAAAATCACTCGCCTGATCTCTAGTGCCTCTAGTGGTATTATACATGATAAATTAATTTTATATAAATTATATATAAAATGTACTATTTAACGATGACATTTTTGTCAGTTTTACAGCCTTAAAAAAGGTGCATCCTTTTTTATCACCGATAAAAACGCCTGTTCCTCATAACTAGACTACATCTAGTAGCCGTGGATGTAACTTCAATATTTATTCTGTCAGTGGTGATTATTTACCTTTGTTGATATAAAAACCTGAAAGATGAGTCGTTTTGGTGAAGTTTCGACTGAGCAAATTACGACAAGTTCATCCATATATTCTGCGTTAATTTATCTTGCCAAAAAACACTCGAGCTTTTCTTTTATCAGATAAATTTCTCTTCAACTCAAAGTTTTGCCAATCGCGAAATTTACTCGAAAAACTGACATTAGATAAAATCGCTCCACCTTCGGTGTCGCGATTTTATCATATCAGTTTTTCTCGTAAAATTAGTGATTGACAAAACTGTTTCGTTACAAAGAGAAATTTATCCGATAAAAAAAAGCTCTTGTGTTCTTACTTTTGAAAAAATTTGAATAGTTAAAAAAAGGCTACTGTTTCATCAAAATTTTTCGGCTGTGGCCGTTCTGTTATTTAGTACGTGCTATTCAGTCCAATATTAACATTCAAATCTGTTATTATTAGATGGCAAGGGAAACCTAAAATTTCTCTGCGTTTTTGATCTTTTTCTATTTCTAAAATTTTTGTGGTATTAAAGTTGAAACTATGATTCTCATTGTTTTTATGTTTTATTAGTGCTGTGGTTTGTGTTTTGGTATATTTGTGTGCTTTTAATCTTTCTTCTAAATTTTGAAAAGTTTGTCCTATATATGATTTATTACAATTATTACAGGGTATACTATAAACAACATGAGATTTTTGCAGAAGAGGTGTTTTACTTTTTAATTTAGAATATATTTGTTTTATTTGATTTTGTGCAGTGTGGGCTACTTTAATATCGTGTGGATTTAAAATATGTGATATTTTATTACTTAAATGAGGAATATATGGAAGAGGAATATATTTTTTGTTAATATTTTCTTTTTCTGACGTTTCTAATGTGTTGTAGAGTTTATGAATTCTATTTTTATTGGGTAATCGTTTTTTATGAGTAATTCATGGACATCTTGTAATGTTTCATATCTGTGTGTAGGTGAAGTAAGTTTAAGTGCTTTGTCTATATATCGGATAATTAAACTCTTCTTCTGTGACAAATGATGTGTACTGTTGTAGTTCAATGTTCTTTGTGAAAAAATTTCTTTTCTATGCCATTTTGTGATAATTTCATTGTTTTTGTGTATGAGAGTAATATCAAGAAAATTTAATGTATTGTTTGTTTCTCTTTCTAGAGTAAATTGTAATTTTCTATTAAAGCTGTTGAGTTTTTCAAGAATATCATCAATAAAATCTTCTGATGTTATTATAAGGCAATCATCAACATACCTTTTAAAAGTTATAATTCGTTCACTCGAATTATTTAATACATTTTCTTCTAAATATTCTAAAACTAATTGAGGTATAACACTGGAAATAGGACTTTCCATTGCTACACCATCAATTTGTTGGTAGAAGTTATTTTCATATTAATTTAGAAGATTAAAAACACACAAATATACCAAAACACAAACCACAGCACTAATAAAACATAAAAACAATGAGAATCATAATTTCAACTTTAATAGCACAAAAATTTTAGAAATAGAAAAAGATCAAAAACGCAGAGAAATTTTAGAAATGTTACATATTCAAAAAAATTTAAATAAAGTCGTTAATAATAGAACAGATATAAAACATTTAAGTTCAATATACTCAGATTTAATTCTTTAATTTTTCTAAGAAACAACATAAATGAAAACAAAATAATTCAACAAACAAACTCTAACCATAACAACTCATCTTCTTAGACAAAATCTAAACATCTAGAATTTTCAATTTTTCTAAAATGAAAGTATAGTTTAGAACATGTGATCTCCAAAATTACAACTAATGTCTTTATAAAGACAACAATCAAACATTTTAAACCTATTTTATACATTTCGTGGGTGAAGATTTCTGTGGTTCCCTTCCCATCTCATATCAACAGACCTGACTGTTGATATTGGACTAAATAGCACATAATTAATAACTGAAGACGACCACAGCCATAATAAAAATTTTTTGAAAAAAAAGATAAATGGTACCCTATTATTTGACTTCAAAATCAAAATAATTTAAAACCTATTTCGAACATTACGTGGGTAAAGGTTTCTGTGGGTTCCCTTACCATCTAATAATAACAGATTTGAATGTTAATATTGGACTGAATAGCACGTAATAAATAACAGAGAACGGCCACAGCCGAAAAATTTTGATGGAACATAGTATTTTTTTTAACTATTCAAATTTTTTCAAATCAATAAATGTCAAAGAAATTTCAATTTTTCAAAACTTTTTAATAAAATCGAGTTTTTGAGATTCACCAAGCCTGTTATAGCTAATATAATTATCAAAAAGTTAAAAATAGTTCACAGGCAACAACAATTCAAATAAATAATTATATATATATATATATATATATATATATATATATATATATATATATATATATATATATATATATATATATATAAATAAATATATATATATATATATAAATTTATATATATAAATATATATAAATATATATATGTATATATATATATATATATATATATTTCTTTCCAAATCCAAAATTTGTTTAATAAAAGGTATATTAAATTGGAGAAAATAGCTTTTAATTCAAAAACTCTGAAATGTAGCAAGTGAACTTTGATCTTACATTTAAAAGAAATTTTTCCTTGCTTTCATAACGAATGCATATTTGAGTTTCAACTTTATCAGTTTGTGTCAGAGTCAATTAGTTTCCTACATTGCAATGTAATTCATTCAAAGCTAGTAAAACTAACTTAATATGCACTTTGATTTCAACTGCAAGTTTTCGATTATGTTCAACTTCTCGCTTCAGAGCTTTCTTTCTTATTTTTGCATAATTTATGGCTTCATCAAGTTCCATTTTCAATAAAAACCCAAGTCCTATATCAACATACACCTCATCGTATTCTGAAACTTCACCAAAAGTTGAAACACCTGTACCAATTTTAAACTTTAGATTCATATCTTGATCTTTTTCTTTGAACTCCTGTACTGTTTTTGATATATTTTCAACTTCATCCCAGTCTTGAAACATAGCATTTTTGATTTGAAGTATATTTTCCACTTTCCTGAGATCGGCTTTGAGTTTCTCTTCGACAAAAGTTTCATATTTGCTAATTTTATCGGAAATATCTCCTGTTATCATAACTTATGAAAAATAAACTGACAGTTAGATTTTGTTTGACAAACTAATTTTATTTTTGTAGCGTGTTCTGATAGACAACAATTTAAAGGTTAAACGTCGAAGAGTTCAAGTGTGTTCGTATACGTATAATCAAGTGTTTGATGGATCTACAACCAGCTAGGCAAAACCTCTGGAAATGAAGAACAAGCTATAGATTGGTTGGCCTGAGCTAAAAAGCTTTGATATCTCAATATTGTCCAATAAATAACCCTCGACTATTAGACCAGGGGACTAGGACGATGTTCCGCAAAGGTAAATCAGGACAACGACGTACCGTGTTCTAACCATTGACGTTATAAGATGCTTTACAAAAATAAGATAGAAAAAACTATCTTTTCTCATTTTCTAAGTTGCTTCTATGCACTCATAATCATTATTTTTAGTAGTATTTTCCCCGAAAAAAATAAGGTATTGCGGAGTATCTAAAGTCAACAGTCAAGTGCGGGAGTAGTTTTTTCATTTATTATGTATGTCTCTGATAATGTAAATCATCTTCATATCCACTACGGCAGATGTTGCCGGATTTCAATTGATGTACCAGCATATATATATATATATACACATATATATATATATATATATATATATATATATATATATATATATATATATATATAAATATATATATATATATATATATATATATATATATATATATATATATATATATATATATATATATATATATATATATATATATATATATATATATATATATATATATACATATATATAATAATAATAATAATAATAATAATATTTAATACTTCAGATAACAACAACTATTATGAGAATACTAATAATAAATTCTACATTAGTTTAAATGAAATATCAAAAGAACACCATACAAAAATATTACCCTCACGATTACCACTATAATGCACTATGGTTTCTGTGAAACCTGTGCGTGCACTATTCATTACAACTTAATATGAATTCAAATTAATTTTAATTCACAAAGAAAGGAAGAAGAGAAAAAAGAAAAAACCAGACCATTTATACTATATCAACACATTCATAGTAGGTATATACTCTATCCATTTTTCAGCATAAAAGAACTTTCCAAGAGCCACTTATTGAGGAGCTTAGCTTTATTTCTAGTGTAAAGCAATTAGGCCTGGGTAACACAGTGAAATATTGGGTGCTGAAACAATGACACTAACACAACCTAGTGTTTCAACACTTTGTGCCAGCACAATTGTGTCACGACACAGTCGGGAGTCATGCGTTGCGTAAAGTGTTAAAAACAAATCTGGCACTCTTAAAACTGAAACTCAATGCTTCATCATCTGTTGGCTCAGGTCAGTGCTGGGTATCAGAGTCGGCATAACTATGACACACAAAGCGAAACATTATAATAAATCAATTAATGTAGAATTGCAGAATGTGAAAATTTTTAAGATAGAGATGCATAAATATTATTCGTAATATCAAATAAAATAATCCGAAGCGCCAACAATCCTGAGCCTCGACTAGCGCGGCTTATATTACGCACATGTTTACTATAAAAACTAATAGTTTTATGTAATGTGGGTTGCCTATAGTCCATGATACAACACATCTCTAGTGCTAAACGTGCAGTCGCGTAATTTCTGAAACAGACTATACCTTTCCCGCACTTCTATTTCATGAAGTGTCGAGTGCCATTGGATATCATTCTACTGTTTCAGCACATCTGACACATGTGAAAGTGTCAACACAAAAGTGTTATACAACACTGTCTTACACAGGTCTAAAAGCAATGTTCTAATATTAGAGGGCAACGAGTTATAAATTTTTGGGCCACTACAGCTAATGTGCATCTGTACAGCACTGAAGTTCACATAAGGCGTCAGCAAATGTCCATGTGTCACATTCCTGGTCTGAACTTCGTGACGCACATAGTTCTTATAATGAGAATTCAGTATCATGTACCTTGCCGCAGACCTAATGTACATTTGATCAACATTTAGCAGTTTACTTTCCCTGAACAATAGTGTAGTTGAGTATCTACTACTTTTAGAAAGCATAGTCTTTATGATACGCTTTTGGACAACATTCAACGGTGCCAAGACAGATTTATATGCATTCCCCCAAACGACGATACCATAACCTATAATGGATTCTACCAGTGAATGATAAATCATCTTCAAGGTGTTCAGAGTTACTATGTGACGCATCTCCACAAACTTATAAATTAACTTTCTGACTTTATCTATAACATAATGTATGTGTTTTTTCCATGTTAAACACTCATCGATGTATACACCTAAATATTTGATATATGTCACTCGTTCTACTGTAGCTTCATTTTCATTTGCATTTCCAGTTCTACTAGATCCAACATTATTGATTTTCAAGTTATTCAAATGTGGTATCGTCCTCTGGTTGAAAGCAACTTTGTCTTGGCAATATTTAAGGTCAACATGCTTTCATCAAACCATTCCTTAATTTTAAAAAGAGTTAATTCTGCCTTTCGATATGCCATGTCCCAAGTTTTGCTTCTTATAATTACTGCAGTATCATCTGCATAACATATATATATATATATATATATATATATATATATATATATATATATATATATATATATATATATATATATATATATATATATATATATATTATATATATTATATATATATATATATATATATATATAATATATTATATATATATATATATATATATATAATAAACATATTAAAAACAATGGTTAAAAATAACAATTTACACATTTAATATAAGAAATAACGCATGACGCACGTGTCGGTGGCACGTCACCTTCTTCAGATGCTAATGGCACACTATCTATGATTCTCTGGTATATAGAAAACAAGAAATGACAATTTATGTAGAAGGGGTAAATACAAAGATGGTTACAAGTAATTATTAGAAAAGGAAAAACAAATTCTGAACTGCTAGTCATGTATATATATATATATATATATATATATATATATATATATATATATATATATATATATATATATATATATATATATATATATATATATATATATATATATATATATATATATATATATAATATATATATATATATATATATATATATATATATATATATATATATATATATATATATATATATATATATATATATATATATATATATATATATATAATATATATATATATACATATATTTTGTTTTTCCAATCTACATATTGGCATCTCCAGCGGCTACACCGAACCAAATGAGCTAGTACCAATGATTGCTCTCAAGACAGAACTAAACTATCAAAATTTGAGTAAACCGCCGTCAGATTTACAAAAATTACGTAACTTCACTTACGTGGGGCTCTCATGCAGTTTTTTGACAACACGCTGTCATGCAAAATTATCGGTAATTTTGATGCACTTGTGCTATTACTAACGAAAACTACGACGGAGCTCTGCTTCTCATGCATATTTTTCAACTTTTGCTCTGTTCATTAAAATGAACTGAAATTTTTATAATCTTTGGTTTAGTTTTACCTGTTCTCGTGCCTGACTCTGTCTGTAATGAAGTCTTTTCCGAATTAAGTTTGACCCTCTTCCGATTGAGGTGAAATTTTGAATGCATATGTAAACCGGATGACAATGAATTCTAAAAATTAAAAACTAATGAATGAAAAAATTTGTTAAAAAAAGAACTCAAATTCAAAAATTAAGTTCAAATAAAAGCGCATTGTATTTTAACAGCAAGAGAAAAAAAGAGTGTAACACACATTTATTTGAACTTTATTCTATTTATTTAAAAAAAAAATAAAAGCTCGTTAAAAAAATGTTCGTTTATTCTTTCTACAGAAGGAAAACAGCACATAAAAGTCTAATTCTCGATATTCCTGTCATTTAACAGTACGTAGACGTACTAACTTTTCATATTAAGGTTAAGAGCGTTAACCCGTTAACGCTTAAGGCTGACTTGGACCACGGTTTGTAGAATAATACTACAAACCGTGGACTTGGACTTGATCAAGGAACAAACAGCGTTGCCGGAGTGATACTATAGTACCACATGTGGTACTTTTGGTTGTCAAAAAGTACGGTGGTACTCCTTTGATACATGTGGTACTGTTTTTTGGGTATATTGAAAAACAACTTTTTTATCGATAATTTGCAATTTGAATCAAGAAATCAAAACGTCCATAGCGTCATAGCAGATGACCATGACAAGAGAGAGATGCGAGTCGGAAGGAAAGTTCGGAAATGCACGGAACAGTCAGTTTATTCTGTCCAGTCAAAGAGTACACAAACTCTGTACTCTTTCTGCTTTGTGAAATGGGATAAATTTTATGCCTGCCTCTAGCGGTTGATTTCGAAACTGAATGAACTGAAAGTTCTTTGCTCTCTTTCTCTCTCTCTCTCACGCAGCTTCTGCCAAACTAGCCACTAGACTAGCCCGACTAGCCAGCCGTCACATAGCAAATATATTTACACACTATCCATATAATGTGTGTTTTCTCTTTCATATGGCATGTAATATGTAATATTAGAAAGTGGTACGCTGAGGTAAAATTTAGTACATTTTCATCGAGTTTGTGGTACGGAGAATTTTTCACACCTGGCAACGCTGGGAACAATCTATTAGACGTTGATTCAAATGTTTTGACACTACTTTTTGTAAATACAATTGTTTTTAATTCAACAAATAACCAAGAAGAACATATTTCTTCAAAGTTCGGTGTAATTTGACTAGAAAATGAACACGTTTAGCATTGATCATTTTCAATCACCTGATTTTGACAGGTCCGCCATTTTGGCTGGAGGACAAGCAAACAATTTACGACTATCAGTGTTCTGAGTTGTTTGCTTACGTTTATTGACAGTAAAAGTATTAAAAAACTTTGAATCATAAATTTATATTGAAAATGGAAAGAAGTACTTATTATCAATCACTTCCTGCCGATATTAAGAGCCGCTACGATCAGAAAATCCAAAATTTATTGATGATGATAGACCCCTATCTCTTGGAGTCCAGCTCTCAAGATTTGATATCATTGTCATCAATTCCACAGTAATATCCATCATCGATATGGTTAATTATTTTATCCTCACCCACAGTTTTTATACTGGACAGCAAATGAAAAGCATATAAAAGCTTGCAAGGTTTCAAATTGTATGAAGCAGGACTAGTCCAAGAAATTTATGGGAAAAGAGTGAACGAAACAGCTTTTGTAGTTTTGATTGGGCAAGGTAAGATGTATTTTTAATGATATTCATTAGGTTTATTCTCATACTAATCAGTGTTCTTAATTGTTATAACTAAAGATAAACCTTATATTTTCAGGTGAAACCATTCACAACGTCTTAAGGAAAAATCTCTGAATTCATCGGGTTTATATCCTAACTGACCCGGTAGTATTTCCAGTGGACATTGCACTTGTATGGTATGGTGTTGAAGGTGAAGTGCCCTTATTTATTGAAAGGGTATTACCATTGAAAAATATGACACTGCGAAGATTTTGCCAGAAAAAAATCTACTTGTTTAAATATAGTGGTCTAGTGGATAATAGTGTAGACGCCTCGATAAGGTCACTCTTATTTTTATCAAATACAATGCCAGATGTTTGTTACAGAAACCAAGTAGGTACTGTGATTTTTGTTGTTTGGTCACCAAAAGTAGTATTTGTAGAAAGGAAATTTTTTTAAAAAAGTATTTTGAAAAAACATTAGATTTTTCCCATTTTGTTATTTTTGCCTGAGCTTCTGGGGAAGTATTTTTTAAGAAAAGGCAGGTTTTAGGAACAGTGACATTGTGTGGTGTTCATGCCAAAAATTTGATTGATGGTACTAGGCGACTAGGGCCTATGATAAAGTATGATAATGAATACTGTAACATCAGGGTGGTATCATTTTTGATTGTGTAGAATTGTCTTATTATACCTACCTGAAAGCAACTGTAGTTTGCCACTAACTGTATATAGAATTTTGTTAAAATTATTTTTAAGTATGTTCTTACCATAGTTAATTTTATCAGATATGTTAGATAGGTAGTATTAGAGTAAGTAAAGTTCTTTTTTCATAATTTATGTTTGCAATATTTATTTTACCAAAATATAACCATATGTTACACTACTCTTGCTGAAATAAAGCATAATTACAAATGAAATAAAAAAGAATCATTTACATAAGGAAATGATATAAAAATTTTGTATATTTAATTTATTATAAAAAGCAACTACATACATATCATCATTTACTACAATTTGATTGAAAATATGATACATCTCAAATTTTTCATAATATAGGCACAATTACACTTAGTAAAAAATTACAGAATAACTAGAAATATAAAAATTTAATTATCTCTCGAGTACACAAAACCATTATATCTATTGTAAATAATATCAATACACTGATAAAAAATTCTTTGAAAACTGTGCTAGGTGAGATGCTAAATTGATATGCTAAAATTTGAACGGTAAAGTTTAAGCGAAGCTTCATGAAGGTTAATATCAACTGTTGAAAGGCAAGAGAGCAATGCTAAAAGAGATAAACAGAAAATATTCTTTAAGTTTTTCAAAGATAATGAACAGCATATCTGATTTTGGAAGTCCAGTAAGAATAAAGTGTCTCATTATCATCATTTTCTGAAAGAATCTTCATTGATCTGAAAGTTTTTCAACTTTTCTTCTAAAGAAATAAATCTTTGTGTTATCAGAAAGTTCAAATCTTTCAAAAAGTTTGTCCAAATCTCCAGTTGTTAATTCTGTTTGTGTGCCAGGACATTTGAGGAATTTTCATTAACAGGGACTTGCAATGATAACTGCTTTACTTGTATAGGAATGTCAATATCTACATCTTCATATTGTTCCTACAGAAAAAAATAAATATACTTTCATGAAGGTCCTAATTTGCTGTCATATAACAATTACAGCAAATCACTACATACCTGCTCTACTTGCTTTTTCGCGTTTAAACTGAACGTTTAAACCTGCTGACTTGAGTTTTACCAAAAGGATTGGTGGCAATTGTGTACCCCCATATTTTGGGTTGGAATCCCAATCTAGGGTTGTCTTTATCCAATAACTCTGCAGGAGCCCCTGAAAATATTTTTTAAATAAAGAGTTCATCTTTTTTCACTGATTCAAGTAAAACTTACCTGTTATAAAATGTTTAGAACAGGAACTCGTGCATATTTCAATTGAATTCACTAAAAAGGTCCCCTTTTCAATGCTTTAATCCATCTCTCTTGTGCCTTTCTAGTGATACAGCATTTGAATAATCACAGCATTCTTGAGGGGCAGCAGGGATTCTATAAAATCTCACTTTGTCTCGGTTTTTGCTCTCATACCACAATTAACCACGGCACAAAACGATGGCATATTCTCTAATAAACAACAACAATAATCAAATAAACAGAAAAAAACTGTAAATTCGACAAACAACTCAAAAAATTATGAAACTTAAATGACAATTCAGCACAACTGTTTGCATAACAATGGTTTGTTTGTCCTCCAGGCAAAATGGCCGAAGTCGCGTGACGTCATATGAAAATGGTCAATTGCTTTTCAGTGGATCCTTGGATCCTTCCCTTATGATGCATTATGCATTAACTGACAGTTAACATTTTAACCTAAAATGAATGGTGGAAACGGAAAGAGTTATTTTGAAAACGATAAATCAGCACTGCAAGTGCATTCACAATTCACACATCACTCGTTAAGTCGTTATTCTGAAAGCTACTAGCCCTAGGGCCCCTAGGTATTTGCAATTTGCATTGACGTAAATTAAGCTTTTCATAATTTATTATTTGTTTTGTTTACGTTCGTGAAAAAATGGAAATGGCGAAGATGACTTGTTAAGGAACGTAAAAGATGAATGTTTTTAGATTGTTGAAGTGAAAGGAGTTTCGGAATAAATTTCACACTTCAGAAATCATTGTTTGATACAATGATAACTTGGGAACTATTAACGTTGGTTGTAATTTACATACTGTTAGCAAATGGTCCAGGTACCTCAGCTAGTGTAATGCACAGCCATACCAAAGAAATTCATAAGGAAAGAGAATCTGATGGCGCTTATAGCCCCAGAGATCAGACACATTACTCAGAAACTGGGGAGCACAATACTGTGTTCGATCATGAAGCCATTATAGGAAGCCATTCTGAAGCCGAAGAATTTGATAGCTTACCTCCAGAAAAAGCCAAAGAACGCTTAGGTATTCTTTTGATGAAAATGGATCTTGATGATGATAATCATATTGATAGAAATGAACTCAAAGCTTGGATTCTTCGTTCTTTCAGGTATGTTTTCTCAGCAAATATGAATTGAAGATCCATAAAAAAAAAAAAAATTTTAATTAGTCCTCATTCTAACTAAAATTCTCATATTTAATGTATTAAAATGTGGTAGAATTGCCCTATTATGATAATCACAAATGAATCACCATTTGTTTGAAATTTTTATAGTTAGAGTATAGAAAATTGAGCTACTATTTATGAAAATGGAATTATCAGTTTCTTCTACTATAAGGAACCAAAATATGGATTTATATTGGCATTAGTTTTATAAATAAATAATAAATAAATCTTCATTGTACATTATTAAGTAGTTGAAGATATTCCATTGTAATCTAAACAGAGTAAAAACTGAGTTTACAATGAGAAGTAAAATTACATTAACTTGCATACAAGTTTTCACTTGAATGTATGTACTGCATGAAACACAGTAAATAATTCCAGAAATACAATGCCATTTAATTTTATTCAACAGTCATTTTCATGCAGTGTCACTAGTCTTCAAAAACTCCTAGGTTTTAAAAAAGTACTTAGTTGAAAGTGTTCCTTAACTGCTTTTGATGGTGGTCATTATCAATTTTCTTGAAAAAGATTAAATAATTGAGTTTTCAAGCTGTCTGTCAGATATATTTGTATACCAAAATGAGATTTGGTATAGATAAATGGTATGTGAAGAGAAATTTTCTCATATTTTCACTTTCCAGTCACTTCTGGTTTCACCAAAAATGGGTCTAGTTTTTAATTTTTATATCGTAAATTATGACAATTTTGGATCAGAATGTGACATTTTTGAAGGTTTTTATTCCTATTTAATTTTTTTAGACTCACTCTTGATATTTGATCATTACCTAAGTGATTGTTTTATAACATATTATAGAACATTTTTTGGAGAGATAAAGGGCACTAATAATAAACATATAAACCAAGTCATTGGTGAACTAACACAAGTGGCAAACAATTTAAATTCCTATTTTTCAACAGCAGATCAAAATATTTCTACTACACCAATGTGTCGCACACCTTGAACTCGATGTTCCTATCTGTTACTAAAGATACAATTTAACTGGTATTATTACTAAATAAGAAAAATTGCTGCAGAAAAGATGATATACCTATATATGTCTTCATCTATGAAACAGGAAATAAAAAGAAAATTCTGATTTACAGAGAAATAAGTATCATATTAGGTGGCCAAATTATTATACTCATCTGAAAAAATATAGCATTCACGAGTTCTTGAGCATTTAATCTATTAGACTCATGATACAACATCAGTTGTTATCTGTATAGGTTAAATAGCTCAAGAAAAACAGTATAAAAATTATGTTATAATAATGAAAAATATTAATTCAATATTCAGTGAATCATCTCTTCTGAACAATCACGTTAGGTAGCAAGATGGCAATGCATTTCTAGTAGATTAATGTAGTGTAGGTGTAGTGTACCGCTTTGATAATATTTTCTATTGATTCTCTTTTATTGTTTATAATTTGTTTTTTTTGGATATTTCTCTTTTTAACACTTCCCAGACATTTTCGATTGGGTTGAGGTCTGATAAATTACCAGACCATTCCAAGATGGTTATTTTATTGCCCTTCTTAAATTTTATCACATTGTGCCAAGTTCTGCATAAATATACAGTTGCCATCTCGATACCATTCAATCATTTGTGGAAACAATCACATTTCCAAAACTCATATTATTTGTCTTGATACATAGTGTCTTCAACCAATTGTAGCCTACCATTTTCCTTTGAACTAATCATGCCCCATATCATAATGAACAGATGATGTTTCACTACTTCAACAAGGCAGCTTTCATCAAATTATTCATAGGGCGTGCGACGAATAAAC
Source organism: Cynegetis impunctata (assembly GCA_030704885.1). Classification (NCBI taxonomy): domain Eukaryota; kingdom Metazoa; phylum Arthropoda; class Insecta; order Coleoptera; family Coccinellidae; genus Cynegetis; species Cynegetis impunctata. The sequence goes on from JARQZK010004377.1 coordinate 346,167, forward strand.
TGAATTGTCCTGGAGGATCTAAATAGTCGATTCGTTGGAAAACAGACCACAAATATCAATAGTATCATGGCAGGGGTAAGAATTTGGTTTCATAATTGAAAAACTGCATTTCAAATGATATGTTCACCATCTCCCAGTCTTATGCACTCCTATGTTTATGCATTTTAGCAAATGTCCATAGTTTAAGACGCATCCCCTCCGTCAACTTAGGCCTCTTTTGGGTCAGCAACATTTGAAATTTAGTTCTTTCAGCCTTCGCCCTAGCGTTTTGTCAGATAATATTACACGAGCGTCCTCTAACAAGGCTTAACTTTTCGCGGCATTCTACGATTTTCTATGGTTACACACTTTATTTCAAGGAGTAGTGAGACGTCTCCCATATTTACGAGCACGCTTTGGCGATAACGATTTGTTTTCATCTAGTACTTTTTTTATATTCCGGACGGTAAACTGCGACTGAAGACTGATATAATCAAAAGTGTTTTTACACTTTACTAGTTTATACCAGTGTTGTCAACTTATAAAATGTGAAACAAAGTACTTGGTATCCAAAAATATCCAGAAAAAAGGTTAAAGGTCAGTAGATTTTTTGAAAAACAGATACACTTAAACAAACAAAAAACAGAGTCGTAAGGACTGCCAACCCAACAGAAATGAAAACTCAAAACAATGGAATAACTGTGTTCTTTTTTGAATTTTCAAAATCAGTTATAGTTTGAATTGTTCAAATTTCATAATTTGTAAGTTGAAATCAATCTGGTTATTATATATATATATATATATATATATATATATATATATATATATATATATATATATATATATATATATATATATATATATATATATATATATATATATATATATATATATATATATATATATATATATATTATGGAAAACTAAACATAGGAAAATTTTGAAAATTTGACAGTATACTAATGTCAATAATACGTTTTTGGGTTCTACGGCAAGATTCTAGGCAGATTTTATGTATTATGTTCTATACCTAAGTCTAAGCGTTTTGAGCATATTTAGGTTTTTATGTCAAAAATGACGATTGCAAGCCCTAATATAATTATCAATTATTCCTATAAGGAAGCCTTTTTTACTTAATTTAACTAATCATACAGAGTGTTCAAAAAATAAGATCTAAAATGAGATTGAGAAAACTGACAATTATCAATTTTTTCAAATGGAAACCCCCCATTTTTTTTATTTTGTAGTATTTAACATTTAAAAAGAAGGTAACTTTGTAAAAGGTTACATATACCTAAATTTTGAAGTTTTCGAAATATTGCGAATTTAATATTTTTATATGGCGATTTTGCATTTAATCGTTAAACAATTAGATCTAGGATAGCCACGATCGTATTTGACATTTCAAATCATCGTTATAGCACCACAATTAAATTATACAAACAAAAATTATTCAAACTTATTTATTATTTATTAACTTTCTTATTTATTATGGAACAATAATCAACATCTTGCGGAATTTTGAAGTTGACTATTTAGAACCCTTTTCTACCAACATCATGGGACACCTCCACATAATGCCCATTTGGTCAATAATTATCTGGAAAACTTATTTTACGATCGATGGATAGCCAATAATGGGCCAAATCTTTGGCCACCTCGCTCCCCTGACCTATCAGTACTCGATTTTTATTCATGGGGAACAGTGAAAAATAACGTGTATAAAACATCAGTGACCACCATGGAAGACTGCATGAGACGTGTTAGATCAGCATTTGAAGACCTGGACCCCCCAGTCAATAAGAAGAGCCACCCATGAACAATTGCTGCTTAGATGCGAAAATGTTTAGAAGTTCAAGGACACCAATTCGAACATTTACTTAAATAATTTTTTTAACATTTCTATTTCCAATTTCGATATCAATATTTTCATTCTGAATAACTAGTTTATATCTGTATACTTTTCATTTGCGATCTAAAGTTATTCAAGCTTTCTATAATTCTTCTAATAGTATATGGTGATGGTTTTTGTTTTTGAGGATATCGTGTCACAAATGTATTTTGCAAAATAGAAAAATTTTCATGTGACCGAAGTAGTATGAATTCAAAGAATTCCATTCTTCTTTTAAAATCAGTTTCATTTAAATGCTGCACTAATGAAAATATGGATAACATAGGGATGATATTTGTGTTTCCGTAAAATTCTTAGAACTGACGATTTAGATAAGCCTGATTCTAATGCTCCCTGCCTTGAAGATTTTGTAGTATATGCTTCAAATATCCCAAAATTGCTATTTCAATATTTTCATTATTAACAACTGGGTTCTTTTTGTACACTTTTGCCTTTACGGATCAAAAGTTCTTGAAGTTTTCTATAATTCGTTTAACAGTATTTGCTGATGGTCTTTGTTTATGAGGATATCGGGTCGCAAATGTATTATAATGTTCTTGGAATAACTTTATCACATTGTCCATAATAAATAAAAAATTAATAAATAATAAATAAGTTTGAATAATTTTTGTTTGTATAATTTAATTGGGGTGCCATAACGATGATTTGAAATGTCAAATACGATCGTGGCTATCCTAGATCTAATTGTTTAACGATTAAATGCAAAATCGCCATATAAAAATATTAAATTCGCAATATTTCGAAAACTTAAAATTTTAGGTGTAGATAACCTTATACAAAGTTACCTTCTTTTTAAATGCTAAATACTACAAAATAAGAAAAATGGGGGTTTTCCATTGGAAAAAATTGATTTTTGACTGTTTTCTCAATCTCATTTTACGATTTACTTTTTGAACACCCTGTATGACTAGTTATCCAAATATTATACAAATTCTATTAGAGTAGGTATTTCTCAACAAGAAGTCAAAACTAAAGTTAGTAATAAGAGCTTCCTTATAGGAACAATTGACAATTATATTAGGGCTTGCAATCGTCATATTTGACATAAAAACCTAAATATGTCAAAAACGCTTAGACTTAGGTATAGAACATAATACATAAAATCTCCCTAGAATCTTGCGTAGAACCCAAAAACGTATTAATATACAGGGTATCCTATTTAAAATAAGCAAGTTGGTATCTACTTCCGGTATAACCGGAAGTGCCACCATCTTGAAAATATTTTAGTCGAGTTGCCCCTTTTGACATAAGTATACTGTCGCGTTCTTTCCCGGTGGGATATATATATATATATATATATATATATATATATATATATATATATATATATATATATATATATATATATATACACTATTAGACAAAAGTAGAGCAACAAAGTGCTTTTATGGCTTTGAATTAAAAAATTAATTTATTATTGTTGTAATCCTGGGCTTATTTTAATGAAATATTATCCTCATAGTATAAGTAACATACCACAATATTTTGGACAAATTCAAACGAAATGGAGGTAGAGAAATATTTATAATTATAAAAATCGATGAATTGAAGTGCGACAAAAGTAAAGCAACAAATTGGGTCAACAGTATTTTATTTCATATATTACAATAAAAAAACATCCAACACATTTAATAATTACAATAGCTATAGGTATTACGTTAATAGTTAATAGAATATCCATTATTATTTATTTCTTGCCGACAACGTCGCGGCATTGACACAATCAATTTTTGAACAGTCTTCGGAAAGGTTTGTCCAAACTTCATTGATTTTATTCATCAACGATTGTTTATTTGTAAAAAATTGTGTACGAATTCCACGCCCAACTTCTTCCCATAGATTTTCGATGGGGTTGAGGTCTGGTGATTGTGCCGGCCACTGCAAAACCCGAGCGCTATTTTCTTGAAACCATTCTTGAACAATTCGTGAAGAGTGCTTTGGATCGTTATCCTGTTGGAAAATAAAATGCAAAGGCATTTCCCACTCTGCATAAGGCATCATTACATTTTGCATTATATCTCTACATACAAATCGATCCATAGTGTCATTAATGAAGTTTAGTGGGCCCACCCCATTCTATGAGAAACAACTCCATTAAAAAACACAGCCTTCACCATGTTTAACTCTGGGTGTAAAGTATTTGGGATTAAACCTTGTGTTGATTGGCCATATTACACGCTTCATTCCATCAGAATTAAAAATTTTATAACGTGTTTCATTGCTGAATAAAACTTTTTTCCAAATGTCTACCGTCCAATTTGAATGTCGGCGTGCAAATTCAAGCCTAGCCACTCTATTTCTTGCCGAAATAAGCGGCTTTTTAGCTGGTCGTCTGCTAAATAGCTTTGCTTCTAACAACTTTCTTTGAACTGTCCGTGGACTAACCATTATTTCGGGAAATTCAGCAACAATTCTAGGTGCAGACATCCAGGGATCGTTTTGAGAAATTCTTTTAATGCGTCTATCTGTCCAAATCGTTGTTTTTCTTGGCCTTCCCGATTTCGGTGGATTCTCTAAATGTCCTCTTTCATAATAGCTTGAAATTATTTTGGATACACTGTATCTGGGTAAAACAAATCGTCTTGAAATTTTGACTTGTGATGTGCCTTCCAAGTCTGCAGTCACTACTCTCTGCTTTAATTCTTTCGAAATAAGAATACTTCTTGGCATGATAAATCCAACACAGAAATATTAATTAAACATAAAATAAACATTTCTACCTTCACTTTCACTAAAACCTTTATTTTTCAGGGAAATATTGAAGTGTTGCTCTACTTTTGACGCGTTACAATACTTTATTTCAAAGTTTATGTCAATTAAAATTCATTTGTTTCGATTGTTGGAAAGAGCTGTTGCCTCCGATAATAGCAGCCTACTTTGATATTTGAGAGACAATATATTTAAGTACGATATATTCTATTTGATATTATACAATAGAGATTTCTTTCATTTCTCGAAAATGTTGCTTTACTTTTGTCCGATAGTGTGTATATATATATATATATATATATATATATATATATATATATATATATATATATATATATATATATATATATAATGCGCAGTATACACAAAATAAACTTTTCAACTGGTCGACATAACTTCGCTAATGTCGGTGACGCGAAATCACATGATTTATCCACCATAAAAGCCAAACACGCATATGATACAGTCACGTATATACAATGTATTAGTGTATATATGCATATACGTGTACATTGGCCGCTATACGACGCGTCGCTAGTCTGGCGCAATACGTCACGAACATGTCGAGGTCATCGGTGACGCGAACCCATAGTTTTTTCACCTAAAATCGCTCAACGTGGATTGAGAAGTTTTCACCTCAAAAATTATTTTACGTATATTAATTTGGCCACCCAGGATACCATATTTGTCAAAACTTTTTGAATTGTATGTAAACAACTGATTCTTACTAAATGAACATACAACAGAACCAAACCACCTTGAATCCTGTCAAAGGAACACCAAATTGTATAAAAATGTTGAAATAGATAATTTTAACATAAGAGTTTATTACTGATGTTGATATTATTATGGTTTTCTGTATCAGATTTATTAACAGTATCCTTATTTATCTTAATATGAACCATCTCAATGAAAAGTCTATTCTTTGAGTTCCAAAATTCTTACTCCATTAAAATTGTGACTTGTGTCAACCCAAAAATTTTTACTTATGCGACAATCACTCCTGTGTCGTGCCATTATAATTTTTAACTATTGCTGGGTCTGTTTAATATAGCAACACTGGTAATCCAAGCCGAGTATTTTGTAAACTGTATTCACAGTATAATCAGTCGGTATTCTGTCCTTTAGAAAATGGTTTTTTTTTGTGACAAATTAGAATATTCATCTTTTGAACTGGACCAGAGTGCCTCTAATAGTATTAATTTTTCTTTAAAGTTAGGATTCTGTATCTGTATTTAGTGGGACAATAAATTTTAATGTCTCGTCTTGAATATTCTGAAATGAAGCTAGTAAGTTCTATGGAACCGATGAGTGATCTTCATCGAACCCCGCAGGTCCATAGAACACACACATGAAACGATGCAATAAGTTCTGATGAATTGCTCCAAAATTTTCGATGTTTAGTTAGATTTGATTATTTTTCTGTGAATAGGTATATCCTAATCTTACTTTTCTTTTTTGCAGAATGCTTTCTGAAGAGGAGGCATCAGAACGTCTTGCTGATATAGATATGAATCATGATGGCTTAGTTAGTTGGGAAGAGTATAAATCAGATACTTATGATAGTGAAGAAGAGGATAATAGCAATGTAAGTGAAAAATTAAGGATTTCGTATTTTGAATGAAAATTGTTAGCTATAATAGGTATTTCAGAAATAAATTGGCCTGCATTTTAAGAATAAATTCTTACTGATTTCATACAAATAGTTTCTATACCTAAAATTTATAATCTACATGGCGTTTGTTCTCTTCTTACTACCTGAACTTAAGAAATATAACGAATATATGGGGTCAATGAGGAAAGCTCTTCAAATAACTTTCCAAGAGAGTTGGTTATAATGGAGACATAAATATAATAATATATAATATTGGTGGATCTCTGTTTGAAATAAGCAAACAACTTTTTTAGACTGATTGGAACTAGAGAAGCTCTTCAAATAATTGTTGGGAGGGTTGTTTATAATGGAAAAATATATAATTTTTTTTTAATCACCATGAACATATGATCTTAATAAATCGTTTTCTACTTGAAGGCAGCAAACAGCTGATTTTACCTGATTGTGTCTAATCAGTATTATCTACTGCGGCATAAAAACATTTATCGAAAATACACCTAATAGATATGTAGGCTCTTCCATCCTCTACGATACAAGATAACATTTATAATCTTTAGTATTGATGGGAAATTCATAGTATGTAAATGATTAAACTAGACTATATATATATATATATATATATATATATATATATATATATATATATATATATATATATATATATATATATATATATATATATATATATATATATAATTTTTATAAAGAACTGGCACGCCACTGCTTTTTCTTAAAATGATATTAAATTTTGTAATCCACGTTCAATTATAAGCAAATTTGGTCTATTAACTTTATTTTGTACAACGCTTCATCTTCACGTAAAAAAATATAAACGATTTTCATGTATTTTCCATTCGGTACTGAAAAAAATGCTTAGTGATTTATTTTGTTTTGAATTAAAGTTGAGCAGTTTTAAGTTATAACTAAGTTTATTTTTAGTTAAAATAATACAAAAACACACTTCACATATAAAATAGGTTTCATAAACCTAAGGGGTCATCCATAAATTACGTCACACGAATTTCATGATTTTTTGTACGAGGGCGCAATAACATTGCTTTTGAAAGGATGCAACAAGATTAGATTTCAGTAAGAAATGACGACTAGAGTAAAAGAAGAAATCTCTGATACGAAAGCTTCTATCTAACCAAAGTACAAGCATGCTTTCAATATACGCAGTGTATATAGATCTATCTCATTTGTTTCTGTGGGACGCAATATGGATGGATCGTGAACGGACGTAACAATGATAGAAATATATAAAGTAAGGTCTACAACTTTTTCGTTTTAAAGGTGAAGACCCTTTTTCAACAAGGTCGGCAATTCTTGGTGTTATCTTTGAAAGTGCGCAATCAATATATTCGTTTTTTATTAGAATTTGTCAAATATGAAATTTGTCATTTTAAAGCCCAAAATTTGTAGGCTTTCGCGCCTCCCAATGCCCTTCCCCCAGTTTGGAACCACTGAACTAAACATTAAGGAATAATTATTTGAAGTTTACTTATTCTAATATTTAGATAAGATGCTCGAAAAGGTTGCCCTGCTAATGAAGGCATATTTGGGCTATTGGGGTAATCTCATGTGAAGCTTGCGAAACTTCAAAATGGTTTTGCCGTATTTGATTCCTTGCCACACGTTTTCTTTCACACAACTTCTCTTCGTTGTCTACTTCTGTTGCGTATACTATATCTTTTATACGGCCCCAAAAATAGTAGTTTAGTGGATTTAAATCCGGCGAACGGGGTGCCCACGGAATAGGAACACCTCTTCTAATCCATTCACTCGGAATATACTAGTCTAGCCAATTCCTAATATTCAATACCATACTGAGCTGGCTCACCGTCGTGATCTGCCATTGCATAAACCACGTACAAAGTGGATATCTGCTAATTCTCTATTTGAAAACCTCTGCATTACTAATAAAAAGCTTTTTTCAATATTTTTGCAATAAATATTAACTTTTAGTACATTGAATAGAGCGTAAAAAGTGTCGTAACTGTACCAAATTTTATCCAATTACCTTCACAGGTTTGGAAAATATTTACAAATAACCACCATCAGGTCTTCACCTTTAACACCCTGTATCTTAAAAAGTTGAGGACCCTAGTTTATATGACCCTTTATCTCTATTTTTGGAAGTAGAATACGTGGTTGAAATATTAATACATCCAGTGTATATATATATATATATATATATATATATATATATATATATATATATATATATATATATATATATATATATATATATATATATATATATATATATATATATATATATATATATATATATATATATATATATATATATATATATATATATATATATATATATATAATAATAATAATACTTTATTTCAATTACAACAATAATTAAGTCAAAACAATACAGTTTAAGTGAAGTTAAGAATGATATGGTCCTGTATATAAAGTTTGAAATCATCAATTATATAAGGAGGATGTTCAAGTAAATAATTTTTCAGATTTTTCTTCATTGTTTTCATATCCATTTCCTTCCATTTGCTGGGTAACTCATTGTAAAGTCTAGCTCCTAAAGATCTTCTTATGCTGATTGCTAATGTTGTTTTTTTAATATTCAAATTGTCATTTGTCCTCAGATTATACGGTTGGCTTTGAAATCTGGTAACATGAAATTCTGAGTGATTCATAACTTCCAAGAGAGATCTGATAATAAGTTCGGCTATTACAGTTAGTATTTGATTTTTAACAAATAACGGTTTGCAATGAGTTCTGGAGTTGACTCCTTCCAACGCCCGGATTGCTTCTTTTTGGGTTACAAGTATTTCCTGTACATGGGTCGACGTACCCCAAATTTCTACACCATGTGTTAATCTGGAGTGGAACAAGGCGTGATAGTTTGTAAGGCTGCACTGTGACTAACAATTTGGCGCATTCGGCGTATGGCATATATTGTACCATACAAACTGTTCTTCAATTGAGAACAGTGTTGGTTCCAAAGAAGTTTACTGTCAATATTTATTCCTAAAAACTTTCCAGAGGTAGTTGGCATTTTTCTGGATGCTGAGAAGATAACATCTTGAGTTTTTTGTTTATTGAGGTATAGTTTATTACTAGTGAACCAGTTGAATGTATCTTCCTCTGCTTGTATTGCTTTGGTTTGCAAGGTTTTCATATCTTTGGCTCTATATATATATATATATATATATATATATATATATATATATATATATATATATAATATATATATATATATATATTATATATATATATATATATATATATATATATATATATATATATATATATATTATATATATATATATATATATATATATATATATAATATATATATATATATTTATATATAATATCAATATATATATATATATATATACAGTGGCGTAGATAGGGGGGGATCAAGGGGATCAATCCCCCCCCCCCCATGAGCCTACTACGAATTGAATAAAAGTCTTCGTATCTACGTATTTAAGTATACATGAAATTTATTAAGCACTAGCACCTCTTTTGGTATTATGTATGTGCGATTATATGAAAATCATGTAGATATGTTTTCGTGACGACTTTGCAATTGTGTGTGCAATATCTACTTATAATTTCAACATTATAATTAATCAAGAAATTAAATAGTTTTTCTAATTTTGGGTGAAGTAACTATTAGTTTTGAAAATATTCTATTCAATGTTCAATTAGTAAGTTTAATCGGTCACTTTGAGCAAAAAACTTGTTTCAAAAAGTTCAAATGGATCTTATAGAAAATTTTCATTTCGAAAGGAAGAAGTCAACCAAAATCACCTCGTACTTCTTCTCTTTATAAATTGTATACTATACTTACTATTAAACAAAACTGCTCGAACTTTTGTTTAATGGTGTAGTATTATATCTAAAACACGAGCAGTTTTGTTTAATAGTGTAGGTAGTATGAAATTTGGAAAGAAAAGAAGTGCGAAGAGGTTTTGATTGACTTCTTCCTTGGTTAATAATATTTTCCATGTCACACACGTGGATACTGGATAGGTAAATGAACAATAATCCAGTGACAAAACATTTTTATCGTGATTTTTCAATTGGTTATACAATAGTTTTTTGCTGCTTGAACAAGAACATTGCAAGTGTGATAACTGTTAAACTATAGATCTGATACTTTTTTCCTTCCTTGGAGCTAGTTTCAAAAAAATGCAGAATAGATTCCTGTTAAAAAAATTTAATTTTTCAGTTTTTTATTAACAATTGACGCACTTTAATTAGTCAGTACTTTATTTTCTTGATTCTCTTATAAACAACGCATTTGTTCATAACAATTTTTTAAACAATAGGAGATGAATATTGAAAAAACCATTTCCATGTAGCTTCCGATAATAAAAAACAGATCATTAAAATTATAAAAAAAATTAATTTTGATTTTGCAAAACTATACCTACGTAAATTATCAATAAACAACTGAAAAATTTTAATTTTTTCAATGGGAATTTACTCTGAAGCCTTATAATAATAGCTCCAAGAATGAAAAATAATTTCAGACCCATAGTGAACATTTATCACACTTACAATTTTCATGTTCAAGTACCAAAAAATTGTTAATTAACTATTGCATAACTAATTCAAAAATCGCTATTATCGCTGGGTTATTTGCTCATTCACCGATTTAGTAACTGTCTGAATTTTTCATTCCTTAATTTTCATATTTAATATGAAAAAATAATTGTTGAAGTGCCCTAATTGGGCGTGACTCGCCCAAACCAAATTACCCGTTTTCGGCCATATTTTTACCTATCTGAGAAAATTATGAATATTGATCCTAGAGTTCCAGTAGTTGGGTCTTTTTTTTTGGGAAATTTCCTCTTCTTTTCGAATCTTTCTTCATATTTCAAAAATCTCAATTTTCGCGAGCGAATTTTTATTTTTCTCAAAAAGGTCTACCTATATGCTATTACGAATCGAATGACACCTTGCTCATATTTTTCCGAGACTGCTGAAAAAAGTTGAACAAAAAAGCACTTTTTGACTAGACTAAATATATTAGAAAGATTTTCGATGTTTTTCAAGCATGATTCATACGAAATTGACAAAGCAGTTGATAAATTCATCAAAACTGATTTTTATCAAAAATTTCTTACTGCCACACCTGCTGTTCTCGTAACTTGAAAGTGTGAGAAAAATATTTAATTCGTGAAGGCGATGTTAAGCCTAAAAGTTCAATAATGGAGCTTGATGATTGCCTAGAAATTTTTTTTTCGGATATCAATATGTTGTTCAGAATATTAGCTATGCTGTCGGTATCGACGTTTGAAGCGAATAGAAACGCTCTAAAAGAAGTGGACTTGTAATGACCCTTCTGAATATATAAAATTCATTGCAAATTAAAAACTCATGTTTGTCTAATTTTTTGTTTTTGAAAGGTTTGGCTGCTCTGGCAATTCATCGTGAAATTGGAATCACACTTGACGAAGTCATGAATGTCGAAAAACTCTGAAAACTAGATTTTCTTCTCTAATTTTCGCAAGAATATTCATATGATTTATATATCCAATTTAATATAATTCAATTTTTCACTAATTTTTTAAAAATTTTTTCCAATTCAAATAATTTGAATTTTTTGCAATTTAATTCAATTTTTCTGCTTATTTTGTACTATCTACATGAAAGATTATTTTTATCAACAAGAATAGAACTTTAGAAGAAAAACTCATGAAATTTTGCACTAAGTCATATCCCCTCCCATCGCAAAAAGCTATCTACGCCACTGTATATATATATATATATATATATATATATATATATATATATATATATATATATATATATATATATATATATATTTATATATATATATATATATATATATATATATATATATATATATATATATATATATATATATATATATATATATATACATATACACAACATTGCTACAACATTATTACACATAATAATAAAGCAACAAAAGGTCAGCCGTCAAGAAGAAAAAATCTTTAGTTAACTTGATTTAGGTGTGCCTAAAGCTCCTCTATCAGTCTTGTGTTTCCTACAGTTTTCCTCATAGAGAGAAGCAGCGAATTAAAAAATTTTAGACACATATATTGTGTATTTTTTTGGGACAGGTTCAGTGTACTCGGAGGATATAGATATGCTGCTGTTTTTCTTGTGTTGTTCTTATTTTTAAACTCTTCAAAATATTGTTGATTTTTATAGAGAAAAACAAGGCAGCCATAAATATAAAGACCAACGATCGTTAATAGGTCATTCTGTTTGAATAATCCTCTACATGAGTCTCGTAGATATCGTAGATGCAGCATTGTTCTCAACGCTAATTTCTAAGTGATGAAGATTCTTCTGGCATGTCCACTGCCTCCCCAGAAAATCAATCCATATGATAGCACTGATTGGTAGTTTGCATGGTAAATTATTTTCAGAACATCAAGATTTACATGATGTTTTAGAACATTAAGACTGTAGATTATTGAGCATAGTTTCTTGTTAAGCTATAAACATGCTTATTCCATTTGAGTTGAGAGTCTAGATGAAGCCCAAGGAACTTAGTACAGTCCTTTATATCAAAAGTTAAGTTTCCATAGCAGAAATTGTCGGGAATATCAATATTTGATCTATTGGTGGTGAAAACAACACACTCGGTTTTTTGTTTGTTTAGTACCAATTTGTTGTCTTCACACCAAATCTCTGCCATATGCATAGCATCATTTGTGTCTTGTATCACATTGCTCATGTCACCTGCCCTTACCAATATGTTAGAATCATCCGCATATATGATACTATCACAAACCTCAGACACAAAATTGGGAAAATCATTAATATAAATGATAAACAGTAAGGGTCCGAGTATGCTATTTCTTTTTTCTGAAGAAGTAATATTATTTCCATCAATTGTTATCATTACTCTTTGTCTTCTATTTGTCAGATAACTTTTTAAGAGCTGTAGTTGATTGTCTCTCATCCCATATAATTCTAGTTTCTTAAGTAGTATCTGATGGTCGACACAGTCAAAAGCACTAGACATGTCTGAAAATATAGACATAGGAATCTCTGGATTTTCTAGTGCTTTCAGAATCCCTTGAATTAGTTCATATATTACAGTTACCGTAATTTTGTTAGAAATAAATCCATGCTGACTTTTACTAAATATTTTGAATTTGTTGAAAAATTTTATCATTCGGGTACAGTATTCTTTCTATTATCTTTGAGAATGATGACAGGATACTGATGGGTCGATAATATAACATATATATATATATATATATATATATATATATATATATATATATATATATATATATATATATATATATATAATATATATATATATATAATATATATATATATATATATTATATATATATATATATATATATATATATATATATATATAAATATATATATATATATATATAAATATATATATATATATATATAAATATATATATATATATATATATATATATATATATATATATATATATATATATATATATATATATATATATATATATATATATGAATAATGTACGCTATGTAAAAAATAACATCTTCATTTTTATTTAATTGAAATAATTTCAATCAACTATTAAATACCATTAGTTCATAGTTTAGAACAATACCATTATTTTATATGTATCAAAAATCTATTACATTAGGATATACAAATAATAAGTGGTTTTGCTTCAGTTAATAGATGATGATAAAAGTATTTGGAATGCAGCCGATTCAAATAAAGATGGGAACTTGGATTCAAAAGAGTTTACAGTATTCACACACCCAGAGGAACATCCTTCCATGTTACCAATTTTTTTAGATCAAACGTTGAGAGATAAAGACAAAAATAATGATGGCTCTATAGATTTTCAAGAATTCGTAGGAAACTCTGCTAAAGAGCATGATAAACAATGGTTAACTGAACAGAAACACTCATTTGATCACGAATACGATAAAGACAGAGATGGAAAATTAACTGGGAATGAGATCCTATCTTGGATTGTACCCAGCAATGAGTAAGTACAGAAAACACATCTAGTAGTATTTTTCACAAATTTGTTTCATTTTTAATTGTGAAATTTTTTTTTCGGGAATATTCCCAAAAATGTGACCGAAGTGGGAATTCTGAAGGAATTTTTTTTAAGCGAAATCAACTATTTATTTGATTAGAGTTGTAGAGTAATATATAAAATATGCAATAAATCAACTTTTTGTGGGTCATCTCATTATTATATGTAAACGAGAACACCTCGAGAAGCAGAAGAAGATGGGCATATAAACTACCTGTAATGGAAATTTATTGAACCTTGGAGGAATATTCCCAGGAAAATTCCCATTTTGAAAATATTCCAAATTGGGCATATTCCCTTCGCCCAACACTAGTTGAAAGACAATCTGTTTGAATATTCTTCATAATTCTAGATATCGGGTTTATACACTTTATAAACAATTGAAGAACCTCTCAATTCTCAATACAAGATGAATTTAATGAAGTTTAAAGTAATAAATATATGCATGATTCAAAAATGTTATATTCACAAAGATTATTAGAATAATATTAGAACTAATAGATAATAACTGCCTAAAACCAACGAAACTGTTGCTGAATATACCTCCTTATTTCTATTGCAGACGAATGAAAATATCTATATCTGATTAATTTGAAAATTCATCTGATATAGAATGACTTTAGGGGTGTTCAGTAACTTTGTAAAAAGTGAATTTAATTTTAAATTATATTTAGTTTAGTTAGTGTTTATGTGTAGGGGCCGTTCAAGTATTACGTAACGCACTTTTTGAAGATTTTTGACCCTCCCTCCCCCCTATGTAACGCTCCGTAACGTTTTCATGAACCCCTCCCCCCCCTATAAACGTTACGTAACACCCAAGTGACCATTTTTACATAAAAGTCACAAATATGTTGCGCAAAGTACCGGAAAGTTGCTAAAATACCGTTTTTATTGTTTAAATCGTGTTTTCGTTAATAATAAACAAAACAAGAGATTTCTATTTAATAAACAATCATACATAATGTGATATGTTGAAAAGGGCTCAAATTTGTCCTAATAAACTTTTACTACTAATCTTACATTTAATTATGCCGTTTTCCTGACTTAGCCCTGTCGTTGCATACATTTTTAGCTAACTTCATCCACCATTATTTTTCTCATGCATTATTCAATTTTCGCTCATCAGCAGGTTTTCACTTTGAAAACCTGCTTATTGAAATCGGTGCGATTAGCAAAGTAGGACCTAGGCCCAAGATAGTTTTTCGTTTCATGACATTTCAGGGTGCTTGGCATCAAAAACCCAATTTCAAAAGTCTCTCTTTCTCTACATATGTATATAATATATATATATATATATATATATATATATATATATATATATATATATATATATATATATATATATATATATATATATATATATATATATATATATATGTTCGTATGTATGTAGGTAGATAGTTTCGTAGTTTCGCTCCTGTGTATTACGTGTTTAAAACACTTAATGAAAACTGGCAACGGAAACAAAATATAAATGACGAATAATACAGTTGAGGTATTCCCCATAAAACATAAACGGATAGAGTTGCCAACTTGGGACAACAAAATAAAACTGACTTACAATACAATCGAGGGATTCCCCGTAAAAAATAAACGAAAAGAGTTAACAACTTCGGAGATTCAAATTCTCTAGTTTTTTATTTCAATAAAAATCAATGTACGTAGCGCGTTGTTCGAACCCCCCTCCCGCCTCTGTAACGCTTCGTAACGTTTTACAAGACCCCCCTCCCCCCAAATTGCGTTACGTAATACTTGAACGCCCCCTGACGAACAAAAATTTATTTTCTTCAGTGATTTGAAACTGTCAAATAGTACAGGAAATGAAGCATTTTGGCTCGCAATTTTTTCGTCCTGCGTGGAATTACGTGAAATTTTCACAGAAGGTAAGGAATAGCCCAAAAATTATTTTCTACATCTTGCCGTTGTACGCTAAAACCTTGGGGGTGGTTGCCACCCCATCTCGAGGGTGGAAAATTTTTTCTACATTTTAACTATAGTAATCGATGGAAAAAGTATTTCTAAGATAAAAATGTTTTTTACGTTTTCTTCTTAAAACTAATATTTTTTGATTTATTCACGGTTAAAAGTAACAGTTTTTCGACGGAAAAATCGATGTTTTCAAAAAGTTTTGTGCTAAAGCTCAAAAACTATGCATTTTATCAAAAAACTGGTGGAAAGCAAAATTGTAGCTTTGAAAGATTCAAAGTCAAATAACAGAAAATCCTAAAGCATAAAGCATACCCATATTAAGGCTTTGAAATGTTATTCTATAATTTTTCCAAATAAGGGGTAATTTTCACTTCTAAAAATAATCAACGCCCATGAACATTTTATAAAATATGAGGTACACGGTGAAATGAGGTTAATTCCATTTTTTTATGCAAATCGATGAAATCTTTTTGGATAAATACTTTTTTTATATCAAACTCTAACAAGGGTAGATTTTTAAGGATTGAAACATTAGAAATTGTAAATTTCAAAGCATGAAACAATCATTATTCAACTTATCCAAACCAAATTTCACCCATCTTAACGTTTACAACGTTATTTTATAACTTTTGAAAATTAGGGGTAGTTTTCACCCAATTAGGCTAACTTCACCCCCTAGTTCATTTTTTACATCGTGCCGTTGACGCTTTCTGTTCTTTAAGGGTGAAAACTACCCCTAATTGTAAAAAGTTATAAAATAACATTGTAAACCTTAAGATGGGTAAAACTTGGTTTGGATTAGTTGAATAATGCTTGTTTCATGCTTTAGAATATAATTTCTAATGTTTCAACCCTTAAAAATCCACCCTTGCTGAAGCTTAATGTGAAAATAAGTATCTATATCAAACAACGATTTCATCTTGCATCGATTTGCACAAAAATTTGAAATTAGGCTCGTCTCATCGTCTACTTCAAATTTTATATCTCATGTGCATTGTTTATTTTTGAAGGGTGAAAACTACCCCTAATTGTCAAAAATTATAAAATAACATTTCAAACCTTAAGATGGTTAAAATTTGGTTTGGATAAGTTGTATAATGATTGTTTCATGCTTTGGAATACAATTTCCAATGTTTCAACCCTCAAAAATCCACCCTTGTTAGAGCTTGATATGAAAAAAATTATTTATCCTGAAAAATGATCAATGATCCTTAAGCATAAAACAATCATTACTTCACGAATTCAAACAAAATTTCACCCATATTAAGGTTTTGCAATGTCAGTTTATAATTTTTTACAATAAGGGGTAGTTTTCACTTCTAAAAATAATCAACGCCCATGAGCATGATATAAAATATGAAGTACAGGGTAAAATATTCCTAATCCCAAGTATTTATGCAAATCGATGAATGACGAAATCCTTCTTTTAGGATAAATAATTTTTTTTATATTAAACTCTAACTAGGGTGGATTTTTAAGGGTTGAAACATTAGAAATTGTATTCCAAAGCATGAAACAATCATTATTCAACTAATCCAAACCAAATTTCACCCATCTTAAGGTTTATTATGTTATAAAAAAAAAATTCAATTAAGGGTAGTTTTCACCCTTGAAAAACGAAAAGCGTACAACGGAACGATGTAGAAAATGAACTAGAGGATTAAATGAGCCTAATTCCAAATTTTCATTCAAATCGATGCAGGACGAAAAAATTGCGAGGTTTAGTCATTTTTTGAGCTTCATTTCCTGTACTAAAATTAGTTAAATTGTACAGATTTGGTCAACATAGTTTTAAGATTTGAATATTTCACAATATTTTCTGATTTTACAGGGAAATCGCTGAAGAAGAAGTTAATCATTTATTTGCTGAGAGTGATGACGACCACAATGATTTACTTAGCTTCAATGAAGTCCTTGTACATTATGACACCTTTGTAGGTAGTGAAGCCACTGACTATGGGGATTACCTGTACAAATCTCAACATTTTCCTGACGAGTTGTGATATATTAGAGGAATCAATTCATATTTCTGTTAAGCATATTTATTAAATGAAAGTAATTCATTGCTAATTTATTTCTATGTCAATGTTGACAATTTTTGAATCTGTATGTTGTGTTGTGCCATTGAATATTTTACAAACTATTATATGATTTTTTTTCACCTACCCTCTGTATCATTGTTAATTTCCATTCTTGCATCAATATACTTTTACTTTCTTTAAAACTTCAATTAATTTGAGCTTTCTTCGTATTGTCATATAAAATTACAACATTTTGTAGACAAAGCACATATAAGTATTAAAAATAAAATTTAACCATAATAACTAGACAAACAAAACACACTTACAATAGTTGAACAAAACAAGAATCTATTAAAATAAAACATCAAAACAGAAAAACGTTATGTGTCAATTATTTATTAGAGCGAGATCCCAGAGCCGCCAGACGTTTCTTATTTTCTCAGCAATAATATGTGTGGGATGAAGTAGTGTTCGTATGTACTTTCAGTGTATGCATACCTTGTGCCGACGGCCAATTTCCAGGTACTTACTGTCTAGTGTCTACTTTAGCATGCTCTATGTTAGAGTATACGCATAGCATAGATAGATAATCACTATCGTGCTTAATTGGACTATATTAACCTATCAGCGACCTCTTTTGAGGACACTTGTAAAATTTTTTACAGGAAACTACTGATGTCCCTCATAGTTCTAGTTTTAGACACCAGGAGATAGGAATGTGTTGTTTTTTCGTCGGGTGCACTAACTATGTTATTATGCTTCATAGTGTTCAAGTTCTGCGTGTCTAAACTTGTGTACTTGGTGACATCATTGCTCCCGGATGAATAAATATTTATATTATTGTTTATTGATAAGGTAAGTGAAAACTGTTATCATTTCCATAAAGCCCATAAATATAAATTATAATTTCAATACATTACAAAAAAAAATAATAAATTTTCTTAGAATAAATAAATTATATTTGGCTGTCCTCAATCAAGGACACTGGGCATTGGCAAAATTTTGTATGACTATACAGTTTATTGCAGTTTGCAAACTATGAGCCGAAAAGCTTTTCTAACTCTTGAAGAAGCCCTCGAGTATGCATTTTCTGAAGAAATAGAGGCAGCTATTTTGGCTCTACCTCCTGAAGTGGATGAACTCACGGACGAGGAAAATCTAAATGAAGATGAATTGGGTGTTCCTGAAGTTTTAGACATTGCTGGGACTACCGAATTAGATGTGCCTTCGGATGAAGATGACAATGTACCTTTGGCTAGATTCTTACCATCTAAATCGAGACAGGACGAACCATCTTCAAGCCACAGAATTGTTGAGAAACCCAATTGGCAGAAAATTCCACCAGCTTATAAAACTTTGCCCGCGGGAAATAGTGCTGATCAAAAATTTGAAAATGTACGTCAAGATGTGGAAACCAGTTCCATGTTGGAAACATTTGAAAAACTATTTACTGAAGAAATTTTTGAATTTATTGTAACTGAAACTAAGCGTTATGCAATTGATACAAAAAATAAACAAAATTTTGGAATCTCTGTGAGAGATATAAAGATATTTTTGGGTTTTTTGATATTTTCCGGTTATCATACTTTACCTAGTGAACGGGATTATTGGAGTGAGAGTGAGGACCTAGGAGTGCAGTTGGTGAAAGATGCAATCAGTCGCAATGCTTATCTTGAAATAAAACGTAATATACACTTTCAAAACAATTCTAAAGCAAATGACAACAAACACGACAAGGCTTTCAAAGTTAGACCACTGATAGATATGGTAAATAAAAATTTTCAAAAATGGGGTGTTTTTGAACACAATTTATCCATCGATGAACTGATGGTAAGATATATTTTGGACGTCATGGCCTAAAACAATTTATCCGTGGGAAACCAATAAGGTTTGGATATAAGCTTTGGTCTTTGTGTGGCGATAGCGGATATTGTTTCAACTTTTCCCTGTATTGTGGAAAAGAAATGGACCATGTAAAAGAACCTTTAGGAACTAGAGTAGTACATAAAATGCTAGACATTATTGACGACCCCTGTAGTTATCATATTTACTTTGATAATTATTTTGCAAGCTACAATCTTTTTAGTTCTTTAAAACATCAAGGTTTTAGAGCAACGGGTACTATGCGAGATAATCGAACACAAAAGTGTCCTATAAAATCTACAAAAGAAATTGAAAAGAGTTCTAGAGGAAATTTTGATTTTCAATTTGATAATACTGAGGAAATATTGATTGTAAGGTGGAATGACAATAAAGCTGTTACAATGGGAACAAATTTTGATAAAATTGAGCCGCTGGCATCAGTATCTCGGTGGAGTAAAGAAAAAAAGGAGAAAGTACTAGTTCCGCAACCCGCTCTTATAGCAAATTACAACAAGTATATGGGAGGAGTTGACCATCATGATTGGTTACTTGAGAAACATGGTATTGCTATTAGAGGAAAAAAATGGTATTGGTGTTTGTTTACCCGAATTGTGGACATGAGCATTGTTAACAGCCACATTATCTATAATAAAATGCACCCCAGTGATAAAGTTTCCATAAAGGAATTTAGAAGAAATATAGCACTGCCGTATCTCAAATTAGGACATGGGAAACGTATTTTAAAAGGAAGGCCCATTAGTTTTCCATCTACATCCAAAGCCAGTATTCCGGATGATGTAAGATTTGATGACAAAGGTCACATATTGGAGAAACGTGAAAACCAACGCAGATGTCAGTACGTTAGCTGCAAAGGAAAACCGCGAACTTTTTGTAAAAAGTGCAATGTAACGTTATGTATACCATGCTTTTCTAAATACCACAATAAGTATTCCAAATAAATTGTTCGCATTTACATATTTGTTTTTGTAAAATAAAATCAAAATTATTATTTAGTGTTTTTATATATAGCATCGCCCAGCGTCCTCAAATGAGGACAGCTTATATTTTCAAAACTAGCTAGAGAAAAAATACCTTAGATACACTATTATTAATTCGAAAGTGTTTCAAACGACATATGAGATTTTTACAGAAAAAATCGCGAAATAAATAAATTGGGCGTTAATGGGTTAACATATGTTAAAAATCAACATATTTGTCAATTAAATTGAATTAAACATACAAAATTTTGTATATTACGAAACAACATTAAGATATGTTGCTACCAAATGTGGAACTCGAGGGTCTATGGTGCATTGTGAAGTTCAGTTACAGAATAAAATTCTATACAGAGCCTCAGTCGAACTTCGGTACTTTTTGTATGTAATCATAGATTTTAGCTCCAATGGTAGGTGATTGTATAACTTTCCGGCATTGTAGGTAAAGGAGTTTTTTGTTAAGACAGGGGTGGGCGCTATTGAATAAATATCGGTATCTGATTTTCATGTGGGATACCTATGATTTGGTCTTTCTGAAAAGTTATGCATGTGTTTGCGAACCAAACAGACGGATTCGAATATAAATAGTGCAGGAAGAGTCAGAATTTTGAATTTTTTAAAGTAGAATTCGCAATGTGTCCTGCTCAGATCAAACATATAACGAATTGCCCTTTTTTGTAATCTGAAAACAGACTCAAAGTGGAAGAGGCTGCATAAACCCCAATAAGGCAAAACCATAACGAAGGTGAGATTCGAATAAAGAAAAGTATGCCGATAATGCAGCAAAAATTGAAAGCTCCTTAGAAACCGTTTTAATGACGAAACATGCAGAAGATAATTTTTTTGTTAATATGTCTATATGAGTAGACCATTTGAGCGAATCATCAATATAGAAACCTAAAAACTTCACTGAGTTCACTGAATTTTGTTGTTTAGGGTGTGTTGGCAAGAGTACATTCAGCTCCGGGTTCCGTTATGGGGGTAGAAATAGGCCAATGGAAATATTAATGGGCGGGTCTTTATTATTTGGCGCACATTTTTTAATTTGCAGATACATCATTACAAAAGGCTCATTGAAGCATCTAAATGTCATCAAATCGCTGTGTTAATTGAAGCATTGTTTGTTTGTAATGGTTGGGGACTGGTATCATTGATTCAAATGTCGAAAGATATCAGTGTCAAACATTTAATTTTGTTATAGAAAAAAATTGTATAATAACGCGATTCATAAGGTTAATTGTTGGTCAATAAGGGTCCTCATGAAACGATATTTGAATGTTATTGATAGGTATTTTTCTGGTTAACAATAGCTAAACTAAGAACAAAAATACTGAGGAATGTAAGTTTTTTTATTTCTTTTTATTTACAATATTAGTTTTTCTCTTATGTTTTCTGATAATCCTTCGTCTAGCTGACTACGTCAGCTCCTGCGAAAAGACTTAATTGACAGGACTTTTTTTACAATTCAAACAAATATGCAATTATACATGTAGAAATGAAAACCTTCATAAGCGAGAAAAACCCACACCATTTTTTTTTACTACAAAAGACAGATTATAATTTTTTGACATGCTATCAGTTTTTAAAATTCCATTTTATGAGTACTGTACTTTTAGGACTTAACTTGGCTTACTTTTAGTGCCCAATGTTAAAATTAACCTACTTTTAAAACTGATGAGAAGATATAAGAATAAGATTTTTACTTGTTTTTTCAATGGTGTTTGTGGAAAAAATAGTGTATCATATAAGTATCATGAAACCAGCACCAAAATGGCTCATAATCTAACCCAGTACACAAAACATAATATTTGAAACAACAAATTTTAATTTATATTTGGCTGTCACCTCGTTCAAACTGTTGGAATATAAAATATTTTGAAAGTCTTTATAAGTATTTTTGTTGATTTCTGGGAATATCGTTTTTTGATTTTGAAAGCCATCGAAAGACTGCCTGCAGAACGTGAAATATGCATAGCATTTTTTTTGACTTAGGCCAGGTATCGCCAATTGCTTTTTGTTCAGATAGGGAATCGTCTGTCATGAAGACTGCTGGACCTTCCTTATGTCCCCTAAAAAAAGATTCTCCTACTAGTTCTTTAATTTTGTTGAAGCTAGTATTGATAGCATCTACTTCTCAGATGTTGTAATTATAAGCCCTAGTGGTAAAGCTCCACACATTCACTGTGTGTCAACATTACAAATATCCGACTGCCATCCCTATCCATGGTTCCTGAAGAATCAATAAACACAATCTCAGAAGCAGCTTCGACATATTTGTGGGCTCTTTTTATAATAGGAGTACAAATCCTTAAAAAAATAAAACTATGAAAACATTGACAAATTTTTAGATATTATTCACTAACCCAATAACATAATCATTTTCTTCTCTAATTATATCTTTTTTGCACATTGGTCCTTTTCTTGACTGTTGTATAAACTAAGTTTATTTTCTAAAAATATTATTGCTTCTGTAACGAATTTCATAGGGCCATATTTTTTCATAAATTCTTTCATGTATAAGTCATAGCAGTATTTGTAGCTTGGACATTTATTATAGTCTGATAATGCAGTGATGTAGTCATCACAAGTTAGTTGAAGATTGCACTTAATCATTTTTAATGCTGTTTCTGCTGTATGCCCATTCTGGTAAAAATATAATAACTCTTCCCTTACATTATTACTAATTTTGCGAAACTGCAAAGAATCTGCAGTAAAGGTAATATGATTGTGTGTTACAACAACAGTTATTTCATTACATAAAGTGAACAAGGAAAATTATTTAATAATTTAAAAAAATTATCAAACAACTTTCCAAGGAAGATGGCTATACGTATTCAGAAACGGTGAATTATAGAGTCACCCCGACTCAAAATCTGCATACAGCTGTTTCGATCTTATTAGATCTCATCAGTGCAGCTTATTTGACTCGGAGTGAATTAACAAATTTCTAATTGTTCCCCAATACAAATCGTGGTCAGTGTTACTAACCACGTCTGTGAATGCAGATTTTGCGTTGCTGAATACGTATAACCAGCTTCCTTGGAAAGTTGTTTGATAATTTTTTTAAATTATTAAAGAATTTTCCTTGTTCACTTTATGTAATGTATGAAATTGACCATGGTCGACAAGTAGTTTTTTTCATGATTTGATTAACAGTTATTTCACAAGAAGTTTCATGTTAAACTTGAAGTTTTTCTTGTGTGCCCCTGTATTTTTTCCTAATAACATGAATTTTAACTGTTAATTTTGAAGGACAATTGGTATTTCTCGTTTTGTTTTTTTAAAGACAGTTCATAGGTTTTTGAGCATCGGTTAAAGTGGTGACACCTAAAATTAAATTTAAGGCTTACATTATTGTGTGCATTAAGTAACATTTTTTGCATTTTAGTTGATAGTTTTAATAAACTACCTACCTTAGTCTCCTCTTAAGTTTAATCCATTTTCCATTCTCAATATCTGTACTACTGATAACATATGATGCATTTGTTAAAGCTTCAAACTCTGTTAACCATTTCCCAATTTCATCTTGGTTGGTGCAATTAACAGCAAAGTGTAATTGGACGTTTGGGTATTTATCTTCACCTTTTATAATCTTTTTGTCCATAATCTTTGTTTCCCAATCAGTTGGCAAAATACTCTCAAAAAGTTTTAAATTTCAGTTCTTTTTAATTACATGGATAAAAGAATAAACAGGGCCAAAAATATAATTTTGGCTTGGTACTCACATTAATAAATTCCTCATTTAATGAGGATGACACATCTGCCATATCGTAATAAAAATATTTGATACTACAAACAAACGAAACACTGCTGAAAAGAGTAATTATTTCACACAAGCACAAAAACTTGCCCAAAACCAAGAGCCCGCACGCCTGCATATATATTTTTTTGTCATAATCTTTTATTCAATTCCCATAATTACATTATATAACCTTAAGTCTAATAGAATTTAATTGAAAAATATTAATACTAGTGACAAGAAGTGTCCTAAGTCTTGGCCGACTTTACAGTCATGAACTTAAAAATATTACATTTGAGTTTCTGCTCGAAATCACTGTCCTAATGACAGGAATAAAAAATCTTAATCTTGATCCTGGTCTTCTCGGAGTATCATCCTGGGTCTCTTGTGTTTCCACGGTCTGTCTTATTCTCCAAGTCTGGTGACGAGGGGGTTCGGATTGGTTGGCAAGTCAGCATACATTTTGACTGCCGTCGCTCTGATGAACTTGATTACACTCGGCATTTCCAAGTCTCGGTGAATGTGGGAGTTACGGACGTACCAAGGGGCGTCCACAGCCATCATCAGGGATTTATTCTGCACGATCTGAAGCTTGTTGATGTGGCAATGAGCTGCGTATCCCCAAACTGGAGATGCGTAGTTCATTGCCGGTCGGATGATTGATTTGTATAGCCGGATCTTAGTGGCTATACTGAGCTTGCTCCGTCTGTTGGTCAGGGGGTAGAGGTTCGCCTGAATCGCCTTCGCTCTGTTCGTGCAGTGTTCCACGTGAGGCTTCCATGTTAGCCTTCGGTCGAGGATAACTCCCACGCCTGCATAAAAAATTAGGCTAGTTTAAAAACAACAACGGCCGAAACTCCGCCCACAATCATCGTTTTAATTGGCTACTTTGAGTTCCATAACGAAATCCGGGGCTTGATGTACTCTTCCGATAGGTTGTAGGGTTCCTCTGTAAGACATTACTACAGTTTTATCGGTGTTGAAACAAAGCCCATTTGAATCAGACCAAGACTTAATAGCCATCAAATCATTACTTATGATTGATTGTAAGGCTTGCATATCAGTGTTACTCCAAGTTACACTGGTGTCATCGGCAAACAAAGTAATTCTACCACTTATTTCCAAGTCCATAATATCGTTGATGAAAAGAAAAAAGAAAATTGAACCTCAAACCGAGGCTTGAGGTATCCCACTGTCTGTTGATCGTAAATTTAATGAATTCTTACCATTTGCTCGTACCTACTATATATAAATATATATATATATATATATATATATATATATATATATATATATATATAAATATATATATATATATATATATATATATATATATATATATATATATATCAAGGGCGCATCCAAGGGGGGGGCCATGACCCCCCCCCCATACCATGAATATCCTTAAAATAATGAAGTGATTTCGACAAATTAAAATAAATAAAAAATACCCGCAACACCAAAACGAATATTATGTGATTAACACCATACATATTTTTCACATGGTGGAAGAGAAGAGCTTTAATTATTATCTAAGCTGAGAATGCTTAAATAAAAGAGAGTGTGCGAGAGTTCGCTATTAGCTAAATCGTAGAAAAATATAGTTAAATGACTACAAATTAAAACTAATTTATAGTTTTATTTCTTACAAAAGCCATTCATAATAACACTAAATTGGATATAACAATTTCTATTCCCTAGCAATCTTCCAGTAATTTTCTTCTAAACATTTTAATATTTTTCAAGAAATACTCTATTTGTTGGGTTTCCTTGTCAATAATACAATCGATGTCTTGCGAATTGTCTCTCAATTTTTAGACTAATAAAATTTTAATCATTTTGACGTTTTTTCTACCTAGTTGCTTTTTTTAATATATTGAGTTTACACATGTTTCAGCAGCCAAATTAAAAGTTTTCTTTCCGGTGTCAGAATAGACGTAATAATAATTCTTCAGGTATGATAAATTTTAAAAATATCTCTCAAAGCTGTTACGTTACTAATGGCGGTAAATTATGGCGTTGACGTTTAATCTTATGCAAAATTTTGATTTTTTTTTAATGGAAATCTATAGTAAAATTTGAGTTATATGAATCAAAATCTTTCATTTGACTATTGAAAAATGTTAATAGGTTCCTGAGAACCAAAGTTACGGTCGTTCTACGGTGAGTAGCGCAAATTCCAATTTTTACCCATTTACCATTTGCACACCTGGGTATATATTCTCCGGCATTTCAAATCACTGTAACTTCTGACTTATCTGTCCATAAGGTCTTTGGTCCTACAAGGTTCTATAAGATCGCGAATTGAAGGATATGGTCTCGGATATTTATGGGATTGATTTAGATGGTTCAATTATTAAAGAACGTAACCAAGAGACAATATGGTATTTTTTTAACTTTTCGCATTATTATTTTGGCTTATTTTTAAGTACAAGACCGCGTAAAAACGTTTTCGAAAGTTTCACAAAACCATACTCGATCTAAAATATTTCGAGGATCGAAATATGTGCTTATATTTACAGAAGACTCAAAGTAGAAGAGAAATAAATTCAAAAAACCGTAAAATATACCTACTCTTCGAAATTCGCAAAAATGGCAAAAAAAAATTCCTTCACGTGAGCCAAATCAAAAGACATCGATTGCAATGATTGTACTCTTGACGTGAAACAACCTTGTCATTATACTTGAAATTTGTATTAAATGATCATTTTTCATGCCTCAAATACTTAATCTAGTTTGCGATTTTAAATGGATTTTAAATTTGAAAAAAAATTTTAAATCTTAATTTTGACTCCACCTGCACAACCAATTTAACCTTGAATTAAGCATATCATCTCATCGTCATTCTACCACTCACTCTCATAGTCAGTCAAATTACAATTACTCAAATGTGAAAGCAACTGTGATCAAATTATCGTTTGCAATTGAAATATTTATAGTGATTATTACTAGTACTTTCATCAATTATATCGAGGGTTTTATTTAAAATTTAATGTTTTTAAATAAAGTTAATAAATTGATTTTGATATAAAAAAAATTTAACTACACCATTTTGTTGTTTGGCTGAATTACGGATAATTATACAGTTTACTTTCAAACAAAAGGAAGTGCAATTTTTTTACGCTACAATTATACATCCTCAGACTCATGGCCCCCTTCAAAACAATTGCCTGGATCCGCCCTATATATATATATATATATATATATATATATATATATATATATATATATATCTATATATATATATATATATATATACCTAAGGTATATATATATATATATATATATATATATATATATATATATATATATATATATATATATTATATATATATATAATATATATCTATACCTAAGGTATATATATATATATATATATATATATATATACTAAGGTATATATATATATATATATATATATATATATATATATATATATATATATATATATATATATATATATATAATATATATATATATATATATATATATATAGATATAGAATATATATATATATATATATATATATATATATATATATATATATATATATATATATATATATATATATATATATAGATTCAATTAAGTAAGTAACTGCCGATGGTTTTTTAAAAATATATTAATTATAGCTGGGTATTCGGCAAGAAGTTATGATCTAAACAACCAAATTTGTCTCAGTCGACGTTTCGACTCTTTATTGAGTCTTCGTCAGGACATCTACAATTTAAAAAGAATGACAAAGAATGTTACACCGAAACAGTTCGTCTCATATATATAAAAAACAACAAAATTACATGTATACAACAGTTTCTTTGAACTCTAGTTCCTGCAATTTACAAGGAATATACAACAAAAACTCATTTAAAACCGAAAACATGTTAAAATAACGTGAATAAAGCTAAAAAACAGAAATAAATGGGCTCGAAATATCAACTAAATGGTATAAAAATCTGACTGAAACTCAAAAACAAATGCCAAAATTTAATCAAATACTTACAATCAGGCCTTACAACCTAACTGTTTGTAAGTATTTGATTAAATTTTGGCATTTGTTTTTGAGTTTCAGTCAGATTTTTATACCATTTAGTTGATATTTCGAGCCCATTTATTTCTGTTTTTTAGCTTTATTCACGTTATTTTAACTTGTTTTCGGTTTTAAATGAGTTTTTGTTGTATATTCCTTGTAAATTGCAGGAACTAGAGTTCAAAGAAACTGTTGTATACATGTAATTTTGTTGTTTTTTATATATATAAGACGAACTGTTTCGGTGTAACATTCTTTGTCATTCTTTTTAAATTGTAGATGTCCTGAGGAACTCAATAAAGAGTCGAAACGTCGACTGAGACAAATTTGGTTGTTTAGATCATAACTCCTTGCCGAATACCCAGCTATAATTAATATATTTTATATATATATATATATATATATATATATATATATATATATATATATATATATATATATATATATATATATATATATATATATATATATATATATATATAAATATATATATATATATATATATATATATATATATATATATATATATATATATATATATATATATATATATATATATATATATATATATATATATATATATATATATATATATATATATATATATATGTATATATATACAGTCAGATTCCTGATGGGGTTGCAACCCTCTCCAGGGGGTTGCTAGCACAAACAAGCTTCGTATCCCAGATCATGTCCCCCTGTCATAAAAAATCGAGCTGTCTGAGAGTTTTCACAAATTCTGATTCGTTGTTGTTATTGAGGGTGGACACTTTTAAATGAGACAACCTGTATATGTATGTATGTATGTATGTATGTGAGGATCAGATTTTTTTGTTTGTTTTTGAGGGAGAAAAAAAACTATCAAAATTTTGTTAAATTCAATATGAATGAAATATATTTTATAAAAAATTTCAATTAAACTAACAAACTATTTCAAATTACCAAAACTTCACTAATTATATATGTACCTATTAATTTATAAATGATATGGCAATTGGTAATAAATTCACAATAAAGCCGAAATTGTTTTGAGACTTGATAATTTTTCTTTTATCTTGCCAACAAAATTTCAGAAAGAATATATACAAAGCCTTATTACATGTTTTTTGATTTTAAAAACTTACCATTTAGGAAGTAAATCTTAAATTTTTTTTATTTTGTAAACTTTATAGGTATCACACACTTTAAATACTTTAACTTTATTCTTGAAATCACTCAAATAATTAATTAGGTATTTTGGTATTGCAATTTCCATGTAATACAACAACTTCATGATCACATCTGGCATAATTATCAAAAATATCACTATATCCATTTTCTCTCCACCAAGTACAGAGCTGTTTATTAAATCCACAATTCAAAGTTTGAATCAAATGGGGGTATTCATTCCCTACTAAAGTATAAAAATCTTGATCCCCCAGATGACCTTGTTTGAAATTATATTTTTCAGTCAACATTTGAACTGCATTTTTCTTTAAAAGCAATTTGAATTCTTCAGAATTTCTAATTGCATCTAGTTTAAGAAGCAATATTCCTGAATTATAACCTTGAAATCCACGAGAATGAGGCACATTAGGATTGTTTGTTTCATTCCAATGATAATAATTTCCAAATGTTGTATTATGCTTCGATCGGTACAACTTTAAAACATGTCGATACACCGGACTCAGCTCAGGGGCTAAACCAAATAAGGCTGTATTTTTAAATCTATAAAATTCAATTATTATTTTATTAAAATAAGAATCAGATATCTCTAATTTTTACCTTTTGAACTCGTCAAAGAGTAGAGCTATATCTCTTTTGAAAAAAACATCACAGTCCACCAATATTGCATGTTTTTGATTTGTTGGAGCAATACGGTGTAATCCTAGGGAAATGTAAAATAGGACATCACTATAGTAACTGCCTAAAAAGTATAACAGAAGTGATTTTGTTACTGTTTAAATAGCAGTTTAGCAAATACCTGGTTTACTGAAAAAATTAGACATAACTCCTACAATATCATTCACAATTTTAGCACATGAGTCAATGTTGTAAAAAGAGTATGTCATACTTCTATTTGATGTTTCAATCTGTTCAAAAATAATTTTCTCAGCAATTACTCTTGATGAATTATCCACAATTATATTGAACATTAAAGGCACTGAGCTAACATTCATAAGATTTGCGATTAGATTAGTAAATTTATACTTCAGCAAAGAACCTTTATAGACTTTAGTGAATATCAGCCATACATTTTTCTCTTCCTTGGTTTGAGATAGATATGCCATATGGTAATTTTCAGTTAGTTCTTCTGATGTATGCATGAATGTAAAGGCAAAGTAAAATATAACTAAAATGCTTACAGAAAATAATAGGATCAGACAACTTCGTATTCGAACCAACATCGTTTTTATTACGTATACTCATCATTTTTTAAGTATTAACCTTAATAAGTAACAAATTAAATTCTTGTCAAACATTGTAATTAACGCATCCTGCAATCAATTCATAAATTAATTAGAATAATATGCATGCTCAGGCTATTGTAATTATTGTATTGCATATTGGTTTTACTTTACAGTTCTTTTTTGTATTTTGTTTACGACTGTGAACTACTGATCCAATTATTTATTCCTATAACTCTATGACTATGTGCTATTTTTGTGTGGTATTTGAAATGATATATACTTCAACTGTTTCTTCCGGTTAGCCAGTGCAATCAATCTAATTTATTTAATCTACTATTTCGACCTTTGAACTATAAAATATTGTAGGAACTTGAATTCCATAGAAAAATACCAGAATCCTTTCGTTCACCTCCACCGTGATACTCCGCCAATCTATCTTAATGCACTTCTGGTTTCCTCTTGGACGAAGTCACTTATTTTGAATATGCTCCTTTTTGGAGATATAATTTTCGTATATCTAAATTCTTCTCTTTGAATTCGGCTGAAATAGCCATCAAGTCATACCTTGTCAGTCAGTCTTTTCGATAGTATTGTTCCATAGTACGAGTAAATATCTCCACCATTCCATCAGACTGCAGATGTAGAGGAGTTCTAGAACTTCTAGATCTTGTCTTTTTTATATTGAGAATTTCCATAATTTTCTGGAAAACATCTCTTTTGAAATTTCGACTTAAATGTAATTCTAGCAGAACTCGAGAGCAAGATATGAACTGAGGGATCAGTATCCATATAACTATCTCAGTATGTATGTAACATAATACCATCTCGAATTTATTGCCAGGATGATGTAGAAGTTTGGTACAGTATAGCTATTGATGTGGTAGGGCAGAGTCATTGCCAAGGACTTAGATGAAAATAAATACGTACTTGTTATAACGTATTACTTTATGAAAATTTCCTGAGGCATATGCTCTTCCGTATCAACAGACTAGACAGTTCCAAGAAGATCGTATAATAGTTGGGAATGTAGGTACGTATGCCATATAAGTATTCTTTGCTATCTTCATGATTTGTGATAAACTTTTCTTGAAATACAAGAGAGAAGTATTAATGTGGAACATCTATGCTATCAGTATATGACATTTTATGGGATTAATTTCAGGAAGTTGGAGAAGCTTCGGATATTGAATTTATTCTGTAGAATATTTTTAATTATTTGATTTATGTTTACACTACTAACTATTACTCATATTTAAAGTGAATCAATTGATGAATTTATAATTGGTTACCATCAATTGACATCCACTATTTAATGAGTTAACTGCTTAAGTTAAGGGAAAATGCTATTACTTTATGTTTAGGGTCATACTGAGCTGAAAACGCCTGTACAACCCAGATGTTATTGATACACCGACCTGCTAGGATAAATCAGATCGAATAACCGTAAAGTGTCGTTTCTTAGGTGACTGTGCCAAGGAAGTTCGTAGTGTACAGGCTGTCCCATTTTCAATGTCCTTACGGGGTAACTCGATTATTTTTAAAGATAGAGATTTGCGATTTTCGCGAACGTTGGCTACTTTTTTGTGAATCTCATGATACAAAATTTTCATAGCTTGCTTCGTTTTTGTGATACAGGGCGAAGTTGAAAATATTGCATTTTGGCCCCCCTCCTGTATAACAGCTATCTTTAAACTTATAGGAAAAGTAAGGACTGTCTTTTATACACTTTTTACGTAGAATCCAGTGGCGTAGTCACAGTAGTAGGTTTGAAATGAGCTGTCATTGTTTAGATATAACCCAAGGTTATAATTTTTTTAATGGAACACTGTATATTTTTCCTTATTCAAAACACAAATGCTTTGCGCTTTTCAAAAATATATAATACTTATATAATATTCTAAGTATTAGCCCTGTATTTAGATAATTTTCTTTTTTTCATGGCAAGTCAAGACAATGTCACTTTAATAGATCGTTCGGCGCAATAAACAAAAATATCACTTCCATTTATATAGAGTAGAATGAAAGGTATTCGTTCACAAAATATTATTTAATATAAGTTACTAAACAGAGATTTATATGAACACTGCTACAAAACAAAGCTCTATTATTTTTCTGTTGAAAATGTTTTGTGAATATTGTTCAAATTACTGCCCATTATGTTGAAAACACTGCCGACATATTTTGAGGATAGCGCCAATCGACCACAGTTAAAACAAAAGTCTTATACCTAAGTATTCCAAAGCTTCTCTCGTGGCATTCATCAGAGCATCTCGATTTTCGTGCCACGTGTGGTTTTATATATAGCCCCATATGAAGAAATCTAATATAGATAAGTCAGGGGACCTTCATAGTCAGTTAATGGAACCATTATTACCAATCTACTGGTTTTGAAATCTTCCATTAAGATAAATCTTTTCTATAATGAGCCAACGGAATTTTGTCAAGTAGTTCAGAAAGAAAATCATCAAAAATTTCCAAATATCTTTGGTGATTCAAGTTACCGTCGAAAATGCGGTAGGCTAATAATCTTCCTCCAAAAACGAAACAAGATACATTAAAGCCAAATCTGCCTTGTTTTTGACGAACCACTGTAACGTGCTCATTTTTATTTGACCAACAACGATGATTATTCCGATTAAAAATGCCATGCCTACTTATATGACTTTCATCGGACAATACCACTAAAAGCCCAAAATTTATATTTTCTCCCGTCTTTTGTATTATATCACCTACAAAACTCAATACGCTTCTCAGTGTCACCTGGATGCAGCTTGGGATATGTAGGGGGTATATATATATATATATTTAATATCTTCTTCTTCTTTAACCCTTGTCCTTGGAATGCCAACCGAATTTTCAATTTCTCTGCAAGTATTTTTGTTCTATTCTACCTTTGCGAGGACACTAATTTCATCATTTTCTTTCCTATAACTTTTGGCCTAGGCTTTTCAAAAGATTTTTTCTCCTAATTTTCTTTAAGTCAGCCAAATATTATTCTACTGGTTGTCTCCTTTCAGGAAACTTAAAATACCTATCTTATTATCTAACTGACACCCAGTAACTGGGTAATAGTAGTAAATACCTTTCAAAATAGATCTCCATCGCTGGATTTGGATTCAATCCAACTTGGTAATATATCCCAATCATATCTAATTTTTCGTAGTTTTAATATACTGGATTATCATTCGCCATTGTAAGAAAAATTTGTACACTTTAACAGGAACTATAAACATTGTGCACTTGCTTTTTTTTCATAGCCACCTACTAATTAGGTCCAGAGAGTATATAGTCGATAAATAGTGTTTCATTAGAGTTTAAATTTATTGTTTTGTCAAATTGTTTGATAAAGTATATTAAACTATATTTTTTTAATGAAAACTTTTCGTTTTACGCTATACAAATGGAAGTGATATTTTTGTTTATTGCGCCGAACGATCTATTAAAGTGATATTTGTCTTTAGTTGCCAAGGAAAAAAGAAAATTGACTAAATACAGGGCTAATACTTAGAATATTATATATTTTTGTAACGCGCAAAGCAATCGTGTTTTGAATATGGGAAAATATAGTGTTCCATTTAAAAAATTATAACATTGGGTTATATCTAAACAACGACAGCTCATTTCAAAAATCTGACTACGCCACTAGATTCTACGTAAAAAGTGTATAAAAGACAGTTTTCACTTTTCCTATAAGTTTAAAGATAGCTGTGATACAGGAGGAGGCCAAAATGCAATATTTTCAACTTCGCCCTGTATCACAAAAACGAAGCAAGCTATGAAAATTTCGTTTGCGGTATCATGAGATTCACAAAAAAGTAGCCAACGTTCGCGAAAACCGCAAATCTTTATCTTTAAAAATAAGCGAGTTATCCCGCAGGGTGTCTCATTTTGGGTAGATAGAGGGTTGCGGTTTTCGCGACACTGTGCTACTTTTTCGTTAAACTGAAGATGCCACAAAATTTTAATAGCCCTTTTAGTTTTTAAGATACAGGACATTTTTGAAAATGTTACATTTTGGGATCGCCGTCATATCGCCGCTATCCTTCAACTTTTCGAAAAGGTAAAATATCATTCTTATAGATTTTTTTCCGTAGAATGCAGTGGTGTAAATAATTTTTGTCACATATTTACTATTTTTGAGTTATAAAGCAAACCTATGTTTTTTCAAATAGAATAATAGCCTGTATATTCATAGGCTATAAAAATTGCCTTTTTTTCACCTTTTCAAAAATATATAATAGTATGCCTTTTTTTTAGGCAGCATATCAACTTCATATCTCTCATCCCATTAATATTTCTGGTGATTGTATTCATGGATTGGGGCATGACGAATTCCTCGGTTTCTTTCTGAGTCCTCTTTTTTCGTTAGATCAGATATACCAATACATCTGAATTCCATAAATCAGAAATCGATTCATTATTCGAAAACTTCGACATTATCATCGATGATTTCGCATTCACGTAAGCGCTTCCTTCGAGTTTTCCAAAGGTTTGATTATGAGCAGCCCGCTTAGCCCATTGTTAGCAAAAATTTTCCCAAACAATCTCGAAAAAATTATACACGATCACGCTATGAGCAAAAATTTCGTTCATTGATTTATATAATATGTAGTTGATATTTTAGTCTGTTTTAAGGGCTCGATAGACAATTAAAAATAATAGAAAATTTTATCAATTCACTACACCCAAATATTCAAATCAAAACCAAAATTGAGAAGGATGGTTCACTCTCATATTTAAAAACTCGTAATCATAACAACAAACACGACTTTTCAATATATTATAAACCTTCATATGCCGATATCCCAATACACAATACGTCTAATCATCCATTTCAACACAAATTAGCAGCTTATAATAGTATGATACATCGCCTCTTCAATATAAGTACCACTTTCTCAAGAAAATTTCCTCAAAGAACTTAATATAATCAAGCAGATAGTAGTCAATAATGGGTATGACCCAAACATAATAGACAAAATAATACGGAAGAAAAACCATAAATTGGCCATTTCACAAGTATTCACATTGATCAAACCAGAAGGAATTAAATATAATAGCTAAACTTATTTCGGCAATGCTTCTAACAAATTACAATCCTTTTTCTCTAATCTAGATTTCAATTTAGCATTCAGAACAAGAAATAGTCTAGGAAAATACATAAAAAACAAGTCAAAAATAGATAAGCTCAGTAAATGCGGAAATTGCGATAATATATACGTAGGTGGGACAGATAGAAATTTCAAAAAAAGGATTACTGAACACATAACGAAGATTCAATATATGCCAGATATTTAATAAAAGAGAAACATGACTTCAATCCGGAATTCGAAATTCTACATCTCGGAACAAAATGTTCAAAATGAAATCTTATGGAAACTTTAGAAATTAATAGGAATAAAATTCCCAGAAGTTAATTAACAACCAATTGGATGTGAACAGCTCCCTCCTCCTCAAACTTTTCAATGAATAAATGTAGTATGTTCTTAGAATCCCTTAATGGATTTCCCAAATTTATAATTGTACTATGCAAACCTTGTATTAGATATTTTAGTTTCAGTTTGAAATTTGCACCTCATCAAGAAGCTGTAGTGTCAGCGAAACGTGTTGTGCAACTGTTGTTGTTTTATTATATGAGAAAATCGTTAAACTTAGAGTTTCATTTATATATATATATATATATTTTTTTTTTTTTGTCTTAATATGGTCTTGGTGTTAGGTCACCTTAAATAATGTAATTTAGGTTATCTACCAATTTATGGCCTTTTTCAAAATCTATAAACTAAAGGACATATATTACATTAATTTTAACAGTCATCTAAAATATATTCTTACCCTTAACGTAGATAATCAACAAACTAAAATGAAAACAATAGATAATAAAACATACACATATTATCACAGTCAAAGGTGTTGCTAGGTCAGTTATTTCTGAACGTATAGCAGAGAAGCATACAGTTTGGTTGTATTATTTATATCTTTCTTGTCATTAATTGCACATTTTATATTTTTTTGGATTTCCAACGATTAATTAATATACGTCCCTTAGTTTATAGATTTTAAAAAAGGCCATAAAATGGTCAAAACGTCATTTATATATTTATTTAAAATCTAATCCCGTTTTAAAATGCTAACTTTCCAAAATATTACTTTTCTACCCAGTTCAAGGACTCCTACTCATAAAATAAGATACCTATATCTGTTGCTTTTAGTTCATTTTTGGAACAGATGAGTGATCAGAACTTGGAAAACTTTATTGAAATGAGAAATATTTGGATTAGAATATACTAAAAAAATTATTTATATACTAGATAAACATAATATGATTTGGAAATTTAAAATTATTGAAACATCTTGAAATAATTATCTCATCAGTCTATGCTGCCTAATTATTTATTATCGATGAAATTATTTTGATTTGCAAATTAGTCGATAAAATAAGATAAAGATACCATAACATAATTAATTCTAGATAATTGTTCCATGTTTTATACCTACATAAATACTATATTCTAAAATATCAGATATCCCTGGAAAAGCTATACAATTTGTTTCGAAACTTCTCATTTGAAAATGTAATCACAAAAATGAAATCCAAGAAAAAATTGAAAAATTCAACCAACTCTAATTTGAAAATGTAACAATAATATAAGATCTTAAATGGTCTCTACATTGTAGCTCTTTTATTATAAAGTTTGTTCATCATATTTTAACTAGCATGATTCACTAAGAAAACTGAAAAATATTCTCTATATAAGTGAAATATGTAAATATTTTCACTTATATAGAGAGTTTCACTTTCACAGTCAAATATATAAATGATACTAGAATTTTCTTAGTGAATGCAATTTATTATTTCTCCGTAAACCCATTTTCCTTATCCTTCTCCAGTATTGCTTAGAATTAGGATCAAGTTCTTCTATGGGAATAGGACCAGTTCTTAGAGTCCATAACCAGTCAGGATATTCATTATCTGGTTTTAATTTTACCTCATCTCCCGTTTTGTAAATATTTATTCCCATTGCATAGTTCACCAATTTCTCAGGATCACTTTCTACTGGTAAAATTCTTTTCTCTACAGCAGCAGCAACCTTGCCAACCTTTTTTTTTTTCAAAGCGCCACCAATCATACTAACACCTAGAAATTCATATTTTCAGATGAATATAATAGAATTCTATAAATGGTCTACTTGAGCCTTCTTTCTTCGCATAATTTCTCCCTATTACTGAATGAATTTTCTTCAATGAATTCAAAGTTCCGAATAAGGTGAAATTCATTTTATAAATATGTTAATAAATAAGTAACAAAGATTTACGTTTTTCCAAATCAAATGGTGAAATTGGCAGGTTAGGACAAAGCAAAGTTACAGTGTTACCACAGAGCAGTGTTGTTCCAGGGTCGTTTTTTTTGGTGCGTTATTTGTCAGATGAAAAGTGCACTTTAGATGTCAATGGTGCACCACAGGACACAAACCATAGAGCAATGAATAGTATGAAAAAATATCAGATCATAGACAAAGAATTAGGTTATTTATCTATGATTCAGACGGTGAAGGCTGAATATATAATATATTAGACTAATTTATATATATATATATATATACACAACGAACAAATATATATTTCAACGAACGTGGAACAGAAATAAAAAGTAAAAAAACAATAAAATGCAACAAAACTCAAACTCGGAATAAAATAAATGAACAAAATAATAAACAATAATACTGATTTTGCATTATCACATTAATCAGACATTTCAGAGTTGGTACTTTCTAAAAAACCCAGATTATAACTTAAGTGTTTTATCAGGTCGCCATTCTAATGACTCTTCAGGCAGCATTTTCATTCTATCTTTCACCCGTAAGATGATGGCAGAACAAGTTTTTATTAAGAGTCGATTTCGGAGGGCAGTTTTGGTATTATTTAATTCTGAGAATATTCTCTCAGCAGCTGCGGACGAATACAAAGCTAACACAGTTGACACGATAATCATTAAATTTGGAAACATATGAACCCCCAAAGAATTTTTCGTGTTTGCTACATTACACCAGAAATCCGTAAGGTCCATATTCGAAGTACATTGTAGTATGCTAATTTCTGACAAAAGCTGCCACTCAATATTAGGAGCCTCAATGTCAATTTCTATATTTGGAAAAAAATTTATGAATTCACTGACTGAATTCAATGCTATTTCTGGTATAAAATTTGCAGCAAATTTAAGGTGGGGATCATTAAAATGAAATCGAGATCTCAATTAGCCACAGAACTCAATATAAAAATTAAGAGCTCTCGATCTAAAGTTTTTAAAAAGTGCTGGTTCATCTGGCCTCAATTTCATCAGTGCATCTGCTTTGGCACACACATACAACCGTTGATATACTAACCTAACAAGTTATAATTTGTATGCAGATAACAGAATAAAATAAATTACAATGATGACTGATGCGGTTTGACACTAATTCACAGATTTTAAATATTTTCTTTTACTTCATTCCACTGATTTTATATTTCTTCATCTTTGAGTACAATCTATTACATTATTGTTATAAAGTTTCAAGGAAAATGAAAAGGTGCACTTTTTGAAGAAAATAAGTAAAGTGGTGCTGCAGTGCACTCTTAGTTCAAAAAGGGCGTCAAAGTGTACAATTGTGCAGCCATGAACAACACTGCCACAGAGGCAAGTGAGAATTATGGTACAGCGTTGCTAGAATTATCGATTCTTCTTCAAACATATGTTACAAATTTTTTTTCGATCTGCAAGCACAAATCAGAAGACTTTTTTTTTAGTATACATATTGTATTACAGATTGGGTAGCGATGATTTCCACACACAATCCAAACAAAATTCCTTTTTTTTAGTATCACACATCTCGTACTTGCTGTTCCATAATTATTTATATTATAGGTCGAAAAACCTCTAGGTTAAAATTATGTTACAATTATCGATTATGGTACAATTATCGATTGAGAACAAATTATGTTACAAATAATAATGTTACGAACGGCAACGCTGCAAAGTTATAACGAGTTAATTTTTATGATTTCGTCAAATTAGTTACAAAAAATCATTGAAACCAATTCTGTTTATTAAATTTCTGGGTCCAGAAATATCGTCTAGATTTTAAAAAGTGGTTCTAAACGTTACGAAAATGGCTAATGTCGACTCTGTGTGTTCTGAAATATTCGAATAACGTTGAAGTAACCGCCCTCTTAATTCGAAGAATAGAAACATTTAAAGGAAGATTCTGGAAGGAATAACAAGACATATTAAAGCGACCATAGAACAGACTGTAAAGTATACAGTGAACTACCTCTTGGGTGCATGGTGCAATCGCGTTGGGCGCTTACACGCTTAGAAGCACAGATTATTGGCGTTCGTGTTGGCCTACTAGCGCTTATAGACGCTTTGGCTTTGAACATTAGTTATTTCAACATGGCGAGGGTCAGATCTTCTTTTCTTAAAGCTTAAAGCGTGTGAGCGTCCAACGCGAATGCACCCCTTGTGATGAAGAAAAGCGAAGCCTGTGTTTTGAAGTTATTAAAAAGTGAACAGTTATTAAAAAGAGTACCTATTGTGTTATGAATAAATACTGATTTATTTATCAAATTTAGTTATTGGAAATCATCCTAGCGAACCTGAATCCGTCACAATACAGTAATTGGCGACTGAAATTAAGATCGTAGCGCCAGAACGGCTAATATCGGTACTACTCTTTGGGCCATTAACGGTTTGTTTACATCGATTGGGAATGGTATTTACGCTCATTTCATTTTGAGTTTTCGAACGTTTAGCTTCGTAATTTGTGTTTTTTTGGACTTCGTATTTTCCAGTGGTTCATTGTATTTCGATTGAGGACAATATTATCTCTGTTCAACAGTAGATAACCTACCTACATCAAGTAGAAATTTACACTGAGTTTTTATCATTGAACATGAAAATCAATAATAAAATAGAGGGGAGGACAAATAAATTGATTGGTTAGAGGAACTATATATACATCATGAAAAGGCTGTATGATAGAACACCTATTTATTTAAAAAGTAAAAAAACTTTAAAAAGTTTCAAGAAAACATCTCTGACATGTCTACTTTCATTACGAACTGAAGAAGTTTTGAGTATAAAGGACAAAACTAAGTACTTACCAGTAAAACTGAAAGAAACAACATGAGATAAAAGAAGTATTCACATGAATACTCTTCTTGAATGGTTTGAACGTAATGAGTTATTATATTTTTTGAATTTTCCTGACGTATAACAGCTCTCCTAAAAGTACGGTGGACTTCTGAGAGTCTAGTTTTTTTATAGAATCTCCGATGTCCTGGTTATATAATTGAATATTTTAGTTTTTACTTAGCTATAGAGTCAAGTTTTATTTCATTTTCTTGATTTTATGATAAACTGTTATTCTGGTCGTGCAAATAAACATAATTTATTATTATTATTTTAATAGTATCTCTGGTTGTTAGATGAGAGATAATACAATTATCTAGAATCTCTGGAATGGCTTAGGATCAGATTGGGATAAAAGTGCAAGTTTTTTGTTGGAACAGCATTGGACTTCAAAAACCCTACTTTTTCGGTTAGCTGATAATTGCTCGTCATCAGTTGGTGTAATTCTATATGGAAAAATCCACAAACTTACTGCAGGGACAACTCTCTCACGTTCAGACACTTCTTTTCAATCTTCAAGTTATGAATCCACACATTTCTTCTGTCCATCATTTTCTTGTTTCCCAACTTTGTTTGGAATACAACTTTGAATTGTCCAGCTTTCGGAAAGATATGTAAGCTATATTCGGGTTTTTTTTGCCCAAGATGAACAATAAGATACACAAAAATAGTGATTCATCTCTTCTGCACGTTTGTAAATGATCCCAAACAAAATTAAAAACAATTAAAACTCAACAACTTCTCATATAAAATTCACGTAAACAAAGCAATCTATGGCCCATACGTTAGTAGTATTCGACAGCTGTAGGGGGCGTATCGCTTACCTACGTTCACCAATTACCTCAGCAAAAAATATAGCCCATCTTGATTACAGTACATCATATTCTGTGGTTTCAAGTAATTGCAGAGACATAGAACAAGAACATAGTTCGCAAGATTTCTCTATAAGTTTTCTCTTTTCTGATATTTCAAGAAATTGGACAAGATGGTAAGCAATTTTTTAATTTCTTTCAAATCTTTCGAAGTTTGTGAGATTCTAAGATTACTATTGCCTCACTGTGTCATAGTTTATCATCCTTTTTAGATATTTTTATTTTTCTCTTTATGTTCCCTAATTTTGCATAGGTTATGTATTTAATTTCAGGGTAAAGTAAAGTGCTCAGAATTAAGGACTAAGGACAAAAAGGACCTTACCAAACAGCTTGAAGAGTTGAAGACTGAATTGACCAGTCTAAGAGTTGCCAAAGTAACTGGTGGAGCACCTTCAAAACTGTCAAAAATGTAGGTTTTGTTATAAATTATGTTTAGTTATAAAGTCTAGAAGTCTTCATAGAGAACTGATTCATTCATACATAAGTATCATAATTTGTCAGATCATTAAGCTATTACAAGATTCAGATTCTTCGTTCTCAGCCATAAACTAGTATGTTACAAAATTCTTTAACAGATATGAGGGTTCTTGATAATTGTTATTCAAATTTGTTTCATCCATATCTTATTTTACTTTTCTCTTTTAGCCGAGTAGTGAGAAAAGCCATTGCCCGTGTATACATTGTTATGCATCAGAAGCAAAAAGAAAATCTAAGGAAGCTGTATAAAAATAAGAAATACAAGCCTTTAGATCTTAGACCTAAAAAAACAAGGGCTATAAGACGTGCTCTGACAAGTCATCAACAGCGTTTAAAGACACCTAAGGAAATCAGGAAGAGGTCTGCATTTCCTCCAAGGAAGTTTGCTTTAAAAGCATAAACTGTATTTGTTAAATAAAATAATTTCCTAAAAATTCTTCTTATACTATCAGTTAACTCTCCAAAAGTGATAAATTGCTTGGGTTTATTTTTTGTTATTTTATTTTTTAAGTGGCAAACTACATATGTAACAGGTTTGAAAGAATAATTTAATATTAGTAGTATAATTCAGATTTAAGTTATTCATGACTTAAGAATGTTTCATTGCTTTAAAATTTTCACTCAATACTATATAAACC
The DNA here is from genome assembly GCA_030704885.1 of Cynegetis impunctata. Lineage (NCBI taxonomy): Eukaryota > Metazoa > Arthropoda > Insecta > Coleoptera > Coccinellidae > Cynegetis > Cynegetis impunctata. The sequence continues at coordinate 389,567 of JARQZK010004377.1, forward strand.
CAAAAGAAGTAACTATGAAGTTATTAACAGGAATTATTGAGTAACTGACATAGTTACCATTGTTCAAAATATTTCCAGTATAACTATACATGTAATTTATTATGCAGTTTCTTAAAGAAGGAACTGCTTTTATGAATGCATTTAATGATACTAAACTAGTCTGATGTCCAACGAATGAGGTAAGTTCGCGATAAACAAACCTGTTACTTAAAAATGAATCATTTTTATGACTAACATATTTTAAAAGTTCTGGCTAAGAATATTCAGTCCTTCCGACAATGTAGCTGCATTTAAAAAGCACAACATTAATTATGATCAAATTACAATTCTGATTGTTTCAGCAATACTTTCAATGAAGAAAACATTGATTTTTTATTACGAAATTTATATTCCACTTAATATTTTATCTCTGAAACTTGAATTTGTAGCAGAATAGAAATTAATCACAATTAGGTATTTAATTCATATACATGGCCTAGATCTGATTATTAGTATGGCAAAGCTTTCAGTGAAGAAAACCATACTGATTGTTCAATACTATTTTATTAAAAAATTTATATTCCATTGAATATTAGATTTCTGAGATTTTAACGTGTAGCAGAATATAGAAATTCATCACAATATGTCCGGCATTTAATTCAAAAATAATTATCAGAGTATTTGAATTTGAGAATCAATTAAATGCTTTATTACTGCATGGCCGAGTCTTTTCTTGAAAATAAAAATCACTAACTTAATTCTTACTGAAAAATTCCATTCACATTTTCACTATTAGTTGATTGTCCATCATTCATTTCATAAGAGGATGGCTTGAGAACAAACATATATACAGAATATAGGCAATTAGGAAAATTATGTTGCTTCATCTGTCTGTAACATATTAAATTTGATTCAGTAAATATTTGTTTCATCAATGACAATGGTCTAGTATATGAAGAATCTTTTTCATCCATTTCCATGGTATCACTGGATGTAACATTTTCTTTAACAATTATAACTCCATTTTGTCTCAATGCTTTCCTAAAAAATAATATTACCATTTATTTGAAAGATTTTTAATAATTTCATGAATTGAATTTAAAATTTTTAACTAACTTGCACATTGTGAGAAACTTTATAAGATGAGAGTTTGTTAAGTGTCCTAAAACCCATTGCATCCAAATAACGTCATATTTGCCTGAATCAGGTATAAAATTTTGTAATCCACAGCAATAAAAATGTCCAACTTTTTTAATGGAATGAGGACCAATATAATTGATAGCTTGATCCAGAAATGCTTTATTTTGATCAACTAAGTCAACTTTATCAAATACATCTGCTAAAAGGTGTTTAGTTATTCGGCCAATACCAGCTCCACAATCTAATGCATATTTCCTATCAGGAGGATTAACTGAGTGAAAAAGTTGCTTCAGTAATAATCTTGAACTTTTAATATCATTTTGAGAAATAGAAGAAAATCCACCCAACATTCCATCAATTGTTGCAGGAATTTCTGACCAATATTCTTCTGCATCAAAGTAAAATTTTCCGTTAACGGGATCATTAAGATCTATTTCCGTTGTCATAATTCCTTAATAATTAATATTTCGAAAATCACCAACTACAATAATACTTTTTTCTATAAATTTAGTAGGAAACGAAAGATCTAACCTAACGTAGGTTAAGAAAAATGATTATATTCTGTGCTTACTGTTTGACAGCACAAAATATGTCTCTCCTTCTTTTATTGGCAAGGACAACGATAGAAATCAGGTGATCTGATCGCTTGATTTGGAAATCTTGGTGAGTCCATTATATGGGTCTTTTTTGTACAAAACGTAGCTCCTACGTTGTATGAGGAATGTAAGAAATTTTAGGGCAGCTCATCTTTCAACGCCTTGTAATTCTTTTCCGGGAGGTGGATAATGTTAAATGCTATTCACGAATAGTGAAACTTTGATGATTAAAAGTCTCATTTCTGCTGTCGAAAGTATTAATGTAAAATAAAGTTTAAACTTTGAAATAAAACAACAGTTGACTTAAGTTATATATAATAGTTATTTATGTACCAAGTCAGTAAAATGATTCTTTATAAAACGAGTCTGGAATTATGAGCCGAGCGAGCGAAGTGAGTGAGGCGAATAACAGACGAGTTTGATAAAGTCATTTTACTGACGTGGTGCATACAAAATTTTATCGCCAACCGTAAAAATTTATAATTGAAAAAAAAATAAAGATACTGCAACTTATTACATTTTATTATGACAAAGTAAAACACATTTAGTTATTATTTGTGATGTTAAATAGATATCGTCTGGCGCATTTAATAAAAATTTAAGTATTTCAACTTGTGAGAGTGTTTTTGACTTTTTGGGAATATGATTTTTGCCTTTTTATTTTAAAGTTTCTTATATTTAGTAATGTCCACGTCATTATTTGCTGAAAGGGTTGCTTTTACCATAGAGTAATACAACCACATTGTAGAAGGAGAATATTCGTTAGATAAATCGGAAAAATACGCCAGTAAAACGTTTTCACTGTATTTTTTAATTCCATGTTAATTGCACCACTCCATAAATATTTTAATGGCGATTGTATTTTTCGACTGATTTTTGTGGTAATATTTCAAATGTCGTCTGCTGTAACGACTTCTTCTGAATTTCGGGCGGCGTGCACTGGCGGTCTTCTTCCATTATTTTTGATAAAAATTCAAGACTAAAATGAACCTGACAGCAAATCGCTATTTACCTAACAAGTGCGGAAATTGAGTTTTTCCGCACGAGTCTGCCGTTCACCGAACGAGGCGTAGACGTTCGGTGAAGCAGCCGAGTGCGGAAAAACATTTTCCGCAAGTGTTAGGTACAATAGTTTTTCTACGAGCGTGAGGAAAGTCAACAGAACTAATCAAAAGTTGAGATATTTTTATCTGATTATAAGTGCTTATAGTTTATTTAGAAACATATTTTATTAGATTATTGATAAAGTAAACATAAAGTAAAATATTATTAACAATAATAGTTACATGTCAAAATCTAATACCTAATTATTTATATTATAATTTATTGTAAAAGTACAATTATTTGCATTACTTAAATTTATAGCAGATGCTAGTTGCTTGTTGAATGGCTGTAATTTTGGATCTGTTGCTGTTCTGGGATATTAATGTCAGTCGAGTGTAGTTCATTTTCGAATTCCTGTTCAAAGTTGTGCTGAGTACTTGGGCCTGGCTGTATGTCAGTGGAGGCGATAGAGCTACTGGTAGTGGCTGATTGCGGTCTGAATATCTTGCTTGCAATAAACTTTTTATTTTCCAGGGATTCATCCAGATATCCTTCGGCGACTTTTGTTGATTGCCACCCGCCATGACGTTTAAGATTCGTTATCCCTACTCCAGCATCTGCAAGGGCCGTGGCAGAAGAGCGCATATAGCAGTGTCCAGTGTAGGCTTCTGGATGCGGAAGTCTTAAATGTGCGGCTACACCTGATGGTATCTTCCCAAATTTGTTTATACCAACACACTGGATACTGCATTCTCCGTTGTGATACTGGACAAAAAATCTCTTGTGAGGAGAATGTTTCGGTCTAAGCAATGTATATTTTCTGACACACTTTAAGTTCCTCTCCCCAGTAATTACAAAACTTCTACTTATGTGCCTTTTATTGTCGGGTATTTTAACTAAAATCATGGAGCTTTCCTCTTTCACGTTTTCGATTAATAAATTTGTTAATTCTTCCCGCCTGCACGCCCCAGCTATTCCGAAAATTGTCGCCACTTTATGGAGAAGATAGATGTTATCAGGAGCATTGGATAAAACTTTCTCTATGCCATCTGGACTTAAAATTTTTGATTTTTTTTGGTCTAAAACCAACCATCTTTTTCTTGAGAAAAGCAATTACCTTGAAATATCTGCTTATGTTGATATTTTTCTTGAGCTTGAGCATGGTTTTCAGCATTGAATATTTTGACCAGAGTGTGGATGGTTGACAAGATGCAGATAATTCGGAAAAATACACTAAATGAAATGAATCGGCTGATAAAAATTCTCGAGAAGCAATCAATAACCCGAACCAGGCAGCGCTGCAATACACTCCTCCAATTGATATGAAATCCTTCATCAAAAATAAGATTAAGAACGCTTGGAACACTGAATGGCAGGCCTCACAATCGAAACTACAAGAAATCAAACCGAACGTGGGACCTTGGCAAAATCAATTAACGAAAAGAAGAGAACAAGTGATAATGACTCAACTACGCCTAGGTCACACTAAGCTCACATATGAATACTTGCTGTCTAGACAAAATGAACCAACTTGTGATATGTGCGGAGCTCAACTAACAGTGAAACATATTATAGTGCAGTGCCCTTTACTCCAAATTCAAAGAGACACATTTAACATATCCTCTAACTTAAAAGAAATGTTACTTTATAGTAATAGTAACAAAATCATTGTATTTTTGCAAAACTTAGATTTAATTAGGAAATTATAAATATTATGTATCAACTCCACCGCCTATAATCCAAAGGGTTAGTGCGGTTATTTGAAATAAAAAAAAAAAAATCTTATTTATCAAAAGGTGTAATGCCCTTCCTTACGCTCCATTTGCAAAAGATCTCGTATTCTTTTTCATATCTTCTCTTTGATTTTTCTGGTAACAGGTCCGTTTTCACATTTTCTGCTGCCAGAAGAATCTCATCGGGAACTCCCTCGCTTGTATTTTCATCGATTCCCTCGAGACAAATATTCAGTTTTAATGAGGATTCACTTATTCACGAGCAAAATATTTTAGAAATGCACTGACAGTTTTCTGACAATAAACAAACAAAAATGAAAGTAAATAGCTGATTAGTTACACATGGTAACTAAAGCATTTCGCAACCACCATAATATACCGGCTTATTATTAATTTGATATATTGAGGTGGAAAACTATTTCCACACGATCATCACAGAATTCGCCAATTCTGATATCAAATTTGATTACAGAATGCTGGAATTCTCTCTCTTGAGATTGAAGAATATTCTGCAACACCTCTGCCCCCATGCAATTTAAATGTATTTGCATTCTCTCCCTTGTTATAGAATAATATTCTCACACTGGCTAGCAATAATAACATTAGCCTTGACGCAGTTGATTGTCATCGTAGTGGCAAATTTGAGTAAGTGTCAAAATTATTGCTGTCACGTTTCCTTTCGAAAATATGAAAAGTATCATTCAAATATATTAAATATTTAAAATCTTTGATCGTGGAGAAAGTATAGTCTGCCACTCGGTTAGAAAGAAAATTCGTGATGCTCGTGGTTCCTCACGCTCGCCTTCGGCTCGCGCTCGGAACTTTTCCGCTCGCATCGAATTTTCATTCTAACCTTGTAACAGAATATACTATTCCACACGGTGCGGGAAAATTAAATTTCCACACTGAAATGTGTGTGGAAAACTCAATTTTCCGCCCGCTCGTAGAAAAAACTATTTCTGCTTAATATCAAACAGTCCTGGTTGTATTGATGAATATTTGCGGCAGGTAAAATACTTGATTTTTACAGTAAAATAAAGTGTTGTTTAATTCCGAAAATTGCTATGGTAATGCATGTCTCTATTGACGGTTGCCGATAATTATCTACTTCTATTGAATAATATATTCATTATTCAACTGTGTTTTAGCAATTAATAGTATCTATTACCAAACAGCGTGAGTAATAATAACTCACTGCTATAACTCACTATTATATATATAGTCTACTAAGCTCCCAAGTAAGATCGACCGTCACTCATCTGCTAATGTCACTTGAATAATTCTGACGTTTTCAAATTAAGTTAATACTACCTAATTATTGTGAATTTTGTGCTGAAAAAGATGGCATTTATTGTTATAGTCGTAGATAAAGTATAGTATTCAACTTGCGGTAATGGTCATAACTCACTTGATTAATTACAGCACGAGCTGCAAGCGAGTGCAAACTTCATCTGCGTGAGTTATGACCTACATTACCGCTCGTTGAATAATATACTATTATGTACCAAGTCAGTAAAATGATTCTTTATCAAACGCGTCTGGGATTATGAGTCGAGCGAGCGAAGTGAGTGAGGCGAATAACAGACGAGTTTGTAAAGTCATTTTACTGACGCGGTGCATACAAAATTTTATCGCCAACCGTAAAAATTATATTAAAAATATATAGTAGTATATATTATTAATTATATTTTTTAATTCCATGTTTATTGCACCACTCCATAAATATTTCATACTGGCGATTGTATTTTTCGACTGATTTTTGTGGTAATATTTCAAATGTCGTCTTTAACGACTTCTTCTGAATTTCGGGTGGCGTGCACTTCTTCCATTATTTTTGATAAAAATTCACGACTAAAATCTATTTCTGTTCAATGTCAAACAGTTATGGTTGTATCAGCTATATTTCTTTTATTATTATTTAATGGTTCGACAGATTGAGAGATATCAAATTTGTCGGAATTGATTGTTCAATATTATTTTGAATCGCCTATTAATTTCTATAATTTTCTATCCTTTTATTCCTTCTTAATACACACTCCTCATAGCTCACCCTCATTTTTCTCACCTTCCTGACAAGAAGAGTGGTAGATGGATATTCATTCGCTTATAAATCGACATACCGACCATACCGTTAATATTGAGATAAATACAAAACTCAGTGCAAATTAAATGCATCTTTTATGTCCATTTCTTCGCAGTCCTATTCAGCTGTTCCAGATTTTCTGATAAGTTATTAGGTAATTCATTTTTCTCAGATGTGCTTAGTTTTTTTGTCTGAATTTTCGTTTTCGCTTACATTTCTTTTCCATACTTCCAGTTTTCGATAATTAAAAGTATTAACAGTCCGCCACGCAACATTTTTGGACCTTCACATCCGGATTTTAAAGCCTTTCAGTTTACAAATTGATTCAATAAATTTCTGCTGTAGTAGATTTGTACAATTAAAATTTCGAAACTCTTAATTATTGTATGCTGGAAGCACATTTATCGAATTTTATATCTCGATCGTTGTCGATTTCAATAAACGCATCTGTTGATAGTTTTCTCAATTCTTGACGAAACGAATATTCAGTTTCAATAATACATTACTTTTACGTTCTTATTTATCGCTTGATTCCGTATTTTTCGCAGGAGACTTTATCTGGTGCTGAAGGCAAGAACAAAGATCAGCTTTCAAACAATTGAAGAGATCTCTGAGCTCAATCAAAACTTGGACCAGTCAAGCCCTGTCTTGGAAACTCCGACCCCAGGTATCATATATGATACCTTAGGTTTATATTTTATTCTCGGCCTCCAGCTCCATTAAGCCGACTGTACTTGATGGTATCATATAGGATACCCTGCTAAATATGCGCCTCATTTTTTGATGCGATGTTGGTTGCGTACGGCGGCAAGAAAAGTCAGTCGATTGTTTATGTTTACAAGTGCACGTGCTAAGATGATGCCTCTACCGCGAAATAAAAGTAAGTAATTGTTTGTTTTATTTATATATATTTGTTGAACGTGTACTACAGAACATATGGAAAATGTGGCTTCTGTTTCAAATATTACAAATAATTCGAAATGAGGGATTCGGTTAACGTGATACCTTGGGTCTCACTGACTACAAAATTTAATTTCAATGTAAAAATCAGATTTTGGGTATTTCACGAGGAACCGAATAAAGTTCACTTTTTATTTGAAATATTATTTTTTGAGGGCCTTTGACCGAGTTGGAGGAGTACAAAGAGCTCTCAGCTTAGACCTCGATTAGTAGGACCTCTATGATATTTCTTCGGACGATGATGAGGATGAACCTTCTGAACAAAGTGAAGGAAATTCGTAACAAAGTGAATGTGAAGAAGAAGAGACACCACCTCTGAAACAAAGGAAGGTACAACCTGTTCCAGATAGAAGATTCAGGACCGTTGGTAACATCCACCTACCAGTATTTACGAAGCAAGAACAAAAAACAAGATCAAAATGTCGATTTTCAAAATGTGGTAAATTAACGTTTGCCAAATGTAACGCATGCAATATTTATCTTTGTTGTACCGTTAACAGAAATTGCTTCGCGCTCTTTAATCAATAAATTGTTTTTATAGATCTTTTGTTTGTGTATGCCTCTAGACCCAACGTATCATATAAGATATCTTATTTTTTATATCATACGAAACTACCTTCTCACAAACTTTCAATCCTATTGCTCCAATATTACGCCCTTTATCATGGAAACAAGATTAATTTCTTCCCCAGGGGGTCAACCCCCCAACCAATTCGGAACAAAATCAATCCCATCCAAGATATCTTTCGAAAATACCTACTTACAAACTTTTAACCCTATTACATAAAATAGGGACTTTTATCGTGTATACAAATTTGTTACAAAATTGCGCCTTCTGTCGTGTAAACAAGATTTATGTAAGTGAATATCCCTAATTTTGACAGGGAATATTTAAGAGTTCAGGACAATTTCTATGTCAGAGAGCTCTGCAGTCTGCTCCAATTAAATCTACTAATGAATTAAAAAATCTGTACTCCGTTTTCCACTTAACGTAATAGGGAACTACAATAGCACACTATCATCGATATATTTATAATTTTTTGAGCTTAAATTTGACTCATCCCATTCAATAGAAGAGCCTTGTTAAAAAGAACATACGACTTACGAATCGAATCGATAATATAAATGCTGCTATATCCTTAATATAACAATTTATTTTTATAGGATGTTTCACCTTGTTATTTTTCAAGCCAATTTAGTTTTTGTAAAACAAATGCAAGAGATTGTTTATTATCACAATACTATTTATTTTTCTTTAATTTCACATAAATTTAGGGCCTTCGCATTTCTTCTTGGGCGGGGAGGTATTCTAGGACCATGGTGATATTGAATAGTATATATATATATATATATATATATATATATATATATATATATATATATATATATATATATATATATATATATATATATATATATCGAGTTTTTTGAGATTCAACAAGCCTGTTATTGCTAATAATTATCAAGAAAGTAGAAATAGTTCACAGGCAACAACAATTCAAATAAATAGTTATATATATATATATATATATATATATATATATATATATATATATATATATATATATATATATATATAGTAGTAGTAGTATTTATTAATCACCAAATAACATGAATTTACAAAAACATACAATAGAAAAAAGAAAGAAATGAGCGACTAATATAGGTAGTAGGGAAGGTTTGTCATACCGAGTCTTATTAAGTGATATTTTTCATATATATATATATATATATATATATATATATATATATATATATATTTATATATATATATTTATATATATATATATATATATATATATATAATTATTCATTCGAATTGTTGTTGCCTGTGAACTATTTCTAATCTTTTGATAATTATTAGCAATAACAGGCTTATGTTGAATCTCAAAAAACTCGATTTTATTGAAAAGTTGACGTTTCGCCACGACATTCGTGGCTTTATCAAAACTTAAAAAAAAATTGAAATTTCTTTGACATTTATTGATTTGAAAAAATTTGAATAGAAAAAGACTACTATGTCTCACTAAAATTTTTTTCGGCTGTGGCCGTTCTTTGTTATTTATTACGTGCTATTCAGTCCAATATTAACATTCAAATCTGTTATTATTAGATGGTAAGGGAAACCACAGAAACCTTTACCCACGTAATGTTCGAAATAGGTTCAAATTATTTTGATTTTGAAAAGTCAAAGAATAGTGTACTATTTATCTTGTTTTCAAAAATTTCTCATTGCGGCTGTGGCCGTCTTCAGTTATTAATTACGTGCTATTAAGTCCAATATCAACAGACAGGTCCGTTGATATTAGATGGGAAGGGAACCACAGAAACCTTCACCCACGTAATGTACAAAATAGGTTTAAAATATTAGAATGTTGTCTTTGAAAAGACATTATTTGTAATTTTAGAGATCACATGTTCTAAACTATACTTTCCTTTTAGAAAAATTGAAAATTCTAGATGTTTAATAAAATCGAGTTTTTTGAGATTCAACAAGCCTGTTATTGCTAATAATTATCAAAAGATATATATATATATATATATATATATATATATATATATATATATATATATATATATATATATATATATACAAGAGTAATCGATCAAATCGATAACACGAAGAATTCTGTCTTATATTCATTTGCTGCCTGTATAGGGGATAAAATCGGAGAGTTTGTTACTAGCGGTGTGTAAATGTTGCATTACATCGAATTGATGTGGCAACTTTTTCTCAGTGAATATAGTAGCCACCTTCGGGTGTCAGGACGTACGAGTTCTCGTTGCCGAAATGCTTTCTTCTATCTGTAAGATGTGGTTCATTTGTTTCCGACTGGTGGCGCTGTGTCATACTTATATGCCATTGAGTTACTAGAAGGAAAATATAAGAACGTTTGAAATATTTGGTTGTTTATCACTTTCGATGGATGGATGATACTGATGAGCCCCAAATAAGGGCGAAACAGTCTGTCTATCATTTCCGTTGATTGTGATAAACAACTTAATATTTCTAACATTTACCGTCCAAGGTATATGGGAATCTGTCACCTCAGAGGACGAAAAAACCAAATTTGTATCGTCAGCATACAGAACAGGCAATAGGCATTTCTTGAGAATGCAAGGAAAGATATCAGGAAAATCATTACTATAAATATCGAACAGTAACGGTCCCAGAATACTTCCCTGAGGAACTTCCGAACAAACAATACGCTGCGATGAGTAGCAGGTGGATTCACTATTGTGTAAACAAACCATTTGATGTCTATTATCAAGATAACCTTTTATCAACCTCAGCTGATTTTTCCTTATTTCATAAAACTCAAGTTTACGACAAAGCTGGACATGGTTGACTAGATCTAAGGCATTCGACAAATCAAGCAAGATTGCAGTGTAGATTTCATCTCTCTCAAGAGCCATATATATACCGGTTGTTGAAAAAGTCCCGGTACGGCGGGTTATTTTTTAAGAGAAAATTTTTTCGGGAAATCGAAATATGGAACCCGGAAGGAAATTTCCCTGGGAATCGATTGGCGCTATCAGATTGGGGTCACGAGGTCCCCTGGGGCCCTGCGAGACCCCACTTGAAATTTTTAAATAGCAACCTCCCTTTTTTATTTGATATTCGGATTCCTCGGGAATATTTTTCTTGCCACGATGTAAGAGGATATTCTATCTGTAGACTATGTTGAATTTAACAAAACTTGGGACCGACAATGGACGACTTCTATTTAGTGTTGAGTAGGACATACAAGAGGTAGTACATTTGTTCCGTACATGACGTCAAAATGTAAAAAAAAGGAAAGGAAACACACGTGTTTCATTCCTCCCTGAACTATGTGTCAGGGAGGCGGGCAGCTTGAGTTTGGGATTAACTCCTTCAGCCAGATCAGAGGATACACTTGTATGTACAAGTGCATTAAGGATAGGTGAGACGGGATATCTATGGAACATAGGAAGTGTGGGTAGGGTTCAGAGGAGTAATACTGGCCCAGCATTCGCCTTCTAAGTTTGCAAGCAGTGACTTACATTACCATGAGGAAACCTCTGAAAAAAACTCATGGCAGACCAGTCGGCCCCGGGGTTTGAACCCGAGACTTCCCAAATACTAGCCAGCGTACCTAACGTACTCAACTAACTAGCTTGGTTCAAAATGTAAGAGCGGCTCAACATTTTATACTAGGAGCTACTCACTTTCCGTCTCCGTAAAACATTAGGATGAAGACAAAGATGGAGTGAGACGCATGCTACAAATTTATTGCATTACTGCGTTTCGCTACTACTATATATACTAAACAAACAATGGGTACTAGCTAAGCCCGGTCGCGGTAGGTTTAGAGTACCTCAGGTGGGACAGGTATGAAAATTAGGTAAATTTTTAAGTATTTCAAGTCGGCTGCCATTTTAATATGTCATTAGCGTCACAGAGCGCCACCTAGTGACATTGATTCTCGCGAATACCTCCACTAGAACTGAAAAATAACAATGGCTGTCGATTTTAGAGGTTGTAAACTCACGGCATACACATTTCAAAATTCGATAACAAAAAAAATGTTTAAGTATTTTACGACTTCTGAAATTTATATATGTTATTTATCAAACCATTTTGAGTTTATATTGAAAATGGCTGCCATTGGTTCCGGTTGTAAGTATTCGGCTCTCAGCGAAACCTTATCTACAGCCCGTGCATATACTTATTCACAGTTCTAAGTTTTACATTCGTAGAATCTATATTAACATTGAAATTACTTGGGGGTATTCGCTACATATATACCTGTCACATCAATCTAGGTTGATTATCCCTGTTACCATCAATAAAATTTAATAATATTGAAATTATTGAGACAGAATATTGTGATTAGAAGTTTTCATTTCATTTATTGATTATTAATTTTTTCCGTTATTTTATCATTATGGCTAATGATTTAAGGTATGTGATTTGTGCCTTGGAAAAAATTGAAAAAGTTCTTTTATTTTCTGAAAGTTTGAAAAGGTGTCGATGTATTTTAGACTTACGAAAACGTCATACAAATACAAAGATGTAATTCTACCTAACTGCATTAAATACTAAAATTCTAACTTTCATAACATGAGCAATTAATCATTTCAAAAATTGAATTGACATTCTGGTACGAATAAATCAATATTTTCAATTAAACGTATTATTCCCATGATACTTTCATATTTGCTGTAGGCCTTATAAAGGACCTTAAACCAGTCACCAGCTGTAAAATACTGAAAAACCGTGGAATTTTGAGAATCAACTCCGATTTTTATGAAAATTTGGATTTAAGCTCCACTTACACTCTTCTTCAAAATCTATACTCTTCCGAAATGTGCTTTTAATTTTTTAGGGGTGAAAACTACCCTCATCGAAAAAAACTAAAAAATCGTAGATTTTAGCATGTATTTAGTTAAAATAAAGTTTAAATGAATTATTTGTAGATCTTTTGATATACTCAAATGAGTTCATGGTTAATCAGACAGATGCAACCCCTTTAAATCATCTTCTGTTGGTAGTAATTTCTAAAACTAGTTTTAAAGGTATTCATAACTTGAAATAATTGAAAATTGCGTCATTTTGAATTATTATACCCTATTTAAATGAAATTATCATTTGCGGAGACGCTTCAATCCTTATAAGTCTTTTCCTGAGAATATGAATTATTGAAAAATAATCTCAATGAATTTTTCACAATGAGAAATGATTCAAAAGTGCATTAATATTGAATCGAGAATATTTCATCAGTGATATAACTATTGCCGTTTTTTAAACACAACCGTTATAAAAGCCACCCCTTGTGACCAAAAATATAAAGTTTGCAGTTCTTTTTGCAGTAATAATGAGAGAAAATTATAAAAATTTATATCCACTAAATATAGTTTTTCGTTTCCTCGTCGCTATCGGTATCCACGTCTTCCTCTTGGTCTAAAACTGGTGTCCTGTTTAGACAAGTGTCTTCACTGCAGGTTCTGTACATTGCATTGCAAAAAGGGGCCTACTCGTCGGTAACCGCACGCTGAACCGCATCCCTTTTGCAATTACAAAATATCATTTGCAAAAGCTCCTCAGGTGCTGGTTCATTTTGGTTTTTGATTGGATGTAAAACTCCGTTAATTTTAATCCAAACCCAATCAAAAGAATTAATATTTTTGTTACCCAGCCATATTATGTGCTCATTGAAAGTACCAACTGTTGGGACACGAGGTGACAATCTAACAGCCTTTTCTTAGTGGCTAAGTTAATATCTGATTTGTTCGAGGTATTCATACAAGTTTGTTACACGTTTCAATATATTTAAGGTAGTTAAGGTGTTATAGTTGGTTTTTCAACGATTACTCCCTCATTTTTTAAGCTATAATATTTTCAAAAAGAACATTCTGTAGGGAATTTATTTATTTCCAAATTAGGGGCTTACACAGATACAAACATCCAAACAAAACCCTCCCAATACTAATATAGGTACATTTAGCGGGTTGAAAGTATCCTTTACAAAAAAAAAAAGAAATCAAAGAAAGTACCTACCTATTACAAATTGACACTGGTCTAGTTAGAATTTAGATTTATCGAAAATGTACGCGTTTTTACAGTGTAACTATATGTTTCTTAAGAATAACCGTTTAATCAACATCTTGAAGCTATTCGAAGCCATTTCGAAGTGTTGTATGTTATTTGAATGTAAATTGAAAGATCTTATCATTCTGCACAGCGGTGAATTTCGTCCTAAATTTGACCTTCTAAATGGTAATTGAAAAAGTTCTTGATGCCTAAAATTCCTGGTTTTTGACACCACGTTGATTGAATTTTTTTCTAACCTTTCATTTGAAAAGGGTTGACCTCAAAAAGGGCTTGGATGAGCCACAATTAATACGCGAATGCAAACTTTGAGCCAACATCATTCATCCTTCACGGCCTGTAACTGTCCACTGTTGGATAAAGGCCTCTCATTCTGTTTTCCATGCACCCCTGTCTCTCGCCAGCTGGAACCAGTGTCGTCCCACGTGTCGTTTAATGTCATCAAGCCATACATATCTCGTTTAATTTTCATGATACAAAGATTTAAAAAATATCAAAATTTGAAGTAAGGAAAACTCTACAATTAACATTAATTAGGAACAGTTTTTCATATCATGAATACTTTTCGGTCTATTTGAGAAAAATGCATTTTTTTTTCAAAATTATGAAAATGCAAAATTCTATTGAAACAAGTTTTTATAAAGCATTCTAAACTTGTCAAATCATATAAATAACACTTAAGTTAAGATAATTGAAAGTGGGTTACGATTAATTTCATTTAGGGTGGTCATGACGAGGGAGTAAGTGTTAAATTAAAAAAAAAGTGACTTAATTTTTGTTATAAGTCAGTCAATTCTTATACAAAAGACTTTTGTATAAGAACTAATTTCGAAGGTTATTTATTGTACTTTAAAAAAAGACTTTTGAGTTTTACCCAAAAATTTCACTATTTTCAAATTATCTGAGGTTTAAATTTTTCAATTTTGGGTTTCCGAAAAATAACCATTCTTCAACGAGTAATAACTCAGACGTTGTTGGGTTTACAAAGGTCATTCGAAAACGAATCTCCTTTCTTTCTTATTAGCTACATTTTTGTTTCAGATGATTTTTTCGATAAAATGAAAAGTTTTTGAGTTATTCGTAAAAAACTGTTCAACAACATGCGTTTTTTCAATGAAAATTGCAGTTTCAATCGTTAATAACTCGAAAATTATCAACTTTACAAAAAACTTTTCGAAACAAATGTTGCTTAGAATTAGTCAGTGTATCAATTTCTGATGTTATTTTGATTAAAATCATTTTCATCCTCTAGAAGGGGTAGCTTTCACCCCTAAGCCAAAAGCACACTTCGGCACATTATAGATTTCGAAGAAGGTTATAAATACTACCTAAATCCCAATTATCAAGGAAATCGACCTTGATTCTCAAAATTCCACGGGAAAACGGCTGGTGACTGGGCTACCTATTTTCCTTATTATGCGCATTTATATAATACATGTGTTTGTTCATTTGTGTCATTACATTATGTCTTTTACATCTACTCGAGTAATTATGTTATATAGATTCTACGAATGTAAAACTTAGAACTATGAATAAGTACATGCGCTGTAGGTAAGGTTTCGCTGTCAGACGGATACTTACAACCGGAACGAATGGCAGCCATTTTCAATATAAGCTCAAAATGGTTTGATAAATAACAATAAATTTCAGAAGTAGTAAAATACTTAAAAATTTTTTTGTTTTCGAATTTTGAAAAGTGTCTGCTGCCGTGAGTTTACCTCTAAAATCGGCAGCCATTGTTATTTTCCAGTTCTAGTGGAGGTATATGAGGACATTAAATTGGCAGCCGCCGTCGAATACTTCTGTCTCACCTGAGGGACTCTAAACCTACTCTCAACCAAGAAATACAGAAGCAGGGGTTCCCCAGGGATCCGTACTAGGCCCACTGCTGTACCTGATATATACTCACGACATTCCTAAGACAACGAACACAAGATTATCCCTGTATGCTGACGATACTGCCATAACCAGCACACATAGAAACGTAGGAATAATATGTAAAAGGCTACAAGAAGAGATGAACCAAATCTCGAAATGGTGCGTAAAATGGAAAATAGGAATCAATGGCCAGAAGAGCCAGGCAATCTTATTCCAGAAAATGATGCAAAACCCAATAGAAAACATAAAGATAGAAAACAACGATATTCGATGGTCTAAGGAAGTTACTTACCTGTGAGTAACTATGGATGCGAGATTAACATGGAGAAAACATGTAAACAAAGCAGTACAAAAGACAAAAGCAGCAATGGCGCAGCTGTATCCACTCATCAATAAGAAGAGCAAGATGACGAACAGAGTCAAGATAGCCCTGATAAGGGCCATAGCCAGACCACAACTGACGTACGGATCAGTAGCGTGGGGATACACTGCAAAAAGCAACCTAGACCGGATAGCAAGTACGGAAAATAGATTTATTAGAACAGCATTGGGAGCACCATGGTATGTTCGAAATGAACAAATACATAGAGATATTGAATATGAACCTATCAAAGAATTTATGAAGAGAAAAGCGCAAAATATATTTACAGCAATAAAAGAGCATCAAAATCAAGAGCTCAGAGAATTGACAAACTACGATCCAGAAGAGGACGCACAAAGAATGAGAGTCTATTACAAAAGACCTAGAGATCAACTGCACTAATAATTATTTTATTTTTAGGTACTTCCATCCATTAGCTGTACCTAGATTTCTTCGGAAATTTAGGCGAGCAATGGAATTTCTTAAATGCGCCACGACGCAGAGAGACATACACTTGGGTCTTGAAATATAGACACAAGGAAGAGAACAGGTTCTAGTGCTGACCGCAGCACGTGAGTCCTAATCTAAGTGCGAGACTGGAGGTTTAGTAGGCTAACGCCCGGAAACCGAAAGAACAGAGGTGTTTTTAGTGGGTAGGCAATATTGCATATATATATTTATATATATCAACTATTGAATCCCACACAGGCCGGGTTAGCAACCGGTATCGCTTTTGAAGTTTTCACCTCGATTTAAAAAAAAAAAAAAAATCTAAACCTACCGCGACCGGGATTAGCTAGTACCCATTGCTTGTTAAGTATGTATGTAATGTATACCAGTCTCGTTGGACAAAATTTCAGCTGCCGTAAAATATGTGTTGTCAGATTTAAGCTGGCTCTTAAGACTATTACAAACTGTTTTTCATGTCGTGGCCTACCCAACACTACTTTTATTGTATAAATTTTTTGTTGTTGACCTTTTTATGTCCAACAGTACAACACTTCACATAATTATATCGTATAATCTCGCTTGTTCGAGGTTGATAGCTCATCTAACGTAATAAATTTCATCTAGAATAACTTGATCATCTCTTCAGTCTATTAAATATAATAAAAACGCATGATCAGCTGAGCTCTATCACTAAGACCGTAACCATAAAAATTAGTGTCATTTTTTACATAAAAACTTTCTTAATTTTCAGTCGATTTGAAGGAACTGTTTAGGTTAGCAAAACCATTAAAAAACATGAAATAGCTACCAAAGATTATCCAAAAAGTACTAGAGTTCGGATATGTTGTTCATAGCCACATTTCATACTTGCAAGTGCTGCTAAAACCCTGAAAGTTATTGGAAATTCCAGCTTGTTCACAAATTAAGTTGCTGTCTCTGCTAAAAACTTACCAGTTATTCAATAACATGGAAGTATGAGTATATACTTATTCTCAGGTCAAAAATTTTTGTTGTAGTCACTCCTCAGAGTTTTGCTTTTCAATCATCTTATTCGAAGAATTGCACAAATATACTAAAATCATACCAAGTTTTACAATTATCTGAATAAGTAATCAACAGAATGATGATTACTCCTTATATTTACTAAACTAGAATCTGTTTCCAATAATCCATACAGTTTATGACTCACTTGTGCATTTCATCCATTTGATTATCGAATTGACGTGTAACAGAACAGATTTGATACCAGTCTTTTGAAAGCGAAGTGATTCCATATGGATATTTCACCTTTTCACTCATTAACAAAGTAATAAAATACAACAGGTAACAGGTATCATCTTTATTGACAAATTATAATCAAAAAAAAAAAATTATACAAATAAATTGAAATAACCATATGAACTGAATGCTTGGAAATCTCAGGAAAGCAAGTGCAACATAAGAATTTCACCTCCAATTATGAATTATTTCAAAGCAAAACTTCCCAGACATCATAGCATTCTGATAATGAATGAATGAATTAAATCTAAGCTTATTATAATTTGTTTCTTGTCATATCAATGACTCAAAACCTAAGAGTACACAGATTTGTTTCGATACTTCACCAAATTAAAACTTAAAATAACCTTAAATCAAGTTCCATCTCAATTTAGAAAAAGCCAAACTAATATTTATTCAACGATCATTCAAACTATAAGTTAACATGCGCTATACGATTATAGAAAGCAAGAAAACTTGTATAGATATTTTGTCAACATCTGTTCCTTGAAATGGGGCTATGCGATAAAAAAATATCGATCGACACTACCATTTATCAATTTAAACTTATCATTTCGACTTGAATGCGTTTAAATAGAAATCAGTTCATAATACTAGTAGTAATTCTAAATTAATTATAAGAATCGAATACACAATAATGGCAGACGGTATTATCGATACACTTAAAAATACGTTGAATCTGTTTAAAGTAATTACCAAAGTGAAAGTTATTGTAATGAAAAGTATTATCGTCAACATAAGGAATTATTCTGAGTGGCAAATAAACTAGATATCAGATATATTTAGTATCAATAGTCGGCAATAAAATCTCAATACCAGGTATAATATATTTTGTTATAAAAATTACTTATTAAGGAATACTACTAAAACATATGTACATAAATTCAAATGACAACTTTTATAGTTTTGTGTATCGATTCTGACAATTCTCATCAGAAAAAACGACTATAATATATAAAATATATACGATGCGACAATTAGGTTATGCATTATTAATCAGTATGTAATATGTTTATATATATGTATATATATACAGATCGAGTAGTGCGCAAGAGAAAAAATGATTATGGTCTAAGGCATCTCACAATGATGTACGACTTCTTATATAACTGTACTAAACGGATCTTAAATAATCATTAATGCTAATTTATAATTATGAACAAATCATGCACAGCTGCGACAAGTTACGATGTCTTACGATAAATCTGGAACAGAAAACATATTTGTGAAAATTGTCTGATTGTATGGCATAACGATGGTGATAGTTGGGGTCGCTACTAATTTACATTTCATAAAACATTCAAACTGTAGAGTTATAAAAAAAAATATTTTTTTATAAAGATAATTACCAGTAGCTCATGTATATTTCATTTGAGAGATGTAGTTATTCCAAAGATCTTGCTGCTTTCTATTATTGAGCTATGAGCTCGGCTATGAGGTATGCAGTTAACTGTTGGTGAGTTTTCGATTCTATACTGTTAGTATTTATTTATTTACATGAACTGATGATGAATGGTGATTTTGTCGAGTTTCGGCAAGTTATTTTTTTTTAATACTCAATTTATCATTATTCAGCATATCCATCAGTGTTGTGTTAAAGGATTTCGATTTTTTATGTTTGTGTAGTAGGCCGCCTTCTTTTATTTTATTAGATTCAAAATATGTCACTAATTGGCGTTTGATGATTTGTACTAATATTCACAAAATGAATTTGAAAATAAATCAAATAACCTTGCAAGAGAGGTAGCTTTATGTGTGCCGACATCTTGAATTCTACATTTCCTCAAACAATAATGGTGAATATGACAATTTACTACAACCCAAGAAAAATACAGCTGTTTTGATCTCATCAGTACTGCACACACCAGATGAAGCGAATCGCCAAATTTCTTATTCGCTATTGGTAGTCAATGACAGCTATACTGTGATCACTGAATACCTATTGGGATCTGACATGTCAGCTGGCGAACTCTGGCGGCCAGATATTTGAAGTTTTTATTTCCAACGTCAACATATGCAATTGCATGTCAAGTTTTTGATTTCTTACAAATTAATAAGGTCGCAAAAGGTGAATAATGGAAAGTGTTAATTCTGCAAAACGTTGAATCAGCAAGTCTAGAGAGTGTTGTGGCGTGTATTAGCGTTTATCGGTTTCCGAAGCCAAACAAATATTTTGTAGGTATTGAGAGAAAATCATTTTGGAGAAAAGGAAAAGATTGATTTATTGAAGGTGTGGAAAATCAATCTGAAAAAGTATCATACAACTCCGAGAATGACGGTGTGTTCTTTGCATTTTACAAAATAATTTATTGAAACTCAGATTAGTTCCCATTATTAATGAAAATTCCAGATGCTGCAGCCAAAACATTTAAAATTGTTGGATCTGTGTTGCCTGAACATTTATTGGTATTAGAAGAAATTTTTACAGTGATATGTGGTACGATAAAAATGTCTTCTCCGATCTTAGAAGATGACAAATTCATGGAAGATTAAGTGAAATGATGGAGTAGCAAATTTATGTTCATGATGGTTATTTAATTGAAGTTAGTTATAATAAGGATACACGAGGAATGAAAAATTTTTCTTTGTATATTCATTATTAATACATCTTGAGTTACATTATGATTGATGGTGTTTTATTATGAAAACCACATTTGATTAAGTCTAGGTATTCCAAAAATCAAGTTAAATCAAATCAAAATAGATAAACAAAAAGCAGTAAAGTTGACGATACCAGGCCTCGAATTCTCTACATTTTTCCCACATTTTATTATGAATTTAGATCTTTCCAGCCTATCACCTTCTCTGTCTTTTCGCTGGAGTAAATTTTCACCAACATATAGCTTCATACTTTTACTCGAAACTAACATTGTTATAGGAAAAACTCAAAAAACTTTCAAATCTCTCATATAATTCGTGTTGAAAGTTGGTTTTGATACTCCATGTTTTGACGTTATCACCTAAGCTCCGCCTCCATGTCAGATCCCAATAGGAAAGATTGTTCTAATCAGTTTTGAATGAATATCTTAGGACAACTATGGCGTATATAACTTTTCTATTTTTGATAAAACTGGTAGAATCGATATATAGGCCAAGATGTTTTCATGTAAAAAGCAATAGAAGTTCATATGATATGATTGATATAGTGAGATGTTTTTCACTCAACTTCATTTTTTAGGGATTGCAGGGATCCATTCTCGGGCCCCTTCTATTCTCGATCTATATCAATGACCTAACGTTGACTCCTATGAGAGGGGGCATCAAACTTTATGCTGACGATACAATTCTGTATTATTTCTCTTGCGCAATGGACACAATTTTGACACATATGAACCATGACCTAGATATATTGTCTACTTGGCTCAAGAATAATAGGTTGTGTTTGAATGCGGCAAGACTAAATACATTATAATTAGCAATAATAAGGATACCACTGCAAATATTCCCGTCAGTATTGATGACGAGCGAATTCAAAGAATGCAAACAGCTAAATACCTTGGTCTGACTATTGACACTCACCTCTCGTGGGATCAGCATGTCAGGGAAGTAGTAAAGAGGGTTAGCCAAATGGCAGGTATTTTCAGACGAATTGCGTCGACATTAAATGACTCAATCTTGATATGTTGCAGAAGGCCCAAAATAAATGCTTGCGTTCGTTATATGGATATGAGAGACTGACATCTCGTAAAATTATGTATAATGAAACAAATGTACTGCATCTGAGGGAACTTTCCTTTTATGAAAATGTCTTACTTGTGTTTAAGATTATCACAGGGAAGATTTCATCTAATTTATCCATTGTAAGTAACGAAACTAATTATTATCGGACTAGGCAGGAGCACAACTTTCGACTTTCTCTCGCCAGAAATAATCATGGTCTGAACAGTTTTGTATATGAGGGATTGTTGTTTTTCAATGGTTTACCTGCCCAGCTTCGTTCTGCTGTTTTCAAAAGAAGTATCAAAGAGCATATTGCAGCTCTAGAGATGAATCTTTGGTAGAGAATGGATATCCTTGTTAGTGTAAAGTGGTGTTTTGGGATTTTCTTTTCTTTCTTTTTTCTCGTGAGCGTGATAAGAGGTTTAGTTGGTATTACTCAGAACATTATTCAGATTTTGCTAGCACAGTTAAAAATTTGTTATTTAATAGTTTAGTGGCCATCTTGTATTTAGTGAAATTGTAATTTTTTTGTAGATCTTTGTATCGTGCCGTAAGGCAACTTTAAGATCTTAAATGAATGAAGTTATTATTATTATTATTTTATAATTTTATTAACAATTTTATTCAAAAAAATGCTTTTTTAGTTTTTTGCTTATAAAACTGTCAGAGTAATCGCGACAGCATCAATAGACATTGCAGAGAATGAAAACACGAAAAAAATGAGAGGTCGAACGACTCGACTTATTTATTAATTTAGGAGAAAATCGAGAATTTAATTTTTTTCAAAAATTCATAACTCAGTTAATTATTTTTTCAGTTGTAGCGTAAATCCTCCAGCCAGTATTCATTTTTAATATAAACATATAACTGCAAAACGCAGGCACTGTGTCCATTTGAATGTTACTAATGCAACAAGTATTTATTTATCCATACGGACTTGACATTAAAAAATTATTATGATGATTGCTCTAGTATAATATGAAGTGAACAGAAATTCAAGACATATTCTGAACAAAATGTCATCAAAAAAACAAAAACAGAAAGAAAGTCTTATGTAATGGTCAATAAAAAAAATTATTCCTTGAATTGGCCTCCCTTAATGCTCTATCTATAGGGTTATTGAAACTATAATTAATTGGAAAAAATCTGACTGCAAATAATTCTCGGTTCCGTAAGTTATCAGTGCTACAATTCAATTTTATATTCTCTAAGAGATAATTACCATCTATAAAATTATTTACTTTATATATGAACATAAAATCGAAATTTTTTCTTCTGCTCACAAGTGAGATGAATCCTAGATTCCGTTGGATACTTGCATAGTTTAGGTTAAATGAGAAATATTGTCTCAAAAGCCACCCAACTTAAGAACTTCCTTTGTACACGTGCGATGTCGTTGATATGAATTTCATATATAGATGACCATACTACTGTTGAATATCCCAGTATGCTTTTAACATTTAATTAGTTCTATATACAATTTTCGTTGCTTGATTGTCCTCGAAATCTTTCATAGCTCTCTTTATGAAACCTAACATTTTGAACGCCTTATTGATGACATACTGAGTATTAGTAGGGGAGCACGAGATGCTAAATGGGGACCTTTTGGATTGTGAAGATTAGATGCTAAAACGAAAAAAAGGTTATATGATGTCTGCCATTTCACTGGGGGAGAAAACGTGTGCAGATCTTCAAAAATGTAAAAAAAAATCGTTATATAGATTTACTCGAGCGCGTCAGATATTAAGTTTATTCACCCCACATCGTCTCTGATAACGAAGGTAAGTTAATCTGCCGGTTTGCATGGTGGGGTTGACCGTACGAGACCAAAACTCATCGCCGATATTCAAAAATTCGAAAAAAAAAAAAAAAAACGTGACATTTCCTTCAAAATAAAAATTCAACCGTGCTCGAGAATGTCAAGGTGACGTTTTCTTTTTGCAACCTTTTTAGTATCTTATTTCCTTATGCGTCGTGCAAATCGTCAGATTAGTGAAATGCATACTATTCTGTATGTAATTAACTCACCTTGCCTTAATCTGACGCGCTCGAGTTTGTCGAACGATCGATTTCTTTTACTAATCTGATCGGCTGCCCTAGACGAACGCCCCCATATTGAGGGTTCATGTATGGTGAGGATACTCAACAGGGTGCAAGGTTTACCCCAATATGTTATTCTGCCGCGCTCGAGTAAATCCCAAAATCCCTGCTTGGGCTCCCCTACTATATGATAATTGAAGCTATTGAGGACATTGTTTCCGATAATATAGTTGAAAACTATAGTATGGTCCGATTTTAATTTACAAACACGATTTCGAAAGTAGAACTTTCATACTTCAAAACGTTCACCTTGGTTTTGTATTAAAACGCCGAGAAATATGCCAGAAATGAAGCTGACATCACTAGAAACTGCCGAGCGCGCGAGAGGACCATACCTGTCGCATTCAGGCCTGCAGGAAAATTGCATAGTAACAAATTCAAATGGCTACAGATCGAAAACTATACATCAGACAGTGCCTGCTTTTTGCACATAATTATTAAGTTTATATTAGATACTAATACCCACCGGAGGATCTACGCTACAACTCAAAAAATAACCGAGTTACGAATTTTCGAACAAAATTCTATTTGGCCCGTTTTTCTCGATTTTCTCCTCAACTAACGACAAGTTCGAGTCGTTCGACCTCTCTCATTTTCTTCGTGTTTTCATTCTCTACAATTTCTCTATTGACACTGTCGCGATTACTCAGACAATTTTATAAGAAAAAAACTAAAAAAGCGATTTTTTGAAGAAAATTGTTAATAACGAAGATATAAATAATAAAGTCGAGTGAAAAATATCTCACTATATCATAAGAAACTAATTTCGAAACAATGGTGCAGCTGATGGTCTTCTAACACTTTTCACACAAAATGCTCACTCCAAATTTCTATAGCTTGGCCTAGTATGTCTATAAAATGAAAGGTTATTTGAATCTCTATTTTTAGATATCATACTCATTCAAGTAGTTTTGAGTTTTCTGTAAACTTCCCCTTGCTACGCACTTATTAAATATAATTTCCAAGGGTTGAGTTATTGATGCTCCTGTCAATTATTATATAAATTTTGTATTCAAGCCAAGTATATTCATGCTTCAAATATTATTATTTGTTTTTAAATTTATTACTTGGATTTGAAGAAAGATACCTTTATCTAAGAGTTATCATAAATAATTAATAGAATAAAATTTGAAAAAACCTCCTGAAACACTATAATTTTGGTATAGTATAGGGGTTACAGTTCGAATGTATAACAGAACAGAAGATATATTAAATGTACGTATATTTTACTTTACCCTAAGTACAAAGTTTGTTTGTGTAGTACAAATCTTGCAGGGTCATTTTAAAACTATATTTTCACCAAAATTTATGAGTGTGCATTCAAGAATACCCAAATCAATTTTATACTTATATCCTTGTAAAATACTAAATCCAAAAACAATAAATTAATTTTTGAAAGTTGAAGTGTCTAATACAGTTATAATTATGTACCAAAATGCGATTATTAAACATATAATTTCAGAACGGATTAACTGTTTAGTACAACCTCTTAAAAAAAAATAGTTCCGAATTGGAAATATCCCATTGAAAATATCATCAGCTTGAATTCAATAATGAGTGAATCAATATGGATCACTCGAATATAGCGACGTGAAACATTTTAATTAATTGTAAATTTCAATTGGAATTACGTCTTTTGTGTACTTCTTTTATCAAGAATTATTGAATTGTTTTCACACTCGAGAAAATCAACTATTAATAATCAATGGTGTGAAAGTTGTGAAGTTATTGTTAAAATATTTTTCAAGTATAACTTACAACTTGGTGCGGCTGTTTCGTAATTCCTGTGGATCTGGTCATAAGTGAATCTAACGAAAGCGTCATATTGCTCTGATAGTTTAGCAGCTAATACGTTATCATACTCCTGTCGAATTTCAGACTCGCGTTCTCTCAGCATGCGCTCGCAGATCATGCCCACCTGAAAATATTAGCAGTTTGAAATGTCAAAAAGTGGCTATTTCAATTATAGTTGATTTGAATTTGAACTTAGCGCAGAAAAAGATATTATAAATATATAATAATAATCATAAGTTTATTTGCTTCCAAGTGTACAATATATAACATAAAAGTATGTATTTCATATACATTTTTTACTCAAACTAACAGTTACACTTGTGAAACCAAATAAAACCTGAAATATACAATGTACATCCATAGAGCTTTTGGCTGTCTATGGGAAAAAATATTTATTATATACTAGATATGACCGCCTTTACTATATACTGTGCAATGTTAAGGTATCCGCAAATAGCGCACTATCACAGCAAAAACGTAAAAATACATGATCACAACCAATACAATCGAGAGGAAAAGAACTCATCCACTGGACGAGCCCAAAAGGAAAATATTGATTCTCTGTTTAAAGCAATAAAATGAAGGAGAATGCAAGATGTGGCAAGCGAAAGATTAAAAAATCTCGGCTCTAAATATGCTAAGCACTTGAGACCGATACTCTTTTTCGATGGAATAGTCTTTATTTCAGAGACCCCAAAGCCTCTCGTGTAATATCCGTGGCAAATCCCTTAAATTCCTTATCCCTATAATAAAATTAAACTGCCCTCTTAAAGTATAATTTCCTTAGATCTAAAATGTGATTTTCCCTGAACAATAGCTCCAAAAGATAAGTGGGTTCTCGATTCAGTAAAATTTTAAAACTTTCAGTCTTTTGAAGAATTTGTTACTGTTTTATATGATAATCTGATGCTCTACCCCTTCCTAGTATACCGCAAGATAATCTCGATTCTATTAGACCGAAGTAAAACATTCGCAACTGAGGTAACTCCAGGACTGAATTGAGACATCTACATCTTCCCAGAATAGAACGCAGAGTTCCACCAAGGGATGTGATATGGTGATCCCATCTGAGGTGAAAATCCTAGCATGATAATCTCGATTCTATTAGACCGAAGTTAAACATATGCAACTGAGGTAACTCTAAGACTGAACTGAGACATCTTCCCAGAATAGAACACAAAGTTTCAACAAGGGATGTGATATGATGATCCCATCTGAGGTGAAAATCGACAAATAAATTGCAGGGCAACTTTTGTCTAAGGCCTTATCATTTGCTGATCTATTTCTTCTGAAACCATACTGTCTGCTGGATATAACGTGATTTGCCGCCAAAAACGAATCTAATCAGGACTTTTTTTTGTAAAATTAGTGATAAGAGCGATTGGTGTATAGTTAGACAGCACATTCACTCCTTTTTTGTGCACTGGTTGTATGACTACCATTTTGAACTCCTCAGTACATATTCACTCATTACATTGAGATATTTGTTTGTTATTTTTTCCCCGAAATATAAATGTTTATATCCCCCACAATTAATTCTAAATCATATGTTTTCCGAGACACAGATGAGTAAACAAACAGATTTTCAACAAAACTAGTTTCACTAAGGGATGTAAACTTATATAGTGCTAAGATTTTTATATTTTCATTAGTATTTTTTACAATTTATTATAGTTTTGTTGGAATAATTATTTTTATTATATTAGTGATATACTGTAAATCATACTGAATAGATTAATTTACATTTATAATTTATAGAAGAAAATTTGTTGTTTTAAACCTATATGGAACTGATGTAATGGCATATTCATTTTGGGTAAATAAACATTATTATTATTTATTACTAATGGATATGTTGTGAACATAATTATACGTATTTCTGATATATTCTATCGTTCCATTACATTTATTTACATCACCAAAATTAAAAAATTAATCACATCTGTCCTTATGAAATCATTGTAGATCCATTTCATTTCTAATTCCTGTGAGAACTATACAATCAAAAGAATTGTTCAGCTCCTCCAACAATACTTTTAAGGCATCTTACTTATGCTTCTGATATTTGAATGGTACTTGAAACATTTTGAATTGTCTTGATGACTGCTTTGTACAGTGATTACCTTCTAGTTCTGTTGTTTGGAATGGTATGGAAATGTAATCTCTGATGAACTGGGCCATAAAAAAAGTATAATATATTATATACAAGGCTTAATTGAACTATTATTTGGTTTTCAGTATCATTTGTTCTATCTGACTCTGAAAAATTTTCCTTGCTTCAGTATTATTAGACTTCCTAGCAAAAATATTTTCATTCTTACACCAGACGTACTTGAAACCCTACTTCTTCAATTCCCTAGCTTTGTTGTATCATTTCCTTATACGTAATGGCAGATCATCATTAATATAGATATCTCCTCTTTTATTTTCTATGTAGTCTGTCTTCTTTTCGTTTTTTTAATATTATGTCTCTTGTATCTGTAATTCTGTAATTGACCAATAGCAAGCGGTAAACCGATGAGGCTATTGTTTCCTAGCATGTGTTATTGTTTACACTAGACATTCATTATGCGCTAAAATGGATCATTCTTGCTGTACTCTGCTTTAGTTCTTTATCCAACCGGTTTTTAAATATATTAACGTTTGCTGCTGTCACTGTTTCATCTGCAAGTGCATTCCAAGAATATGCCACACAATTGGTTAGGAAGTTCTTTCTTTTGAGTTTAGCAGCTCTTTTTTTGTCCACTTTCAAAGAGTGGCCTCGAAGATGCGTGTTCTGGTTGAGATGAAAAATGTTTTTAATTTCGCAATGATAGTGTCCACTAATTATTTTGTAAGCCTCTATAAGGTCTCCTCTATGTCTCCGTTCCCTTAGTGTTGTCAACTGTAGTCTCTTCATTCTTTCTGGGTATGGTAGATCTCGCAGTTCAGTGGGTATCTTCGTAACTCTTCTCTGTTTCTTTCCAGGATCTCGATATCCTTGACTTAATATGGGTTCCATACTGTGTGAGCATACTCTATTTTTGGCCTAATATAGTTTTTGTCCACGACTGTACTATAAATCATTCATTATACGTGTGCTTCCTGAAGTATAATTATACCTATTATTCACTACTATTGAATAATGGTTTATTATACACTGCATGACGTCACACTCGAAACGTATGTCCAAACTTGAGACTATCATTCACATTGTTAGGATATAATTGTTATTAGATTTTTAGGTTTTATGTAACTAAGGTAACTTTTAGGCAAATTATTAAACTAATATTTAATATAATGCCCAAATTATTGAATATTTACTCTAATAAATTATCTATTTCATTTTTATCAGAGTGAAAGAAAGGAATGGAATCGATGTCAAGTGAAATAGTTGACGTTTACGTGAGTATGCAGTTTTCAGTGAACACAGAAAATGTTATGTCAACGCTTTTGATAACTATTTTTATTGTTGAAAATGCAGATTATTACTAATTTTTCCGAGGAAGTCGTGGACAAAGTATAGTATTCTACTCGCACAAAATTACAATTTTTCACTCGGGTGAATTGCGACACTCGCTTGCAGCTCGTGTCGCAAACTTCCCCCTCGTGAAAAATAGCAATCATTTTGTGCTCGTTGAATAATATACTATTATATAGTTTTGCAATCATTTCTAATGAATGGTCTTTGAATGCCTGCTTTACAAGATGGACAAAAGAGTTGGCCTTTTTAGCTATATTTACAATATGGTTTTCCCATTTCAAATCTGCAGTCACAGTAATGCCCAGGTCATTTTGCTCATGCGCTACTAATAATACTGTGTTATTCAATATGTATTCTTCATTTGGGTTGTTTGGACCAATTCTTAATACTGTGCATTTAGATTCATTCAATTTCATTCCCCATGTACTGGACCATTCCTCGACCCTATGAAGATCTCTTTTAAGCTGATCTGCGTAAATACAGGGGTTTGCATATATTTTACCGTCATCAGAAAAATTTTTCATTTGTGCTTCCATAAGATCCACAAGATCAAAGAGATATGCTGTAAAGAGCGGAGGTTCTATCACTGAGCCTTGAACAACTCCGCTGCTGACTAGGTGTTGATTAGACATTTCTCCATTCACTCTCACTTGATAATGTCTTTTGTATAAGGAGTCCGCTATCAGCGATAATATTTGTCCCCGCACACCATAGTGCTCAAGCTTGGCAAGTAAAAAATTATGAGGAACTTTATTGAAAGCTTTCTCATAATCCAGATAAATAATATCAGTTGGTTGGGAGTTATCATGGTTTTCTGTCCATTCATCAAGACATTCGAGTAGGTTTGTTGTTGTAGACCTTCCTGGAAGAAATCTATTTCCTTGAATTAACCTGCAACTACTTTTTCCCATTCCCACTTGATATAATTTTGCAAATAAAGTCGTTTTCCTGTACAGGTGTATCAAGTGTTATGGCAAATTTTAATAACTTCTTCAGCAGCCTTGAATGTTATTATTCGAAAGTTATTATACCAATTATCATCATATATCTTTTTGCTTGAAATTCTTCCTTACTAACATTGTTCTTTATGTTAAGTCATATCCTTTTCCAGTTCAGATAAGATATTCTATTCCTCAAGCTTTGTTATACTGTCTAAGCTTCTTGTTTTCTGTTTTGATTCCTATTATGGAATTTTTTAATTCCAAGAGTATCTCGCTATTAAAATTCATTGATTCTTCGAATTTTTCAAGCTTCAAGTTCATTTGTTTTAGCACAGACATGATGAACCCAAATCTAATTAATCTCTTTTGGATTGTTCCTCACATTTTAATTTTATAGTTTCATTTCCGTTCTCCTTATCAGTGTTTGATTCTTGAGTAGAGCAGGTCCCACATATTCGTTTTTCTTTACTTAAGCCTTTTTGAAAATCAGAAAATTCCTGATTAGTTAACTGAGAACATTTTCTATGTGACAATCTTTCACAGGCGCCAAAGCATTTGTTGGAATACTCGCTATTCTTAATGTTTTCTGAGCATACTTTACAGGTATGTTTTTGTTCGCCATTGGTAACGGACGAACTGCCATAGTACTTCGCCTCCCAACAGTCTGCGATATTTACCTGATCACAGAGGTTTATAAACTTTAATAATACTTATTTCTTGGCAAGGAAGTTTTGAAGTGAAACTTCTTTTCGCGCATGAGGGTAAAATTTAACCGCGTCACGTTTTTGTCCAAAAAGGGAGAGAGCGATTGAGAGTGAGAAAGGGCGAACGTAGCATGAAGCACATAGCCATGGAGCAAGTAAGAGAGTGATTACTTGAATGGAAGACTGCTGTCTGTCTTTTATTCGATTAACGTTTTGAAGCATCAAGTTAGCTTAAATGTATTAAAAACAATTTACTCTGCAAATTTTGAATCGTTGTTGTCATATGGAATAATATTCTGGAGCAACAGCCCACATACTAATTCCCTATTTATTACTGAAAAAACGATGTTAAGGTCGATGTTAAGACTACTTTTTTGGGAATCGTGTAGAGGTTCATTTAAAAAGCATAATATTTTGACTGTACCTGGCCTGTTTGTTTTTAGATCTTTGCTATTAATTTATAAACATAAAGAACTGTTTTCTGGCTTCAAGAATCAGAATAACACAAGACAAATGATTCCTTATCAACTGCCAAAGCAAGTGATAGCCTTACTCAAAAAAGCACAATGTACATTTGTATGAAATTATATAATGCTCTCCCAAAACATTTCTGGGCTATTGATAGTGTGAGTCTCTATGTAACAAGAGTTCGTAAGTTTATCCTTGATGCAGAGCCTCATCATCTAAATGAATATTATAATTACTGATCCACCCAGCATTAAACAGTGGTTTCGTCTTACATGTTTCAATTTTATCATTTGTACCTGATCTATCTGTGATAATCTTTGAAATAAATGTTATTATTATTATCTATGTCAATATTATTACTATATATACCACTTTTCAAAAATTTGCAATTCAATTGTAGCAATTTCTTTTGATAATTTCTAATATTAGTGACTACTTTTAAATATTTCAAATAAAAAACTATTTCAAGATGTACACATTGAAATACTGCCAACTATACAGGATCTGAATATTTAAACAATAGATTTAAATGAGGATCGATATACTGTTTTTGTACCTTAAATAACTTTACACATAATATATTGTACTAAAATAAATTTCTGGAATGGCTTACTTGTTTAAATGTAAAAAGAGGCCTTTCAGTGTGGGATGGGGATTCTCCTCCTGAACTATCTGAATTTTCCATTCCTCCATACTTTAATTCTCTCCTTCTCTGAATTCTCCTGAGTTCAGCCTTGATATTCTCTGCCATGTATTCTATAACATAATGACAATACAACTTCCAGATCATGCCGAGTATGAAGAAATCCAAATAATTTAGGTTTTATATCTGTGTAAAATGTTATTACGCTTATTTACTGGTGCACTTGCCAAAACAACTAATTAACTACTAGATTTTGTGAAATGGCTAAAGGCATTGCGTTTATTGACAATCACATAAAGTTTAAACTTTAAAGCTTATAAGTTCTGCTCAGGCCTTTACTTAAAAGTTAGTTGTGTTTCCCAAATTATCACACCCTCTTGGATGCAGGCATTACGAATAATATTAGGACAATTAATTACAAACTGAAGTACGGAACAAATATTGATAAATTGCAATCAAATGGCAAGTTGAATTTCTGACATTTGTCAAGAATTGCAACAAAAATTAGTCCATTTAGACAGTCTTTCAAAATTTGAATAGCTGTTAGAGTAAAAGCTTTTTATACCTATTTTGATTATTTCTACGAATAATAAATAAGTCTGTAAATAATATTAATTGAAATTTCTTTCCATCAAACTGCGTATTAAAGAATTCAATAATATTCAATTCAGGAATTGTTATAACTCATATAGAAATTGTAATAAATTGAGATTAAAATTAGTCCATTTAGGAATTTTTTCAACCTAAAATTGTGGAAACTTTTCAATTCTGTTCATGAATTTTTCATTACTTCAACAAAACAAAAGATATCCACAAATAATATTTATCAGAATATTGCTTTATCAAGAAAATCTTCAGTTATATAAAACATTAGTTATGAAATTTCAGCCGTTTCTACATGATATATTCGTACCAATTCATTTGATAATTTATTATATTAAAAATTTACTCATTTTATAGACTTAAAATATAAAGCTGAAAACTTTAAAAATTTTACCAAATGAATACACATAAGAGTTATCCTGTAAATAATTCATTTCATAATAATCTTTTTCACCACAAAATAAGTAATAATAAGAAATATTAACAAACTCGTTGAATCTGGATGGATCTCCATAATTATCTTTATTTAAAGCAAAAGCACTATTGTTTGACTAGAGCAATAAGAAAAATTCTTCATTATAACTTTGACATGTTCATTATATGTAATATTCAGAATCTTGTAAAACTATCAAAATATGGTGTTGCGTACATTATGTTGGCATTTTTGTGATCATGAGTAATTTGGCAGAAATCATAATATTCAAGTTAACATGTCTAATAAAATTTTCGTCAAATGATGGGTCATAAAATTATAAATTTGCCATATAAAATTTATTCAGAGCCGAGAGACAGTACTTAGCCTTTTTTTAGTCATATTACTGTTGTTGTTGAAGTAAAAAACATGAGTAACTTACATAGTGCACATCCAGCCCTATCAGCTGTTTACAAAATCAAATGTCACCATCATATGAATAAGTACAAAAAATGGAAGTCATTACAAATGAAAAAAAAAGTCCGGTAAGTAGATAATCAAAACATATTCAGAAAATCCGATTAAATATTTACCTGGAGTCATTTTTTTGCTAATAACATCAGGAAAAACAGAATTAGGTTTAGGTGATGAAGTCATAGCTGAACTTGAACTACTACAAGTAGTACTAGTATGTGAAGGACTAGTACAAAAAGGGGCACATCTTCTCCTTTTGGTAGAAACGGGCTCCCAGTCCAAATCCAAAGATCTCTTTAGAGTAGCACACGCCATTTTTTGGTTTTACCGTTGACTGATCAAAACAAACAACGAAATTTGGAAATATCACTTGTTCGTCAGACTACTAGAAAACTATTTCAGTATATTGATAAATTACACTATTCCAAGACGTTTGCACAATTTTGAACTGTTAAATCCCTAGATATAGGAGGATTTTTGAAGATGAGAATTTCGAAATAGTTACTTCTCCAAGATGGCGATACGAATTACAAAAGTGACATTTTGTCTTCAATAGAATGTTCATTTTTTCGTTCAGAACAAAATATTGGTTATCGCGCAAGCGCTCGATTTGTCACTTAATTGCACTGAAAATTAGTCTCCTACACAACAGATGTCTCTACAAGCTAGTGTGCAGCATATAATTTCTATTAAAATATTTAATTTCCCTTATATGACAAATATTAAATAATATTTCATCTTTTTTTTTCAAAGAATTCAGTCATTTTGATCTCGGATTTTTGGATTTGAATAATTTAACTTGTTTGTGCACATACTTGCATACAAGTGATTTGAGAGCTTCGAAACTAACCGATAGATGCCGATATTTCTTGTACTCATTTCTTTTAGGTTTCCACATAGAGGTAGAGGGTCAGTGACTTCTCATTTTTCGTTTAAACCTATAAAACATCAGTTTAGAACAAGATAATGAAATCAGTTAAAAGAAAATAAATCATCAATAGACAGATGAATATGATAGTTTTTAATTATTCACAGTCACAGTTCAAATGAAACGGTTCTTTGAAATTGATGGAAGCTCCAATGCAGTTTTCTGGCTGAAATAAAATAAAGATCTGAAATAAAAGATATTTTCTGTGATTTCAGGTCATATATTGGTTGATTTGAACGTAATATAGTTATTTATGTAACAAGTGCGTTATGTAGATCCTTACGCCCGGAGGGAAACATTCGGCCCGAGGGCCTCTGGCCCGATGGGCGTAAGGATCTAGTAACGCACGCGGTGCATACAAGATTTTATTTTTCACGAAAAATTGATTATATTATTATGAAAAAGCGATTTTAAAATCGTTTCATTGCTCCTATCCATTTTCCTTCTCATAGTAGGCATGCCATTGGTTGATATTTTGACGTTTGTGAATATATTTGTCATCATATTCAGTGAATGTCATTGCTGCTTTCTTTGTGTAGTCTTATAGAAATAATGGAAATGAAAATGAATTTACCCAAGAATATCATAGAAAATGCAGCCAAAGCTGCGAATAATTCATTGCCGGAGAAATCCAGAGTTGTACACGACAAGGATTATGAAGTATTTAATCAATGAAATTTGCTTCGTTTCTCCTAGTACAATAAGCGGGCGTTTTTGATCCATTATGCCCGCAAATGCGGGCGTAATAGCCTAGGGCATAATGAGTGTGTTTATAGTAACCATATCCAAGGTGAAATGAACATATAATATACAAGTGAAAAATAAAATAATATATCATATCCCGTTTTCAATTTTCATTCATATTTTTTGACAATGATGTT
Organism: Cynegetis impunctata; assembly: GCA_030704885.1. Classification (NCBI taxonomy): domain Eukaryota; kingdom Metazoa; phylum Arthropoda; class Insecta; order Coleoptera; family Coccinellidae; genus Cynegetis; species Cynegetis impunctata. The sequence goes on from JARQZK010004377.1 coordinate 424,714, forward strand.
TATTGAATTCTTGAATAGTATATTCTGTAAAAAGGTTAGAATGAAAATTTCGATGCGAGTGGAAAGGTTCCGAGCGCGAGCCGAAGGCGAGCGTGAGCTAACTGCGTTGTAAAGGCACGTAGAGAATTAAAATGGGCATCGTTCATCATTTCAAGCTTTGAAATTCTAATATTGTATATGAAATTATTATATAATTAGGTTTTTGATTTGAACTTTCTTTTATGATTCATATCAAAATAGTAAACGAAGTGTACGGAAATATAACTGTAAGTACTTACAGGTTATTAAGATATTCCTGTTTCAAGTTGCTGCTTCAGTAGGTATATAGAAAGTTAATGTTCTATAATTTGGCCGAAACATTTGATTAGAGGTCGAGAACTCTGAAAATACCACCAAGCATCTGAACACTATAGAGCTAAGCCGTTGTCGGTGCTTTTGTTTTTTGAGTTGATCCAAATATTCCAGAAGAGATATATATATATATATATATATATATATATATATATATATATATATATATATATATATATATATATATATATATATATATATATATATATATATGTATATATCAGGGGCGGCTATTCGAAGGCGGCTATGGAGGCTAAGCCACCTCCTCAATATTCTGTGTATCACTACTATACTATATTAAATAGTCAGCATTCAGCATATTCATATTAATCAATATCATATTATTTTATGCACCTACCTTCCTTTCAACCTACATTATATAATATAATTTATTAATTACGATAGAAGGTATTTACATTTACTGCTGACTGCATTTCATTCATTTCAAGATTTAATATTTAACAGTGGCAACGCTGCAGAGGCTTAAAAAGGTATATTTTCAACGTAGTGCAGTCATTGAAGCGTAAAGTAGGTTTTTACCTCCGAAATTTTTTACTATGAACCGATTTACATGAAATTTTGGAATTAGGCTTATCTTATCCTCAACTTCAAAAGTGATACTGACCCGAAGTCCGTTTTCACCCTAGGGGTGGTCGCCACGCCTTTTCGGTGGTGGAATTTTTTTCAAAATAACCTCGGATATCGATAGAAGTATATTAAAACAATGGTTAAAAATAACAATTTACACTTTTATTATAAGAAATAACGCATGACGCACGTTTCGGTGGAACTTCACCTTCTTCAGATGCTGAAGAAGGTGAAGTTCCACCGAAACGTGCGTCATGCGTTATTTCTTATAATAAAAGTGTAAATTGTTATTTTTAACCATTGTTTTAATATGTTTATTAATTTACACCAAGTATCGGCCCAATCAATCCAAAATATCGATAGAAGCCCTAATTTTAAGCAAAAAATGTTTTATTAAATTTTTTCAGAAACCCAATACTTTGCATGTTATTGGCAATTGAAAATTCGGAATTTTCAGTTTACTGTTTACTTTACTAAGTAGAAAAAAATACGATTAGTTTTTGGGCCATAACTCTTTCAATTTTGAAGCTATCACTTGTAAAGAACCGTTTTAAAGGTAATTAAAAGAGCTACAACTTCTTTTATAACGATATGTAGTGAAAAACCTTTTATTTTGAAACGGTGAAGGGTCAAAGGGCTCGAGAGACTGTGATTGCACTACCGCGCGCTCTTTAAACAATCCGTCAATTTTCGTGTGACAGGAAAAAAAAACCAAAATTTTTGTCAAAAAAAAACCTATATTTTTTATTATTGCACTTTTTTACGTATCTTTCATTGTTTCTGAGATATTATGAGAAGAAGGTGGTTTTTTTAAATTCGAAATTTTTTTTTTCCTAAAATCGTGATTTTTTCGAAAAATATGTGTTCCAAAGCAGCCAAACTGCTAGAATCCATCACTCTTTATATTCAAGTTAATTCTAGACGGAATACGATTAATTTTGGTGGAAATGGCATTATGAAACCCATTGATTTAAAAAAAAAACCATTAGATGTTCCTCTTTTTTTCATTACAGCTCACTCATTTTACGTGCAAAAGACTTTTAACAGTGCTCATTTTGAATTTTATTTCAAGCACTATAAAATCCTTTTTCATTAGCATGCATAAAATTTATTCGCTCTCCGCTAGATGGCATTGAATACATCGATTAAATTTCAGACAAAATAAAAAACGGCTTTGATCTTCACTATCTCGCTTAATATTGCAGAATACTCCATAAAAAACCAATTTGTTCATATTTTTACCTGCTATAATTTTGTTCATTATAATATTATCGTTAAAATGCATATTTTTGGAGATATTTGCAAAAAACCGTTAAAAATTGTGGGAAAATTCCGAATTTTTAATTGCCAATAACTTGAAAAGTATTGGGTTTCTGAAAAAACTTTATGAAACATTTTTTGCTTAAAATTAAATCTTCTATCGATATCCGAGGTTATTTCAAAAAAAATTCCACTACCGAAAAAGGATGGCAACCACCCCCAGGGTGAAAACGGATTTAGGGTCAGTATCACTTTTGAAGTTGAAGATAAGCTTAATTCCAAAATTTCATGTAAATCGGTTCATAGTAAAAAATTTCTGAGCAAAAAAGCTTCAATGACTGCACTAACGTTCATTATGCCATGTCACAGAAAAGCAAACAACGGTGCGAATACTGCGAATGAATACTTTATTGCGATAGAAAAGGAAAACACATGTAAATGGCAACACCGATTGAACCTAGCTGCTCGGTTAAAGCATACGATATTCGACCTTATTTATTCTATTGCAGTGCACGTAGCAAGCACGTGAAGACTGAAGGAAGCGTGATTAATCGTGATCACTGATCAGTTTGTTTTGAATTTTATGCC